>JANAVB010008400.1:9440413-9652543 GCA_029216955.1 Iris pallida
AAGAATGGGTTAGTAATATCGGCACCAAAAATGAAATTGTTCCAAACAGAAATAAGATTTTTGGGACATAATATAGCTAATAGGACAATAATTCCTATTGATAGAAGTATTGAATTTGCTTCTAAGTTCCCCGATGAAATAACTGATAATAAGCAGTTACAAAGGTTTCTTGGGGCTTTGAACTATGTTTCTGATTTTTATAAGAACATAGCTCAAGATACAAAAATTTTGTATCAAAGATTGAAGCAATATGGACAGGATCTTCAAACTCAAAGAGGCCAGAAGAGTAGAAGAACAATATCAGCAAACTTGAACTTTTATTAATATTGGTAGTAGTACAAGTACTCACAAACTCACACTCTTACAGAGGAAAATAGAAAAACTAGTACAAACTTGCACACACAAATGAGGCAGAAGGCCTCTATTTATAGTACAAACACACCCGAAGCCAACCGGCAGTATCAGGTTATTGCAAGCCATCTGTCCAGAAGCACCGCCTCGAGTGAATTATTGGAGCTACGTAGTGTATTAAGCACATACGTGTCCCGACAACTTTATGTCATATCTCCTTTTGCTTTATTAAAGGAGATTCTCTCTTATCTTGACTTTGGCCGAATTCTTGATTGTAGGCCCCACGTCCACAATTATCAATATTCGTGGCTGTCTTCATCAATTCTACCTTTATTTCCCTGCCGCACAGCTGTCCTTTATTTCCCATCATCTTCACTATTTCTGGGTCGCCTTCGTGGCGCGTGGCTGGCGGATGATTCAACTACCACTTCATTATTGCTTTCTGCGGAAGATTCTTCCTTATCGCTATGAGCTGCTGCGACTGACGCTTCAGATGACCTCATTGATTCATCATCATCTAATTCTCTAAAACAGTATCGCCAAATATTTCCTTCATTTGGGAATGAATATATTTGCGACAGCGATTTTTCAATTCTTCTTTAGATATTTTAGGATTCTTCCTAAGAATATAATCTTTATATTTTCTTAGGTAATTATCCTCATAATCCATTACCTTCTCTTCTTGCAGCCGGGTTGATTCTTTCGCTTCTTCTGCAAGAGACGCCTTTATTTCTGCAAATTTCTCTTTCTCATTAATCCTATTCCACCATTTAATGAGAAAAATTCTTTTTAATTTATAAATGCCAAATTCTTCCTCTGCACATTTGAGAGACCACTTCATTATGTGGGGAATATTATTAGAGACGAAAAATAACATAGTTGTCTCCTCATCATAAAAATTCTGTTTCTTCTGGCAAATTTTTGCCTTCTCGACCCATTCGTCGAACAAATTGAGCAATGGTCCTGACAAGATTTCCAGGTTAGCTCCAAAGTAATTCCACCATTTAATAAACCAGGTGGGTATGTCCTGCTCTAATATTTTTGGACATATCTTAATGAACCAGGAATGCTTCCTTCTGTCATTTTCATAGTAAAACACATAAAAGAAAGCATCAATATAATCCCAGTATGTGAACTTCATTGAAGTTGTGCTATTTCTAAAGAGCATTGCCCTCTCAAAATTCGGATGCAAACCCCACGATTGAGGAGTGAGGATTTTGTATATAGTTATTTTGCTATATACAATCTCTGAATGCGGGTCTTTAGGATTCTGCCTAAAGTGCTCTATCTCTGCCGAATTTGTAGAGCATAGCATTCCTTCATAGTGTATTCTCGCCCTCATTTTTATGGGATAAAAATTTCTCTCAAAGTATTTATCTTTGAGCTGCCATGGATCCCATGTGTCAAGCGATGCAGGAATATCATGTCGGTCAAGACATATGATGTCTTCCTCAGCTGATTTCTGAGTGTAGATTGACTCCATTTCAGCAAGAGTAGCTGCCTCTTGGTAGGAAAATTTTTCTTTCTGCTGCTCATTTGATACAGTATCGGCTGAAACAATTATATTTCTTCGCACAGGAATTTGGTCCTGCCTCCGGTGAGTCTTCCGACTCTTGGGCTGCTCCCATTTGGGAGGCTCCCAGGGCTGCTTGCCCTTATCGCGTCTGCTCATTCTGCAAAAATTCACGCGTTAGAAAATCGGGAAGACTATTTTCTTCACCTTTAATATATTTAATTTCAAAATCAAAAATTGCTAATTCAGCCTGCCATCTAGCAAAGATTTGTTTTGAAGCTAGATTTTTAACATCCTTTTCCAAGACAGTTTTTGCAGAGCTACAATCTATTCTAAGCAAAAACTTCTGATTAAGCAGATCATCTTGGAACTTATGTATACATTTAATAATAGAAAGAATTTCTTTCTTAATTGTGGAGTAATTAAGTTGGGTATCATTCCATTTACCCGAACAAAACCTAACTAAGACTTCCTTATTAGTCTCAGGGTTTCTTTGCTTCAAGATGCCTCCATAACCCATATCACTAGCATCTGTTTCTACTATTTTAAACCATTCAGCATTAGCTAAATGTAAGCAAGGTAAATTCTTAACCTTCTGCTTTATTATCCTTACTGCCTTCGTATGTTCTTCTGTCCAGGCAGGTGGATTCTTAGCCTGATTAGGATTATAATTCAGAAATTCCTCTTTAAGACGTTCGTACTCCAATTCTTCCTCAGAGAGTACATTAACGCTTTAATTTCTGAATTGCTCGACTAATTCTTTCAGATCTTCCTTTGTAAATTCTGACTTAGATCTGAATTTATAGTCGGTGACTTCCATCGGAGGTCTAATTGGAATCCTACTTGTTTCCATTTTGGGTTTAACAATAGGACTCTCATGAAGCTCCACTCCTTTAAGCGAATTAAATTTATCATGTAGCTTCTGAATATTCTCCTCTATTCGGGTCAATTGTTTACCCATCACTTGAATAAAGGTATTAGTATAATTATTTTGCAGTATTATTTTCTGCAACTCTTTTATTGTGGCTTTCTCATGTTCTATAGCCTTATAGAACGAATTAGCCTCAATATTAGTATTAAACGGAGCAGATATTTTAAGAGATTCATTAGGAGGATATAACGATTTTATTTTCTGTCCTCCCTTAGTGGTCCAAATCTTAAATTGCTCCTCAATGACATTTATATGTCTTATTCTACCACTAAGATATTCTTCAAGGAACCAATCTCGGAACCATCGTACCTTCTGCATATTTGGAAGGTCTTCTTCATACATTTTTCTATATTCTCTACGTTGATGAACTTTGAATTGGTGTTGAAACCATTCTCTAAATTCTCTATTTGCTTCGCTGTAATATTCTTTCTTACAGCACTCAATCATCTCTGGTGAGAGCCTATAATCCATTAAAAATTAAATGCCATTTCCGACATTGTCGGCTCCTCATCTAATTTAGATGACTGAGAATCTGATTTGGAAGCATATATTGGGTGAACTACATTGGATTTATTTATTTGAAGCTTTTTTATTTTACTTTCTTCTATATTAGAAGATTCAGCTTCTGACTGCTTATCTGAGATAGATTTCTCAGTTATGAATCTCCTAGAACTAGATGTGGAGATTCTGGCTTTTATTTGTGGAGTAAATCTAACTTCCACATCGCCATCTGGAGTCTGAATTATCTGGTCTATTTCTGAATCCATTATGGGTTTCGGAGGTACAGCCATATTCAGGGTCCATTCATTGGGAAAGTTTATTTCTTTCCACTTGATTATTCTATTAGTAGTTACTTTAGTAGTCAAGAGATTAGTCTCTACCAAAGTAGTCTGTCCTGGTTTAGTAAGGTGTTTAGCCTTTGGGGCTAAAGTATTTAACACCTTAAAATGAACTCTATAGATTATTGCTATAGTTTCAGATCCAGGAAGAAAATTATAACCAAATGTCTTTAGATTCAAAGACACAGCTTCTAACAGGTTTGCATCTGTTAGAGATAAGCTCAAATTGGGATAAACATTAAAATATACTGGACCATGACAAAGACTGGTCTGCATGACTCCCATTAGGGATTGAGCCCAGTCCAAACACCGACCATCTCTTAAAGATGTCAGTAATGATGTATTTAAACCTTGAAGTGTTAAAGGTTTTAATGCTACTTGAATTAGTCCAATATGAATGAAATTATATTTATCTCTGTAATTAGAGATATCGTCTTCAGATAACAACTTGATTATTTGTTCATTATCTGAGACTTGGACAGTCCTTTCCATTGTTTTAATTGCAATGGAAGACTTGAAATCAAAAGTACCTATTTGGTATATTTCCTTGGGTTGAACTTTAGGAATTGTCCATTTGTTTAACTCCTCTAATTCCGTAGGGAATTCATACAAATTAGTATTCTTAACTGATTTACCCTTATTAAGGGTCTTCTTATTAGAACCTATTAGGTTTGCCAACTGGTCACTCATCTTAGGAGGATCTATCTTGCTACCTTCTTCATGTAAACTATTAACCTGCATCCTGCTGTTAATATCACTACTACTATCGCTAATATCTAAATGGCTTAGGTCTAATTCTTTTGGCAGTAAAAAGGTTGCACGGCTGTCAACGATTTACGGCTAAACTAGGCACTCTCTGCCATCAAACGCCTACGCGACTTTGGTGCCGTCCCACAACACATAGACACACCATACAAACTATCCCTAAGCATTCAAACACAGCAACTAGTAGTAGTAAAACAACAGCAGATTACATCTTAATAGTCACATAAAGAAATTAGCAAGATAGAAATTACCTACTCTCGAGCCATCATGGCTCTGATACCAATATGGACAGGATCTTCAAACTCAAAGAGGCCAGAAGAGTAGAAGAACAATATCAGCAAACTTGAACTTTTATTAATATTGGTAGTAGTACAAGTACTCACAAACTCACACTCTTACAGAGGAAAATAGAAAAACTAGTACAAACTTGCACACACAAATGAGGCAGAAGGCCTCTATTTATAGTAATCCATTATGGGTTTCGGAGGTACAGCCATATTCAGGGTCCATTCATTGGGAAAGTTTATTTCTTCCCACTTGATTATTCTATTAGTAGCTACTTTAGTAGTCAAGAGATTAGTCTCTACCAAAGTAGTCTGTCCTGGTTTAGTAAGGTGTTTAGCCTTTGGGGCTAAAGTATTTAACACCTTAAAATGAACTCTATAGATTATTGCTATAGTTTCAGATCCAGGAAGAAAATTATAACCAAATGTCTTTAGATTCAAAGACACAGCTTCTAACAGGTTTGCATCTGTTAGAGATAAGCTCAAATTGGGATAAACATTAAAATATACTGGACCATGACAAAGACTTGTCTGCATGACTCCCATTAGGGATTGAGCCCAGTCCAAACACCGACCATCTCTTAAAGATGTCAGTAATGATGCATTTAAACCTTGAAGTGTTAAAGGTTTTAATGCTACTTGAATTAGTCCAATATGAATGAAATTATATTTATCTCTGTAATTAGAGATATCGTCTTCAGATAACAACTTGATTATTTGTTCATTATCTGAGACTTGGACAGTCCTTTCCATTGTTTTAATTGTAATGGAAGACTTGAAATCAAAAGTACCTATTTGGTATATTTCCTTGGGTTGAACTTTAGGAATTGTCCATTTGTTCAACTCCTCTAATTCCGTAGGGAATTCATACAAATTAGTATTCTTAACTGATTTACCCTTATTAAGGGTCTTCTTATTAGAACCTATTAGGTTTGCCAACTGGTCACTCATCTTAGGAGGATCTATCTTGCTACCTTCTTCATGTAAACTATTAACCTGCATCCTGCTGTTAATATCACTACTACTATCGCTAATATCTAAATGGCTTAGGTCTAATTCTTTTGGCAGTAAAAAGGTTGCACGGCTGTCAACGATTTACGGCTAAACTAGGCACTCTCTGCCATCAAACGCCTACGCGACTTTGGTGCCGTCCCACAACACATAGACACACCATACAAACTATCCCTAAGCATTCAAACACAGCAACTAGTAGTAGTAAAACAACAGCAGATTACATCTTAATAGTCACATAAAGAAATTAGCAAGATAGAAATTACCTACTCTCGAGCCATCATGGCTCTGATACCAATATGGACAGGATCTTCAAACTCAAAGAGGCCAGAAGAGTAGAAGAACAATATCAGCAAACTTGAACTTTTATTAATATTGGTAGTAGTACAAGTACTCACAAACTCACACTCTTACAGAGGAAAATAGAAAAACTAGTACAAACTTGCACACACAAATGAGGCAGAAGGCCTCTATTTATAGTACAAACACACCCGAAGCCAACCGGCAGTATCAGGTTATTGCAAGCCATCTGTCCAGAAGCACCGCCTCGAGTGAATTATTGGAGCTACGTAGTGTATTAAGCACATACGTGTCCCGACAACTTTATGTCATATCTCCTTTTGCTTTATTAAAGGAGATTCTCTCTTATCTTGACTTTGGCCGAATTCTTGATTGTAGGCCCCACGTCCACAATTATCAATATTCGTGGCTGTCTTCATCAATTCCACCTTTATTTTCCTGCCGCACAGCTGTCCTTTATTTCCCATCATCTTCACTATTTCTGGGTCGCCTTCGTGGCGCGTGGCTGGCGGATGATTCAACTACCACTTCATTATTGCTTTCTGCGGAAGATTCTTCCTTATCGCTATGAGCTGCTGCGACTGACGCTTCAGATGACCTTATTGATTCATCATCATCTAATTCTCTAAAAACAGTATCGCCAAATATTTCCTTCATTTAGGAATGAATATATTTGCGACAGCGATTTTTCAATTCTTCTTTAGATATTTTAGGATTCTTCCTAAGAATATAATCTTTATATTTTCTTAGGTAATTATCCTCATAATCCATTACCTTCTCTTCTTGCAGCCGGGTTGATTCTTTCGCTTCTTCTGCAAGAGACGCCTTTATTTCTGCAATTTTCTCTTTCTCATTAATCCTATTCCACCATTTAATGAGAAAAATTCTTTTTAATTTATAAATGCCAAATTCTTCCTCTGCACATTTGAGAGACCACTTCATTATGTGGGGAATATTATTAGAGACGAAAAATAACATAGTTGTCTCCTCATCATAAAAATTCTGTTTCTTCTGGCAAATTTTTGCCTTCTCGACCCATTCGTCGAACAAATTGAGCAATGGTCCTGACAAGATTTCCAGGTTAGCTCCAAAGTAATTCCACCATTTAATAAACCAGGTGGGTATGTCCTGCTCTAATATTTTTGGACATATCTTAATGAACCAGGAATGCTTCCTTCTGTCATTTTCATAGTAAAACACATAAAAGAAAGCATCAATATAATCCCAGTATGTGAACTTCATTGAAGTTGTGCTATTTCTGAAGAGCATTGCCCTCTCAAAATTCGGATGCAAACCCCACGATTGAGGAGTGAGGATTTTGTATATAGTTATTTTGCTATATACAATCTCTGAATGCGGGTCTTTAGGATTCTGCCTAAAGTGCTCTATCTCTGCCGAATTTGTAGAGCATAGCATTCCTTCATAGTGTATTCTCGCCCTCATTTTTATGGGATAAAAATTTCTCTCAAAGTATTTGTCTTTGAGCTGCCATGGATCCCATGTGTCAAGCGATGCAGGAATATCATGTCGGTCAAGACATATGATGTCTTCCTCAGCTGATTTCTGAGTGTAAATTGACTCCATTTCAGCAAGAGTAGCTGCCTCTTGGTAGGAAAATTTTTCTTTCTGCTGCTCATTTGATGCAGTATCGGCTGAAACAATTATATTTCTTCGCACAGGAATTTGGTCCTGCCTCCGGTGAGTCTTCCGACTCTTGGGCTGCTCCCATTTGGGAGGCTCCCAGGGCTGCTTGCCCTTATCGCGTCTGCTCATTCTGCAAAAATTCACGCGTTAGAAAATCGGGAAGACTATTTTCTTCACCTTTAATATATTCAATTTCAAAATCAAAAATTGCTAATTCAGCCTGCCATCTAGCAAAGATTTGTTTTGAAGCTAGATTTTTAACATCCTTTTCCAAGACAGTTTTTGCAGAGCTACAATCTATTCTAAGCAAAAACTTCTGATTAAGCAGATCATCTTGGAACTTATGTATACATTTAATAATAGAAAGAATTTCTTTCTTAATTGTGGAGTAATTAAGTTGGGTATCATTCCATTTACCCGAACAAAACCTAACTAAGACTTCCTTATTAGTCTCAGGGTTTCTTTGCTTCAAGATGCCTCCATAACCCATATCACTAGCATCTGTTTCTACTATTTTAAACCATTCAGCATTAGCTAAATGTAAGCAAGGTAAATTCTTAACCTTCTGCTTTATTATCCTTACTGCCTTCGTATGTTCTTCTGTCCAGGCAGGTGGATTCTTCTTCAATCTTTGATACAAAATTTTTGTATCTTGAGCTATGTTCTTATAAAAATCAGAAACATAGTTCAAAGCCCCAAGAAACCTTTGTAACTGCTTATTATCAGTTATTTCATCGGGGAACTTAGAAGCAAATTCAATACTTCTATCAATAGGAATTATTGTCCTATTAGCTATATTATGTCCCAAAAATCTTATTTCTGTTTGGAACAATTTCATTTTTGGTGCTGATATTACTAACCCATTCTTGATGACTAAATGCTTGAAAATTTTCAAATGCTTAAAATGTTCATCAAGAGAATTAGAAAATATTAATATATCATCAATATAAGATAAAATAAATTCAGAATAATTATTGAATATTTCATTCATTATATTCTGAAATTCGGACGGAGCATTCTTTAGTCCGAAGGGCATAACATTCCATTCATAATGCCCAAATGGAACGGTAAATGCAGTCTTGTACCTATCCTGTTCAGCTATCTGGATTTGCCAGTAGCCTGATTTTAAATCAAATTTGGAAAATACTCTTGCCCTTACAATTCTGTTAAGCAAATCCCTCTTATTAGGGATTGGATATCTAATCCATTTTAAAACCTTATTAAGAGGTTATAATTAATTATCAATCTTGGTACACCTCTCTCCCTCTCAGCATTATTCATTACATAAAATGCTGTACAACTCCATAGAGAGTATGATTTCCTTATTAACTTCTTGTCTATTAAATCCTGTATTTCCTTTTTACATATTTCCAGATATTGCTGATTCATCTGGCATGGCCTCGCCTTGGTGGGGATATCTTTCTCATTAAAGCTATCCTCATATGGAAGTGAAACAATATGCTGTTTCCGATCCCAAAAAGCATTTGGAAGATTACTACAAGTTTGAAGCTTAAATTCTTCTTCAACTTGTTGTATTCTATCCTTCATCTCTGGCTTATTCAATTGATCAGAGATTTGTATTTGCCTTATTTCCTCCCTGAGAAAATTGATTTGATTTTCTTTAAAATCAATTTCTCTTATTTCGTTGAGGATTTTGATCATTGGATCACGAATAAATTCAAAGGTCACTTCTCTACCCTTATATACAGTAGAAATTCCCTTCAAATTAATACTCTTTATTGGCATGAGTTTTTCTAGGAAAGGGGTTCCTAGAATAACATGCTGAGTTATTTCCTTAACTACCACAAATTGTAGTGGTATGGTGGCTGAATTTTTACAGACATTAACATCTGTAACCTTATATGGTGCTGTCAATGCTTTATTATTAGCAGCACTTAGTGTTTGAGTAGTGCGTTCACAATACTTGATTGGAATTACACCCTCTTTAACACAATTAAGGTCGGCACCACTATCAACTAATGCAATTAAATTCTTAATATAATACTCATTATTAATGAGTAAATCTATTTGAATGTACCATTTTTGGGTAACATAGAGATCTATTTTCTCTAATTTCTGTTGAGGTTCAGTTTCCTCATCAGAAACCCCAGAGGTAGAAGTATTACTTCTTTTTGAACTTTCCCCTTGCTCATTGGTATGCATTATCATATTCTTGGCTACTGTCTCTAAGTTGGCTAGTCTTATTTGAGTCATCTCATCTTGAGATTTTAACTCTTTTATTTCTTTTTTCAATACCTTAATCTCATTTTGGAGATCCTGTATTGTTACAGCTTTTACCTCCTTATTTCTATATCGTCGGAGGACTTCATCCATACTATAAAATTCTTCTTTCTTATTAGTTCCCTCCTCATTCAATGAACCACTGGTAGATTTTTCTTCTAAACTAAGGAAATCTATTAATTTTCCCTAGCATTTCTACTGATTTCAGTAGATAATAGAGATTTAATTATCTCTCCTTTATCTTGAGCAGTCAATACATTAATTGACAATCCATTCATTTCGACTATGGATTTATAATACTCAAGATCATGTTCATTGGAACATTCCTCACAACTACATTCACTATCACATTCACACATATTAATCGACTCGTCATCACTAGACTCGTCTGATGAACCTAATTCTTCATCAGAATTTATCAATATTTTGTACAGGGTTTTCTTTAACCCTTCATCCTCTATTTCTTGGATTTTCTTCTTAGTATAACACCTATTAGCATAATGACCTATTTTACCACATTTGTAGCATTTTATTTCTTTAGAGGATTTCCTCTTATGAGAAGATTTCTTCTCTTTCCCCTTTTCTTTCTCCTTGTATTGCTGGGGATACTTCTTCTTCTTTCTTCTCCTATAGTAGGGCTTATTTCCCTTTTCTCTACTGTAATCTTTCTTCGCCTTTCCCTTCTTATCATAAGGCTTGTAATCATCTACAGCAAATTGGCTACAAAATTCACCTAATTGCTTTCTCTCCGAAAGCCTCTGTGATTTCAACTGATTCCTTAGCTTTAAATCATTGCATAAAGCTAAGCCTTCTTGAACACAAGCATTAATTAATGCTCCATAGGTATAATTCTGATATGGTATTTCACCATTATTCCTTTCCTTCAACTTTTGCCGTATTTTCTTAGCAAAGAGGTTGGGTAGTCCATCAATAAATTTGGACTTCCAGTGTGATGCATTGGCATCATCAAGCGCCATGACTCTACTCAGAAAAGTATCTTTATACCATCTGAAATGAGTCAAAGTTGGACATCGCAAATTCTGTAATAGGGTTCTAATTCTCCCCCCATCAGAAATATGTCCTGTGAAATGCTCTAATATATTATATATTAGAGTGTAAACAGCATCAGATTTCTGCTGTCCATCTTCTGTCTTAGTGACATTTATTATTTCCATACGTTGCTCATTACTCAGGCAATGATCCCACCATCCTCGTAGGATGCCTGTAAATCCACTAGCTACAAATAAAGCAATTTGTCGATCATTATTGCCAGCGGCTTTAGCAACATTGGAATACATCAATATTCGATGTAATTGATCATGTATTTGCTTATCAGAAAGACCATCTATGTTCCATTCATAGATTTCTCCAGCACAGTAATGATTCTGAATTATAGAATCATTCTCCTCATACAAAACATCCATTGGAGAAGGTCTTTTGTAGTAATATTTAATCAAATTAGGTTTGTCGTATTTGACAGTATTAACTCTTTCTCGATTCATATCTTTCTGAACCGCTACTAAAGAGTTTTGAACCGAATTAAAAGAATTATACATTTCCTCTAATTCAATAGGATTAACTTGTTCATCTTGAGTAGAACAAGTCTCTCTAGAGTCAGATTCAGACTCTTGACCATTCTGGGTCGAGGATTCTCCTTGTAGCACATTAAGGTGCTTAGGTGTATCCTTAGCCTGATTAGGATTATAATTCAGAAATTCCTCTTTAAGACGTTCGTACTCCAATTCTTCCTCAGAGAGTACATTAACGCTTTGATTTCTGAATTGCTCGACTAATTCTTTCAGATCTTCCTTTGTAAATTCTGACTTAGATCTGAATTTATAGTCGGTGACTTCCATCGGAGGTCTAATTGGAATCCTACTTGTTTCCATTTTGGGTTTAACAATAGGACTCTCATGAAGCTCCACTCCTTTAAGCGAATTAAATTTATCATGTAGCTTCTGAATATTCTCCTCTATTCGGGTCAATTGTTTACCCATCACTTGAATAAAGGTATTAGTATAATTATTTTGCAGTATTATTTTCTGCAACTCTTTTATTGTGGCTTTCTCATGTTCTATAGCCTTATAGAACGAATTAGCCTCAATATTAGTATTAAACGGAGCAGATATTTTAAGAGATTCATTAGGAGGATATAACGATTTTATTTTCTGTCCTCCCTTAGTGGTCCAAATCTTAAATTGCTCCTCAATGACATTTATATGTCTTATTCTACCACTAAGATATTCTTCAAGGAACCAATCTCGGAACCATCGTACCTTCTGCATATTTGGAAGGTCTTCTTCATAAATTTTTCTATATTCTCTACGTTGATGAACTTTGAATTGGTGTTGAAACCATTCTCTAAATTCTCTATTTGCTTCGCTGTAATATTCTTTCTTACAGCACTCAATCATCTCTGGTGAGAGCCTATAATCCATTAAAAATTAAATGCCATTTCCGACATTGTCGGCTCCTCATCTAATTTAGATGACTGAGAATCTGATTTGGAAGCATATATTGGGTGAACTACATTGGATTCATTTATTTGAAGCTTTTTTATTTTACTTTCTTCTATATTAGAAGATTCAGCTTCTGACTGCTTATCTGAGATAGATTTCTCAGTTATGAATCTCCTAGAACTAGATGTGGAGATTCTGGCTTTTATTTGTGGAGTAAATCTAACTTCCACATCGCCATCTGGAGTCTGAATTATCTGGTCTATTTCCGAATCCATTATGGGTTTCGGAGGTATATATATATATATATATATATATATATATATATATATATATATATATATATATTATATATATATATATATATATATATATATATATATAATTTATATATATATATAAAATTTATATATAATATATATATATATATATATATATATATATATATATATATATATATATATATATATATATATATATATATAATTTATATATATATATATATAATTTATATATAATATATATATATATATATATATATATATATATATATATATATATATATATATATATATATATATATATATATATATAATATATATATATATATACATATATACATATATATATAATGAAAAGGGAAATATTATAAACTAAGAACCTGTTATCCGTTAGAACCTTACCAACCTGTCGACGAGTCTCGACGATGAGTTGATCAATCCCGAATGCGAATGTTTTTCCCTTATACCGGTATTTGTTTTTGTTTTTCCACAGCACCCAAATCTCTGCTTCGAACATAATGATCTGAGTAGTAGCATTGAAGCTAACCTTCCATACCCTGAAAATGTCCAAAATCCCACCCGACGCGTCGCCCAGACCGCAAACACATCTCATGTGCTCCCAAAGGTGGTCCGGTAGCGTGCCATCCACGAAAATATGCTCTACCGACTCCTCCTTCGGTGAGAGGCAGCAATGGAAACGAGACGGCAGTTTATACCCCAATTTTCTAGAATGTCGTCGGTCGGGAGTTTAAAAGTAAAAACATGCCAACATAGAATAGACCACTTAAGTGGGCATTGAGGCAACAATAACTTGCTAAGGGCATGTGCCAGTGGGTTTGGGATCTTGATGGAGGACCAGGCAAACTTGATCGATAACCTACCGTCAACTCATGAACTCTACGAGAACTTGTCATCGTCCTCAGTGATAGGCGAGTTGGTCTCCATGACCGCTGCTTCGGCGGTATGGCCGTATAGACGTCTGATAAGGGGAAAGTTCTGTCATGACTCGCTCCCGAATATTTGAACACGAGTACGTAGGCCACGTCCAGCCTACGCTGTAATATCGGTGGTAGAATGCTGTCAAGTACCCAGTAAAATATTTTAACAGTTCTAGGATCCAGTAAAATAACATGTACTCAAATCACATACAGCTAATGAAGATATGAAAGAAATACAACAAAAGAATATATATGATAATCATACATATCAAGAAACGTATCGGAGATATATCCGATGAACAAGACATAAATCTATAAAAGAATATGGCCTAGAGCTCTCCAAAGGTCAACTCACGATCAAAGGTACATCGAGATCTATCATCATAAAGTTCAGGGTGTGGGACATAACATTACCTAAAAAATAGTTATCCAATCAGGATTGGAACGAAGTACATAACTCTAAAAGCAGTTTCATTACATGGTAAGAAATATATAACTTGTAATAGAAAAACATACATGATGTACCAGATGAAATAAAGAGAAACAGCATCACGAAAGTATAGGGAATAGGTACATGATAAGATAGGGAAAATATCATAACTGAAGTAAACACTAAGTGATTTAGAGCATAAGATAGTATATAATTGGTTTAGGTTGCACATGATTTTTTTATGGTAACTCGATTATACGTGAAGGGTATAATCGACAAACACATGATTATACTAGGGTTTTAATTACATAACTACTTCTACTTCCCTGCCCCAATTAATACACATGGATCTGATCAGGACACGTTACGTACATGATTGTTATTTACACATGAATTACATGAAGCACATGAAAGAATAATATGAATACAAGGAGCACACAATGCATATGATAAAGTACATGAACATAAAATACGTACCCGATGTACCGATAAGGGGATAACATCTCCTGACAAGATCCATTTAGCATTAATCCATGTAACATCGTGTCAACATCAAGTAAATTAGTCTAGAGCAAGTAATATAAATATTATCATGAAGAAAACAATCAGAGGTAGGTACTCGCCTCAATTTGTGGTTGGAGTCGACGTGCACGACACGAACGTGTTGATTCAAAATAGGCACGATGCTATGCTCCATAAGATGGTCCCAACCGACGGCATAGGCAGTTCCATTGGGTCCAAAATAGTCTAAATAGCCTAGTTTGGTATATAGAAGCCCAAAATCAGAGTTTGGCACGATAATCGAATCAAGAAATAGGAAACGACTATTATAGTCATGATTTATGATTTAGGGAAGAAGGCATAACTAAATACGTATATCTAATTCTGGAAATCATTTATAATATTTAAAAAATATATTTTATTCATCAAAATATCTTTAGATATTTGTTTTGAAAATATAAAAAACATTTTAGTGCTAAATCTCTAATTTTGTCAAATAGAAATTTTAGGTCAAAACTTATTAATAAATTTTAGAAACACACACACACACATACACACACACACACATACACACACACACACACACACACACACACACACACACACATATATATATATATATATATATATATATATATATATATATATATATATATATATATATGATTTCCAAAAGAAATAATACTATTAATAAAATAATATTTATAAGGATGATGATAATAATAATACAATGTGTATAATCAAAAATCCCAACTCACTATTATTAGTATTAATGGTAAAAATTAGAAACTCTATTTGTTCATACAGCAAAGGGGAAAGAAGTGAGTTGTTGTCTCACATTCCTCATTCCTCAAAATGAAATGAAGGGAGGGGGTCATCTGTTGACCCAAAATCGAAGGGAGTTGTCTCCTTCCTAATCAATAAAACTCAATCCACAGTGAGTGAGAGCGAGAGAGAAAATAAAAGAGGCTGCCCTAATGTCCCAAGCAATCTTCGAAAAGAGAGGGAAGAGAAAAGCTCACAGGGGGTCTCGTCCAGGGGCTTCGACGGTGGCGGAGCGACCTGGCGCACGGAGGCGGGGGCGCAGCGACGTACAGCTCCCAGCGGGACGAGTCTGGAGCTTTGGCAGTGACCAGGGTCAGATCCATGACGGGCAATGGCTCTGGAGGAACGACGTCGGGCGGTAAGAGCACGGGGTGGAAGAGATCGATGCAGATCCGTCGGTCGTCGGGAGGCGGACGACAACGGCGACGAGAGCGGGTAAGGTTCTCACTCGCTCTCTCCCTCTCTGGTGGTGTGGTCGAATTTTGGTGGCGACAGAAGACGTCGATGGTGGCGGTTGATGATTGTGGTGGTGGTGGTTGTAATGCCCCGCTCCGTACGAGGCATTTGGTTGGCTTATTGGATGGGATCAGAATATTGGACCGTGACTTATGTTGGGAATGAGAAGAATTGAGACTGATGCAGTCTCTCTTAGCTGGTTAGACGGAATGGGTATTGGAACGTAGCTCGCTGGTGGAGCTACGCTTAGTAGAATTTTGGGTGAGTGGAACTGTCCTCCCTCCTCCTTACTCCTTCATGCTTAATAAATGAAGTATTGAAATGCTATGAACTGTCCCTAAATGTCCCATATGTTAGTTGTTGAATAATATAGATGCTTATGCTAAGAATTATTGAAATGTACACTCATTGAACTGCTAATGTGATTCGCTGCCTGAGATTGAATTGATAACCTTGTTCCTTATGTTTAATACTACTGAAACGACAAAACACTTGAATATTGAGATGCCTTGTGAATGATCGAATAAGAAATGAACTGGCTGTGCTATTGACCCAATGAACTGAATGAAACACTAGAATCATGTACTCTCTCTATAACTGTTACAAGAATATAAAATGCTACCTATCCCTTATAAGAAATGAATGTATGTTAAGTTCCTCTTAAGAAAGGAATGATATGAGATACATTGCAACGAAGCAATGAATGAGATATGATAAAGGGGATCGTTGAGATCACCAAATGAAATGATGGTAATGACGAAATGAATGCGTCATTGAACATGACTAATGATGCACTGTTGCCTTTACTTTCCTTAATATATTTTACCATGCGATTTTGTTCACAATCGAGTCGGACACGCATTCGCATGGTCATGGACAACTTGTATACAAGGTTTGAGTAATAATTTCCTCGAACGGTTCCTAGGGCCCTGGGGACCGATTCGGCCTAGGAGGAAATAATAATGAGTGCTTTGGGAGCACGGATAAGGCGGGGTGGCATAGAGGCTCGCCACCTACTATGCTGACCGCATTATCTTAAAATGAAATGAAATAAGAAGAGTCCATATGGTTTAACAACACCAGTGACCATGTAGTCAGGATGCATGCTAATGAATGTTTTGTGCAGGCAGAGTAAGTATATCAGATAACCTGTAATTGATACAGGTACGAGGAGTCGGCTATCGGTAAGAAATCACATAATTGTGATATTGTATAAGTTGGTTTAACTTGCCTGCTTAACATGTTCCATTTACTATGCTAGAAAGATGCCTTGCTATAATCATTGCTCAAACACAACATACATGCTAAGTGATGCTTGAAGTGAGAACTGTTATAACATGTTTAAAATGTTAATGTTAACGATGCCTCAATGATGCCTTTTATGATAACACCTAGTATGCCTCAATGATGCCTTTGCATGATAACACCAAGAAGGATAAATGATATGTCCACATGAATGCTACTAAGAATATGTTTACATACTTCACTCTGATTATTGCCCATGAACTGTAAACTGATGCTAGGCCCCAAGTAGAAAGATCATTCTAATAAATGCTTGCTTAAATGATCACTTTAATGTTGGTTTATGCGAGTGGGTTGGATTCTGCTCGCCAGTACATAGATGATGTACTGACCCACGTTTTGTGGGCAGGTGCTCGTGCTTGGAATTTCTACACACGAAGATTGGCTTGATTGGTCCCGCGGCATCGAAGATTTGTTGGGCATACAGAAGCTCTCCTTGTACAAGATGATGTCTTCTGTTTATAAAAGGGCATAATGTATGGAACATTGTAATCAGTTGTATCAGTGAGATTGTAAGCCAAGTCAGTATATCGAATGGTAATCCAATGTATCCAAATATCAAATGTAAGCTGTATAGCATTGTTCAGTTGGTTTCCAATGTAAAGTGAGATGTGCTGTAATCATTGTACTTCAATACAAGTCTTGTACTCTTCTTCAATTATCAATAAAGAGAATAAAGTTCTACATATCTCTGTGTGGCTTCAAGTTACTCTTTTTCTCTGCTGCTATAAAGAAGTGATGTACTTCTATTCAATAAGAAAGATTGTCCTCATTAAACTCAATTTATCTGCTTCTGCCGCTGCGATGTATTCCTATTTGAAGAATAATCGATTATGTACCATCTTTGCCTTGTACAAGTGCAATACCAGACTTGTACGGCATCACGCCCAAGCGAGGACGATCGATTCCAAGAGATAAAATATATGAATATATGACTCTATTAATCGGGGCGTGACAGTGGTGGTTTGTGGTGCTTGGTGAGGCAGTTGGGGGCGGCGTGGTGGATGTGGTGGAGTTCTTGGTGGTGGATCTGGTTTAGTGTAGGGGTGGTCGCGGTCAAGGTGGTTGGCCGGAGGGAATGGGGGCAGTTATGGTGGTGGCTTGCTCGATGGAAATAGTGGCAGCAGCGGTGGTCGGGTGTACTAGTATAGACAGTTGGTGGAGGTATGGCAGTAATGGGGGTGGCCGTTGCGGTCGGTTGTCGGGAATCGGCCGGGGTGCCGTTGAGAGGAGGTGGTCGAGATTTTGTCGAGGATAAATAGGGTACAGGTGGTGGTGGCTGGTCAGGGGGTGGTCAGGGTGGTCGATTGTGAGTAGGAGCCGGGGAAGAACAAATTTGTTGCAGAAGATGAAAGGCATAGATCATGGCCGCTACAGAGATTTAGGGGTGTGTGGGTTTAGGGTTTAGAAAATGTCTTTTAAATTATTGGAAAATGTCCAATATTTATAGTGGAGGGTAGAAACCCTAATGGCAGAATTATAAAATGTAATAGAATTAGGAAAAAATAATGGAATACTAACTACTAACACTAATTGCTAACCACTAACATTATTGTTATCCATTTAATTCAATTAGTCAAAAATATATTTATTTACAAAATTATATTTTGGCAAATATTTTATTTACTTAAAATAAATATTCATAATATATGTTATATATTCAAGAAAATGAGCAAAAAAATCATTTATGATAAATCTCGCATATAATAGTTTTTTTCAAAACCAATGCCCCAGAATCATGAACTATACCAGCATATTACGAGCGAAAATATATTTTCTATTAAATTTCATGACTCCAAAGATTTAGAAAATTTTTGAAAATAGGAATTTAAAAATATTCTAAAAAAATTCAAAATTGGGTTATCAGATGTTACAAATCTACCCACCTTAAAGAAATTCTGTCCTCGAAATTTAAGGTTGATAGAAAGTTTAGTCAATACCTTAGGCATGATCAAAGAACGACGACCTTGGCATGATCAAGATAATCAATTCAAACCACTTAGGCACGACTAATGATTTTGGCACGGTAGAATCGTAATATGAACAAAATTTTATAGGTGTGATTTAGAGTAAACTCCAGTCATTTAGGCACGATTAGAAAATATAAAATTATTTTAGGCACGATCTTAGTCATAGCTAGCAGAATCGAAGGTAGAATCGAAATTCAAGTATAGAATGATTTAGTAGGGTCTGGATTGATAAAAATCAGATTCAAAATCGCACAGGCACGATCAATGATTTAATGAACAAGATTAATTAAGTCATGAATAATGATTAGAGCTCGGACGTGATTAAGAGTTTTAAAAATGATTTAAATTCACTTGGCATGATCATGGATGAGATTACGAAAATCAAAATCTAAGCATGACTAGAAAAAATCTAAGCACGAGTGACTATAGGATCGAAATTTAGGTGCGATGTAAAGGTTTATTCAGACATGATCGAAATCCAGATTCTGACATGACTAAATTTTTAATCAAATTCGATAGTCAAGATCAGAGATTAGAAATTTTAGGCACGATACAGGAATAAAAATTAATATGTATAGTTATAATATTTAGAATCACGATCGTGGGAATCAAAGTCATCTAGTCATGCTAGGTCATCTAGGCACGACTAAACATGAAATTTTCAGGTATAATTAGGAAACCAAATCATGGGCAGAAAAGAGTTTAGGCACTATTGAGAATTAGATCAAAGTTTTTTTTCGCACAAGTAATAATGACATTGAAATCTAACACAATCAGATTTTTCACGATCAAAGATAAGGTCAATCTAATTTTGATCAAAACAGTATTCAGATACGATGAAGAATATATTCGTAGTCTAGGCATGAGCAGTAAAGGATTGAAATCCAAGTCACGATCTTTAATAATCATTGAGTATAGTCAATGATCAAGAACCTTTGCACAATAAAGAAGATGACCAAAATCGGTTGGTAACGGTCAAGGAGGATCAAAATTTAAGCGATATTGAATTTAAGGAATGATTTAAGGATAGAGAGATCAACCTCTTCTACTAGGATAGGAAAAATCAAAAGATAGGATTTCGTAAGGAAGTCAAGGTAATCATCTTACTCCCCTTCGACTACTACCAGATTACCTAAAGTCCAGATATACTACTACACAAAAAATTATAATCTTCAGTCATAAAGCTTGAACCCTTTTATAAATACTATAGGCTCGACCTTTATTCCAAAAGTACTACCCACGAAGTATACTCTTGTTAGAACTCCTTAATCAAAAAAATTTTTTTGAAATCCTTTATCAACTCAGTCCAAATTCCTCCACTTTGTCTTTACTTATATCCGAAATCCTGAATCAAGGTTTATAAAGTCCTTGAACTTGTTCAAATAGTACTGCTCGTATTACTCAAATCTGATGCAACCTTACCATAAAAATTTATTCTCCATTATTTTAAATATCCACCCTAACTTAAGAATTTCCATAAAAGTCTCTAGATTTTCCTATAAGTCAAAAATTTTGTGTTCTTCCGGTTCCTAATCATTCTCGTACCAATCTTTGCTCAATTTCATGTCATCACCGCATGTAGTCATAAGCTTCCTTCCATGTATTTGGATTCCTAATTTTAGTATCTAGTCTATAATGTAATATCCCAAGAATCAGTAACAACAACAAAACATCTAAATTCTCAAAAATCAAATTACCCTCGGATATCCTCACATGTTCTAAAAATACAGCTACAAAATATTGCAGTTCTCACCATTCGTATATATTCTACTATTCTTCTTACTCGTAATCCTCCTATGTTCTTTCCAAAATAATATGTATTCAAAATATTCCTCTAAGTGTAATTGCTTCCAATATGTTACTACCGGTCTCTTGAATTTGTTTCCATTTCCAGTCATATTCTTTCCCACTAATTCTATCTCAATGTCCAATGCTCTATATTCCTATAGGATCACCACTTAATAACAATTACGTCCTTTCTGAGTTAGATGATTACGATACTTCCTCGGCCTTTCCCATGTAGAAAGATACGAGAATTCAAAAGTTTTCAAAATATAGCTAATAGATTTAGATATAAGATAGCTTGATGGATGTAAGTAGAACAGAGTAACCAAGACAAAGAAAGTAACGATAGAAATTTATCTTGCTCATCTGGTCATAACGGAGTGAACCAATTGAAGATATGATCTAATAACCATACACGTCTACCTGAAATCATGTTACCCAGAATTTTGGACATGCTAGTAAGCATAGCTGCAATAAACGATAGAGTCCATAACTAAGGTATATACCCTATAATCATTTTATCTAGAATTCTCACCACACCAACCGGTATGGCTGCGAGAAACTCTAAAATCCATAACTACGATAAGTATACACCAAATCTGGCTCTATGTTTTCATCATACTAGCTAGTATGGCTGCGATAAATTCTAGAGTCCATAACTAAAGCAGACATTTATCTTTCATACGGTTCTCATCAAATATATCATCAGAATATACCTTAATTTAGTCTATATAATTCATCTCATTACCAAATCAAAGTTAACAACGAACACTAAGATTTAATCAATGAACAAGAAAGAGTAGATGGAAACAAGCGAAAACAGATTTTGAGGTAGGATTTAGAGTGAGATTCTCAGGGGTCATCCCAAAGGTACTATCTTGGTCAAAATTTGAAATTCCTTGAATATGGCCTAATATAATTCTTGACCTTCATATATAAGATTGACTAATCATCTTCTCTTAACAATCCAAATGGTTATAAGTTCAGTCTTTACTATCTTGTTCCTTCTAGAGTCTATAAAACTTATCTCAATGCAATAATTGGGTTCGAAAATGGATAAGTATTCAAAAATCAGGATGAGCAATAGCAAGTGAAAATAGACTCAACGGAGTTTCGAAGTAAGTTCTTAGGGGTCATCCATGGAATCTATCAAAAGATTCTAATATGTGATTGAATACCAAAACTCTTAGAATATTCTATGATTCAAATCCAAATCCTAGGACATGCTCGCAGTAGTACGGCTAAGCCTAAGTACTACCACGACTTCGTTTTTTGTTACAAAGACTGACCTACATGGGCCACCATAAAAATGTGTCACGACCCGTACCCGGATATTCAGGTACGAGTACGTAGGCCATGCATAGCCTACCCCGTAGTATTGGCGCTAGAACGATGTCATGTACCCAGTAAAATATCTCAATAGTTCTATAATCCACTAAAATAACATGTACTCAAATCACATACAGCTAATGAAGATATGAAGGAAATACAACAAAAGAATCTATATGATGATCATACATATCAAGAAATATATCGAAGACATATCCGATGAACAAGACATAAATCTAGAAAAGAATATGACCTAGAGCTCTCCATATGTCAACTCATGATCAAGGGTACATCGAGATCTGTCATCATAAAGTCCAGGGTGTGGGACATAACATTACCTAAAAATAGTTATCCAATCAGGATTGGAGCGAAGTACATAACTCTGAAAGCAGTTTCATTTCATGGTAGGAAATATATAACTTGTAATAGAAAAACATACATGAGATACCAGATGAAATACAAAGAAACAGCATCACGAAAGTATAGAGAATAAGTACATGATAAAATAGGGAATATACCATAACTTAAATAAACACTAAGTGATTTAGAGCACAAGATAGTTATGTGATTGGTTTAGGTTGCACATGATTATTCTACGGTAACGTGATTATACATGAAGGGTATAATCAACATGCACATGATTTTACTAGGGTTTTAATCACATAACTACTTCTACTCCCCCGCCCCAATCAATACAAATGGATCTGATCACGACACGTTAGGTACATGATTGTTATTTGCACATGAAGCACATGAAGTACATGAAGCATATGAGAGAATAATAGGAATATAAGGAGCATACGATGCACATGATAAAGTACATGCACATAAAATACCCGATGTACTCAATAAGGGGATAACATCTCCCGACAAGATCTATTTAGCATAAATTTGTGTAACAGCGTGTCAACATCGAGTAAATTAGTCTAGAGCAGGTAATATAGATACTATCATGAAGAAAACAATCAGGGGAGGTACTCGCATCAATTTGGTTGGAGTCGACGTGCACAATACGAACATGTTGACACGGAATAGGTACGATGCTAAGTTCCACAAGATGGTCCCAACCGACGGCATAAGCAGTTCCATTGGGTCAAGAATAGTCCAAATAGCCTAGTTTGGTATATAGAAGCCCAAAATTAGAGTTCGGCACGATAATCGAATCAAGAAATAGGAAATGACTTATAGTCACGATTTATAAATTAGGGGGTAAATGCATAACTAAATACGTATATCTAATTCTGGAAATCATTTATAATATTTAGAAAATATATTTCATTAATCAAAATATTTTTAGATATTTGTTTTGAAAATATAGAAAACATTTTTGTGCTAAATCTCTAATTTTGTCAAATATGAGTTTTAGGTCAAAACTTATTAATAAATTTTAGAATCACAAATATATATATTTTTATATAATTTCCAAAAAAATAATACTACTAATACAATAATATCGATAAGGATGATGATAATAATAATAATAATAATAATAATAATAATAATAATACAATATATATAACAAAAAAAATTCGTAATCACTATTATTAGTATTAATGGTAAAAATTAGAAACTCTAATTGTTCATACAGCAAAGGGGGAAGAAGTGAGTTATTGCCTCACATTCCTCATTCCTTAAAATGAAAGAAAAGGAGGCGGTCATCTATTGACCCAAAATCGAAGGGAGCTACCCCCTTCCTATTCAATTAAAATCAATCCCACATTGAGTGAGAGAGAGAAAATAAAAAGCGGCTGCCCTATTGTCCCAAGCAAAGTTCGAAAGGAGGAGGAAGAGAAAAGCTTACAGGGGGTCTCGTACAGGGGCTTCGACAGTGGCGGAGCGGCCTGGCACAAGAACGTACGGCTCCCAGCGGGCCGGGTCTGTAGCTGTGGCGGTGACCGCGGTCAGATCCACGTCGGGCGACGGCTCTAGAGGAGCGGCGCCGGGTGGTAGGAGCGCAGGGTGGACGCGGTCGGCGCAGATCCGTCGGTCGTCGGGCGACAGACGATGGCGGCGAGGAGAGCGAGTAAGGTTCTCACTCACTCTCTCCCTCTTTGGTGGTATGGTCGTATTTTGGTGGCAACGGGAGATGTTGGTGGTGGCGGTTGATGAATGTGGTGGTGGTGGTGGTTTGTGGTGGTGGGTGAGGCAGTTGGGGGCGGCATGGTGGATGTGGTGGAGTTCTTAGTGTTGGATCTGGTTTGGTGTAGGGGTGGCCACGGTCAAGGTGGTTGTCACGACCCGCACCCGGTGTAGGGGCACGAGTGCGTGACATCACCCAGCCTACGCCGTAGCATCGACGGTAGAACACTGTCTTGGTCTAACTAACTGACTAACAATTATAAATATCATAACATGTCGAGATAGTCAATTCCAAACGGAGGACAAGTAATGACAATATATCATACTCAATCACAATACACTAAGAAAGATAAATGACACGAAAAGATAAAGACAACATGGTATAAAATATTCAGAAAAGTCTAACATAAAAATATTACAAGTCCAGAAAGTCTAAGAGCCAACAATCTTAAAATACAAGTCTCTAAATAATAAACATGCCAAGGGTCGTCAACTGGGGACAAAGTCCAGTACAAAATCTAGTCTACTGAATCGCTAAGTAAGTCTCCTCGGCCGGGACTAGACCCTCCTGAACCAGAGTCTCCCGATCTATGCCTACTACATTCGAAGGACCGTAATAGATAGGGCACTCGTCCTCTGCATCGTCTGAAAAATGTATCCAGTCAGAATTGGAGCAAATTATATTTCCAATAACAGTTCTGGTAATATGATAAAGACTATGTAGCAGTAAATAAAAAGAATATACAAGGGAAAGTGACATGTACATGAGCATGGTAAGGCATAAGTAAAACTGTAAATGAGTGTAAGAGCATAACAACAAGGTATATCATGTGCAAGAATCAAGAAATATACTCTCTATGTGAGTGAGTACTAGTTTCAATATGTGATCGACTTAGGAACTTGATACAAGAGTTTATGGCATGGACAATCATACGTGTGGTGTATTATTAACACTATTCAAGGTCCAAGACTTGATCCAAGGAGGGTATTGATCACATATCTACGCTAATAATCTCCGCCCCTCGACTAGTATAGTGGATCCAACTATGGCACATTACGACACAAGATTATCTAAGATGGTCGCTAGCCTTCACAGGAATCGGTGTCAATACAATGCACAAGAACAACAACAAGGCTTGCATAAGATATCCCAAGATATACAAGAAAAAACATCCATGACGGGATCCAGAAATACCAATCCGTGTAACCAATGTGTCAAAAAATCAAGATTATCTAAACTAAATATAAGTAACATAGAAGATATCATAAAACAAGAAATTATCAGAGAATATACTCGTCTGAGAAATAGTATGGAATATCAACAGTGTCCGATACGGTGCCTCAAATACCTAAGTATGCACTATCAATATTAATTTGTGTTTTGGAATCATAGACATGCTATACTAGGTCAATTCTAGGTCTCCAAGTCATTTCTAGGTCAATACTAGGTCAAATAAGTCAACTTGGTTAAACTAGTTATTTCTAAGTTGTATGGGTCTATTTCTAGGATATTGGGTCCATATACTATGTTCCTAGGCTTTACTAGCTATAATAGGATGTTAGAGCAACAATATTATACCATATCATAATATACGCAAAATGCTATATATGAAGGTACTATATAATACGTACAATTATAATATATTAATATCTTAGCTAAATTATACTAAGTGGATACCTTGGCTTGCGCCAACATGGTATCACACTAGCTAATAATACCAAGGCATCTATATATTGGTTAACATAATATCCTAATCATTACCTAGTCACCTCTAGGTAAACCCTTATACTAGGCAGTTACCCCTAAACTATGGGTTCCCATTACCGTCATAGGTAACCAAGGCCTATCTATATTACCTACATATACTTGTACCCATATGCCCCTATATACACCCTTTCCAATCATATAGGCATTTGATTAGGATATATATTATGTCCATACATTTCTTACCTGACAGTACCTATATTTTAGCTACAAAGACCAACCTATTGACATATCCTCACACAACTATTTCCCCAAACTGATGCATATGACCAACACATGCACTCACACATTCCCAAACTTGCA
The DNA here is from genome assembly GCA_029216955.1 of Iris pallida. Lineage (NCBI taxonomy): Eukaryota > Viridiplantae > Streptophyta > Magnoliopsida > Asparagales > Iridaceae > Iris > Iris pallida. The sequence goes on from JANAVB010008400.1 coordinate 9,466,713, forward strand.
CACACTTGTGCAACTGGACTGTACAGCATTTTCTTCCAACATTCCTGTGCACCTATTTTCTGCTACTGCCTAGGATGGCTAACCCCCAATTCTAATATTGCTGCTGTTCTTATGTCTAATATTCGGTACACTTTGTGCACAGGGCTTGGCTTCCCATGTCCCTACCTATCCATTCAACTCCTAACCATTAATTATATCTATCTAACTAACTACTAATCCTATACCTTACTGTCACGACCCGCAGCCAGTGCAGGGGCACGAGAAGTAGGTACGTCCAGTCTACGCCGTAGTGTCGGCAGTAGAACGCTGTCCTAGGTCACATACATCTAACACAGCATAAGTGTAACTGCACAAGATATACTCTCCAATCGGAGGACAATATAGATGGTATATCTCAATCACAATTCTAAGATAGAAGTAGCACGATATGATAGATATGAAATCTCAAATAGAGAACATACAAACAGAAGGAAATAAGTCTAAGTATCTATACGACACAACATCAAAATCATCCAAAAATAATACATCTCAAATGTCAATTTAAAGACAAGACAACAAATAAAGTAGACAGTCTAGCTAACTAGTCTAAGCAGTAGGGGTGATATCCTCAGCTAGAGCTAGGTCCTCCTGAGAGTCCAGCTCGCAAGTGTCATCTAAGGCTGCTCAATAATACGTAGGGCAGAACTCCTCGGTGTCATCTATAATATTTTCAACGGGTCCAGTCAGGACAAGAACGAGCACAATACATCTCGCGCAGTTCATATCATGACATGAAATGTAAAGCATACAAAAGAGTAAGATACATGAACTGTAAGAATGTATATGAAAGGTAAGAGAGATATGGTAAACTGAAAATATCTGTATGATAAGTAAGAACTGTAAGTGACTAGTGATTCAGAGCACAAGATGGTTATGTAAATGACACGATGTTATACACGAGTAATCTACAGAGGTTATACACGAGTAACTACAAGAATGATCACATAACCACTTCTACTCTCCCTTCCCCAATTAATACACAAGGATCCATTCAAGTTATGTTAATGTACACGAAGTTTAGTTTGTCCACGAAGATCATGTGAGCACATGAGAGTACACGAGAGCACACGATTTGTACACGAATAACACGAATATAAGGAGTACACGATGCTCATGATAAAATACACGAACAAATATCCAATGTATCCGATGAGGGGATAACATCGCATAAAAGATCCATATAGTACTAATCCGTGATAACAAGTGTCAGCATCAAGTAAAGTAATCTAGAGCATGAATATAAGTCCTAGCAAGTATGAAACGATCAAAGAATGTACTCGTCCGATATCCTGAGTGTCCGATGAGAATAGATGTCCAAATCAGAGTAACTGAATCCTAATTAGAGCAATACATTTTACAATGTATCCAAGAAGGTAATTTTGAAGTTTACAATACATTCTATATAATTCTAGGTCATTATAGGCCAAAGTCAACTCTTGGTCAACTCTGGTCAACACCAAGTCAAACTATTGTCAACTATAGTTAACTGTGGTCAAACTATCTAGGATTTGGTCAACAATGGTCAAACTAGTCTAGGTTAGTCAAATCTAGGTTAGCCAAAGCCAAAGCCTATGTATACAAGTATAATATAAAGCTAACATAAATATAGCCTATAAATCACATTGCCACTATAACACAAGCTAAACCACATCATGAATATAGTATACCCTCACATATAATATAATACACTTATATTCACATTCACAAATATAAACATATATAGAATGGTAGCTATATATATATATATATATATATATATATATATATATATATATATATATAGATGAGAGGGAAGATGTGAAAAGGGGGATGTGAGTGTGTGCATGAATGTGATGAAGGAGAGGGGGTACTGTTGTCAAGGGGACAGCCATACAAACAAGCAATTAAGGTATACAATATATGTCATATATATATATATATTTTTTAATATATATATATATATATATATATATATATATATATATATATATATATATATATATATATAAAGAGAGTGAGTGTGTGTGTATACAAGTTCAGTTAAGGGTGAGGGTTAGGGATATTAATCTCTGGTTTCAGTTTTGAACATTAAGTTACAACATCATTTATCAACCTAATTCACAGTTTTAACATTCAAAGTTTAACACATTCCTTGTAATCTTAGTTTTATATTTCAATAAGCATATATGTATATCAATTAAATTCTCAATTTAAACATTCAATATTCAGTTATAGGTAATCCCATTCTCAGTTATCATGTACAGTAACATATATATCAAAGCCCTAAACTCAGGTTTCATAGTTTACATCTCAGGTTTATAGTTCAAATCATGCTTGGGTAACTAAACATGTATTAGTAACTTAGTTCAATATTTGAATTCAAAACTCAAATCCATACGAAACCCAAAACCAATGCATCAACAACACCCAAATCAATATATCAACTAAAACAACCTACTAAAAATTTTAGGAAATTAAATAATATAAAAAAACAATTCAAACCGATAGATAAATACCAAGCTTTAGCAAATATCAGTGAACACCAAGTTCACATCGATTTCAAAATCAAAAACTCAAACGAAACCCAAATCAGGCATGGAGAAGTGTCACACACATGTGTACGTGTCAGGGGGGTATACGTGTCCAGGAAACTGGACACGAGGTGTCCAAAGTACTTAAACTGTTGAGTATCAGTAAACTGTGCAGTGCAGTGGCTCGTGCGGCGTGTTCGAGCCTTCGTGGACACGACACACGCCATATGGATCCCTGTACTCGTGTCCACACTAGCCCGAGAATAGGGCTACCCACTCAATACTTTTCCATGCGTCCACGACGTGTCTGGACGCGACATGAAGTGCGTATCAGCGGTCGAAACACGCTGTAGACAGAACATTACAAATCCAATGCACGTTCGAATTTGTGTCCGACACGACACTATAGGTCACGAGACTTGGGGATGACATGTCAGTCACTGCCCCCACGTCCATGCCAAGTGGCACGCGCCCACGTAGCCTGTGCTGCGAGCAATCAACGTGCAGCAGCAAAACACGCGCGCGAGGCCTCGTGTAATACGTTCGTGTCCATTTTGGACATGGACACGAATCCAAATCGAGCTCAAAGTTAGGGATCTGTGATCAACATGCGAAGGGCTATCCAAACATGTAATTTATTTCAGAAAACATAATGAAAAGTTTAACACAAGCATTTCATCAAACACTTTAAATAGGACACTGATACGTGTCCGATACGCATATCAAATGGACTCAAATTACTACCAAACTTGGTTTACAGCTAGGGTATACCTAAATGAATGCATCTATGGAAAGAAAATAGGAATTTGAATGAATTTGAAGGGTTTTACCTATTGAGAGTAAATCACAATGAACAAGCCTAGAATGAGGCCTCCCTTCAATTTGCTATGGTCCAAAGCTCCCAAAACCTTGCTAGCAAGCCTCCACTAGCCTTCACTACTGTTGGGGATGATGATGCAAGAGTCTAGGCTCAATTTGGGATCAATTTGGACAAAGGGTGAGAAATTAGGGAAGAACTAATTTAGGGTTTGATGTAGGTATTAAAAAGAGGCAAGATGAACAAGTGTTGATACTTATAGGAAGGGGGGACTTTGATGGCCGGCCAAGATAGTTAGGTTAGGGTTAGGGCATTGTGGAATGGTGGCTATGGGCTTCTAACAATGAAAATAAAGCTTAATTCAAAGGCCCAACCAATTTCTAGGGTTTCCTTCTAAAAAATCTCTCTAAAATATCTCACTAGCAAATATCTAGATATTAGAAATCTTGGCACTTAGTAGGAATGTTCTAATCAAATATCCAACCTCATGGTCATATCTAGATTAGGTTAACTTCTAGGTTAAGTCTCAATTAAATAATTAGCACATATTTAATTAATAAAAATTCAAATCCACAAAAAGTTAAAAATGACCAAAATACCCTCAAGCTAAAAATATGGTAGTGACACTTACGTCTATGGGGATACAATTTGTGAACACATGAAGTTGTTAAGTTGCCTGCACAAACCTATTGACAGCAGCTACTCCTACCATCTCTCAAGTGCACAAAGTGCACAGATGTGCACCTGACCACGACAGCCCGATTTCCTAGTACAGACCCTTGTCGTTCCTTAAACCACCACCCAGTGAGCTGTTGCACAACAAGGGGCTACCAAAGTCCCTTGCACTCATACCTGCTGCCATTGGGTCCTCATATACCTGTCTAACCATTTACCTAGCTACTAGATACATACACACCCCTTACCTATACAATACTTCACCAATTCAGTCATGGATGTCCAACTTACATGACCACACTCTATAATGGCACCCAAATATACAACATTGTTCTCTGGCACAAGCCTGTTCTCACTACACAATTCTGACACACCCCCACATAAGACACTTGTACATGAATGCATCTAGATACGCTATGGCATTGCTTAAGTTTGACTGATACCTAATCTTTATATTCCCAAATCTGCTATTGCTGCTATTACATGCTCTCTCTTCTCTACACACTCAAAGTATTTGCACCATTAGATAATACTTGCACTTTCTAAACACAAGACATACAGACCTGCATTGCACTCCCTTTATATCCTCGAATAGGCACACAAATGTATTCAATAGACACACCCACAACATGGCCACCCCTACAGCAACCACTGTACAGGTGAATGCACACCCATTCCCTTCCCCTCTCCTTACCTATTTTAACATGTATCCTGTGCACTTCATATATCCATACACGCACACAGATTCATATGCCTAACTACTGCTGCCTAATCTTCTTCTTATATTACACTGCTATACTCTTTGCAACACTCTGTAGCACATGATACTATATAGATTCCTATGTGTACCCAGAACAATACTACTACAGATGCGTTTCTTGCACACTCACCTCCCCTGCTACTGCTGTAGCTACTTGTCACTACATGTAGCCTCCTATCCCTTCACTGCACAGCAGTACAACCCCTAAACATTCCTAGACAAATTTAGTTTCTCTTCTCCCCTATCACTCCTCACCAATTTGCCACACCCAAAAATATAGGGAACATTAACACATTTGTTCAGACATGAGGTGCTAGGCACCCCTCTCTCATTTATCTCAATTGTTGTTAACCTACATCATCTAACTATCTACCTATATAACTATCTATCTAATATCATTCATTCTACCTGTATATCCATATATACTCAAGATACAAATGTATCTAATAACACTTTTTCCCTACTCAATCCAAGCACATATCTAGCAATCCATCTACTGTCATTTCCCAAAGTCCACATATTTAAATAACTAGGTACATACATATCTCTATATGAATATTTACCTACAGCATGATCAACAACGAAGAGAACGAGCAGCTACTTACACCCCTCTCCACGGAGGAAGTCAAGGCCACCGTATGGGCCCTGGACGAACACAGTGCCCCTGGCCCAGATGGGTTCACCGGCGTCTTCTTTCGCTCGTGCTGGGACATCATTAAGCACGACATCCATGCGGCTACCGTCGTCTTTCTCCAGGGTGCTAGATACCCCAAATCCATCTCCCGTGCTAACCTTATCCTCATCCCCAAGAAAGACAACCCGACCACATTCAAAGACTTTCGACCCATCAGCTTATGCACCTTCACTAACAAAATCATCTCCAAAATGATCGCATCTCGCATGCCCACACTTCTCACCAAAATTATTTTCGAAGAACAAAGCGGTTTCGTCAAGGGCAGGAACATCACCGACAACATCCTATTAGCACAGGAGATGATCACCTGCATAAAATTCCCCTCCAGAGGGGGTAATATGGCTATCAAGCTAGACATGGAGAAAGCCTATGACCGATTGGATTGGCAGTTCATGATCTGGGTGCTTAGAGCATTCGGCTTCTCAGAAGCGTGGACCGACGTCCTCTTCAGATCAGTCAACAACTCTTGGTTCTCCACCATCATCAACGGGCAAGCCGACGGTTTTTTCAAAGCGAGCCGCGGGGTTAGCAAGACAAGAATGTCGACGTTGTGGTTATCCGCGTAACCATCAAGACACTTCTATTTTCATCCAACATTCATCTCGATCAAAATCCTAAGTATAGCATCCAACCGAACAATAACACTTGCACGATCGTCATTCGCCGAGTCAGAGTACCCCCGAGTTATCGCATATCGATCTTTGATACGTCTCAATACCATCGACGATATGCGTTACCTGACGATCTTCCTTTGCAACAATTTTGAGTCGTACGAATTATGCTATCGTCCGACTGGATAATCTCCTCGACATTCAATTCAAGTTCGATCATTATCCCTCGAATCATTCACAACATCGATTTCCTCAAACCAATTTCACGTATTGTTCATCCGTCTATCTTAAGTCATCGATCAACGTATTTTCTCAATTCGTATCATTCCTTGCTAACTCAAATCATCGAGCAACATTCATTCCAATCCTCCGAGTCATTCTCGTAACTTTAAAATTCACTTTTCATGCACGCGATCTTCCCATCGTGCTAACTTTTTCTATACGATCCATATATCGATTTCCTTTATCAAGTCATCCGTTCGCTACACCTTAACTTTTTCTTCGATTCGATTTCTCCTACTCAATCATTTTTGCGTCTCATACTTCGTACAATCGTCAATCCCGTGCACGTTCCGTGCGCGTCAATTTCTAGGCCGTTCGAATCAACTTATCAAACTTCATGACAACAACTCACTCCATCGTACACGATCTAAGGCTTTGCATATGTGCGACGCTTGCTGATAGACTCATCGACACCCTGAATCCTCAATCGATCGATCGACATCCCTGAGGCTATCGCATACACCACTCAGGGATGAAGTCATTCAACAAATCCTTAACATATCATTCGATTCACAATCTACTTCCTCGAATTTCCATCCGAACGATTCCTTAAATTTCAAGCACGCTCACCTTATATCGTACCGATGATAACATCGCCGTTCGATAGCATCCCTATCGATAGTCATTTCATTTACTCAATCAAGCTCAACCCGTTTCATGCTCGCAATATTACGAATTTTGCACTCGACTTTTCTAAGGTCGACGCAACTTGGTGTGTATGCCCAGCCCGACTTAGCCAACCGTGCTTACGCGAAACATCTTTTTATTTTGTCAAAAACTGTTCTCCTATGTTTTTACAAAATAGTTAGACTTATTGTATGGACATCCCGTGGGACATTTGAGAGAGAGCACAACAACGATATCAACATGCGAAAGCAACATTCAGAGTTTGCGGAACAACGAAGTTAAAGAATTCAATCGGTAGTCCAAGGACGTAAAGCCGTGCTCTGATACCATTATGTCATGCCCCGCTCCCGTAGGAGCGATCGTCCTCGCTAAGGCATGATGTCGCACGAGCCTAGATTGCGCTCGTGCAAGGCGGGTTCCATAACGGCCGATTCCAGCGGCTGCGATGGGGTCGTCGCACAGAAGTCTCGAGCAGAGACATTGAATAATAGCAGCAAAAATTTAGAACAAACACAAGTTATTCAAAAGAAGCTCTTTATTGATATTGAAACATAGATTACAATGGGGCGCAAGGCCAATATTACAAGTCTCTCAAGCTCACTCATCTCACATTACAAGTCACTCAGCTCTCTCTCTCATCTCTCAATTACAAGTCTTGAGCCAGCGGAAGCTTCGGAAGGCGACGTCCATACAATATGTCCTGTATAAGTCTTTACTCCATGCGGCCGCACGCTTCGAATCGCCAAGAAACTCCGTGCCTCGACGTATCCAAGCGAGCTCCGCGCCACGAGCTTCTACCTGCGCCTGCACATATAAACTATGTGGGTGTCAGTACTCAACTGTACTGGTGGAATGAGCTCCTCGCCTACCCATACAAACCCAACACGTTTGATTTACTTTGTGCAATGTAGTCACTTCTTATCAATTGTCTTTCTAGTCTTGCCTTAGGATTATTTTAGGACCGACGCCTTGGCTATTTTGTGTTTTTAGACCATCCCGTGCTTGCAACATTCAACGTTAACCTATCGAGTCGTGTTTGCCTTATGGCCATAATCAGAGATGCAACTACGCGATGAGGCTCCATTTTCGTGTGACCGTGCTTGCTTTATCCTTTGTGCCGTGCCCCGTAACTATGTACGACTCAACCATATCGCCGCCTCGCGGCCCTTGCTACTTTGATCACCAACTGACCCAATCAAGACTTGTGCATCTTAGTGTCACTCAAACAACTTTGCCTTGCGGCGGTTTCCTGACTTAAACTCAACCAACTCAACCATAACCATGCAACTTATATGCCGACAACATAAGACTCGATGCCACATCTCGTGCCGAAGCACGTCGTCTACGTTGCAGCCAAATCTTAGGCCCGACATTTTGTGTTTCCAATTGTACACACACATTCAACTCAACTTCTTTGATATACTACACTCAATACTCGACTCAATCAAAAGGCATACACGCGGATAGCCGCTATTTGCCGACATCTATATGAACTTGGCCACTAGCATCACAAGCTATCCTGAGACGTATAGCTTTTTGTTAAATCGGGGACCTTCCAACGCAAATAGCTAGCATCCGTTGTAAGCCCCCGCTTTAACCCTGTGCTCAAACCTTATGCACCACTATACCATGTTTTCTCCTAGGCCGAGTCGGTCCCATGGCCCAGGGTTGCCGCTCGAGGAAACATCGCCCTTGTCGACAAGTTGTCCATGACCATGCAAGACTCGACTCAAACTGACGTCTCATACAGTCATCATTCTTTCAGTGTTACTCTCTCTTTCAAAACCATGTTCAAGACTTCTATCCTTGAGATCCCTCGACGACCCACGGTCGCGAGCCTTCTCCCTTGATACTCATTGAGATCCCTCGACGACCCATGGTCGCGAGCCTTCTCCCTTGATGCAATATCCTTTTTACTCAACTTAGAATTGACTACTTGATGGCCCCATTTTTCTAAACTCGACTTGAAACCAACAGTAGCTCGTGCCTTAAATACTAAGTCCGTACATTGTGCCTTAAGCCAACCGTGTTCTACGTAACACTCCTGCCCAAGTCGACGGGCCTTGAGATCATGGGGCTACTTAACTTGACAACCGCAGAATGAGCGGGACAGCACTTGGAATGACTTAAGTCGACCGGCATAATTTTGCCTAACTTACTCAAGCCTACAACTTAACCCGAGGGACGAGCAAAGGCTATGCCAAGCCTTGCGCAATGGAAGCGTGCATGCTTTATCAAGCATTTACGCGGGCGATGCCTATGACTTAGGCAAGTTCATAGTTTTATGTCGAAGACCAACTTTCCTTCTTCCAAGCCACGGGACGAAGGATCGACTGTCATTTTCAAAGCACGCCGTGCACCAACTCTAAGCCGACCGTTGGACCTTTCCATATTCTATCTCAATTCGACCCGTCGGGATTACTCCCTTTAGCTATGTGGATTCATCTCTTTTATTATTAAGCCTACTTGTGCAAGTTGAAAACGTGCGATTTATTAAGTGAAGGCAAAGATGACGCGAGTTCACCGAAACTACCCCACCTGAGCGAGCGGTCGCCTTGACCGAGTGATGTCTTCGAGTCGCCGTTGTAAGGCCAAGTCCGAACGCCGTCGGCATTCCTATTCCTCCGATTGACTGAGCGGGATGGGGCACTACACACCACTGGGCCAGCTGAGCATCCATGGCCAACCTCGCCGACGAGGGAGGACTCGGATTTATCAGATTGGCGCACATTGTTGCCGCCTGCTCAATGAAGTTATGGTGGAAACTCTGCACAGAAAACACGATCTGGTCCCGATTTATGAAGGCCAGGTATTTCCGACATTTCCACCCCTCGACGGCGATAGCCAACAGCAGATCCTCCGCCAGTTGGCGCAACATTCTGACAGGACGGAACCTCGCTGATCCATTCATGATCGTCGATGGTTCAGAAACGTTGCGTTGGTCCCTGAACCCCGACGGCGAGTTCTTGTTAGCTTCCTCCAGGATTGCGCTGAGAGGCACGGGAGAGCCATACCACCTAATCGCCCCCTACTGGCAACCAACCATTCCCAATAAATAGTATATCCTCATTTGGAGAGCGCAGCGCAGGAAACTCCCCACCGATGATGCTCTAACCCATATTGGTTACAGCCTTGCATTGAGATGCCACTGTTGCTCATCTCCGCAAGCAGAATCTGCGGCTCACGTCCTCTACTCGGGAGAGCCTACCATCCAGCTGTGGTCCCACCTCTCCACCAAATGGCATATACAACATCAGGCTGGAGACTTCGACGATATTCTCGCCATCTGGGGACACTCCAACAGGCACCAGATCGTCGCAGCCGCCAGCATTTGGGTATTATGAAAAAATAGAAACAAGCACGGATATGAAGGTCACACATTCAACTCCCCACAACTGTACAGAGAAGTCTGCAGGCAGGTTCTCAAAGCCGGCTTTAGTTGCCCCCCAGTACCGGGCTGCCGTCATCGGGTCCCGTCTTAACCTGGATCCCGGAGACTTTTTGCTTTGGCCCATGTGCCCGATCGTCTGTTATCTTTCCTCTTTTTCAGTGTTCGCTTTACTGTATAGGCTTCGGCATTTTGCGCCTTATACATCAATAAAATGGGGAGCTTTGTGATATATATATATATATATATATATATATATATATATATGGAACCAAAGCATTATTGATGTGTCAGGCGCAAAATGTCGAAGCCTATACATGTAAGCGCATCAAGCGCGAGCTGAACACTACAAACAAAAGAAAATACTGCCAGAGGCTAAAAGACTCCGCTAGCTGGACAGCCATCCGGAAGAAGTTCGCGGAGTGTGAGCATCGCTTACCGATCTTAGCGATTTGCCGAAGGGTCTCCCTGAACCTCTGGTCGGGTTGGTTTCCTTCATATCTGAATTTGTTTTGATTCTTCTAGAGTACCCAAATGCCTGCGGCTACGACAATCTGATGCCCGTAGGAACCGCCCCAGCTGACGAGGAGATCGTTGAAGCCCCCGGTATGACGGTCGTGCCTGCAACGGTGAGAGAGGTTGGCCCAAACCTGAGAGACGAGCTCACCGGAGAGCAGAACGTGCTCGGCAGTTTCTGGACAGTGTGAGGTACAGCAATGGCATTTGGATGCGAGGCTGAAGCCGATGGAGTTAAGGGAGTCATCGGTAGGAAGCTTCCTGCGGTATGCTCTCCAGAGCAGGATAGACCATTTAGTGGGGATGCAAGACTTCCAAAAAGGGGCGATGATGGGGGACGGCACTCCGATGCCGCAAACCACGTTCTTGGCCGACGCCAAAGAGAAAACACCATCGGACTTAGTTGTCCATTGCCAGGTGTCCGGGACATCGAGGAGGTACAAATCTGCGGCTGCGAGTCTGACTTCTGCCTCTGCACCAAGCCAATCTCTTACTATGTCCCATCTCCAACCCTAGTCGGAGTCGCATAAATCTCGTATCGTGCGGTTCGGTAGAGTGTTTGGGGTTTGTTGGAGGGCAACATCGCCAAGCCAACGTTCATGGCACATCGACGACTCCCGTAGCAAAGCCGTAGGCGGATGTGGGGTTCAGCGAGATGACACCCATGAAGGATGCGACGCCAGGATGATGCGGCGCCAGGATGCTGACAATCTGTTGTTTGCGACCGCATTGACGGGATGGGAATAACGGAAGTATCTGGCCGTCATGAACCTGGTCCAGATAGAGGAGTCCGTTCGGAGCTTCCACCACAGCTTCATAGAGCAAGCGTCGACGATGTTCGACAGTTTACTGAAGCCCAGCCCTCCCTCGTTCGTCGGTCTAGATATGGAGTCCCAGCCGGTACAGTGGTGCTTGTCCTTCCCGTTGGAGTGGCCCCAGAAGAAGTCAAAGAAGAGTGATTCTAATGAGGATAGGACCTTCTTAGGGGGGAGCAAACGGCCAGAGTGCACATGGGGATGGATGAGAGGACATGCTTGATCAGAATTATCTTTTCGCCTGGAGAAAGGGTCGTGTTGTGCCAACCCTCGATTTTCTTCCTGATCTTGCTCACCAGGGTGTCGAAGATGCCGGAGCTCGCTTTTCCGTACACCAGCGGGCATCCTAAGTAAGAGAAAAGAGGGTATACGATTTAGAAGGAGGTTAAGTTGGAAAGAATTACCGAATGGTTCCTGTCAGCTTTGTGGTGGGTGTAGATGATGATGGAACTGGGGATTCCCAGGACCCTTTCTTTGGTGTGCGTATTGATCGATAGAAAGTTAAAAAAATCTAATACGTGTTCTAACCCTTCATAGGCGGAAACTAGGGTTCACGAATTACACCTGCGACGGAAAGGAGACAAGTAATTCCTGGCAATCTCGAGCGGACGATCCCAAGATCTTTTGCACGTATTCCTTCCTCGAGTTGGACGTCGTGTGGGCGACGATCTCTCAACCTTTTCTTCTCCTTGGCAGCCCTCTCTTTCTCTTCTTACGTGAATCACGAATTTAGAGAAAGTATTTGATTTCTGATCAGTAATCTGGCGGCCAGAGAATAGAGGATATATATAGGCTACGGCAGGGACCATGAGGAGAAATTAGGGTTAGGTCTCCTAACGGATCTGGATATCCCGTGTTCAGCCCGAACACACAATCCAGGCCCATTAACAATAGCTCAGTCCACTAATGAGCTATTGTTACACTACCTCCCTAATCCCAAATTATGTTTGTGGGCTCCTTTTATTATATGCTCGTTTGGCTCCCCATGTTAAGATATCGTATGTCCGTCGATCAAATTAAGTTACTGACAACTATATCGATTCGACATCTTTTATCCTTAAGTAGTACCGCTCAACTTTATTTGTCATGTCGGATATAATCCACCTGCAAGGTTTACATGACAATCCTTATGAGCTCCTTAAGGGGACATCATCAACCCGATGTATCGGGACATGGATTCCATTTATAATCAACAGCCCATCATACATACAATGTTATTACCCAATTCATAGAGGTTGTTGATCCATAATGAATCTCACTCTTTTATGAGTCAAAGTAATGCACACTGCATATACATGTCCGTTATTATATCCGGATTAAGAGCACAAGCATCCATAATAACAGAGGTGTTTGTTCTCTTATGTAGTCAGTACAAAGAGAACAACCTCAAGTGATCCTGTTCAATACACACAAAGTGTACTAATGTAAACCTATAGTCAAGATAGACTAATACCATATTACACTACAACCTTTCCAATAGATTGTCCAAGTCCATCTAGCTTGTGAACTATTTATATACTCCATAGGGAACTGATAATATGATCTTCTGTGTGACACTACACACCATATTATCTATAATATAGATTATCAGACATTTGCATTAACACTTGCAACAAATACAATATGCAAACATTTGCCCATATGATTCTCATTCAAAATTTAAGGAAATAAGGTTACTACAAAAGTGATGCTTTTAGTATATAACCCTAACAATCTCCCACTTATACTCAAAGCATTGTTTTTCAGTATACTGTTACAAATCTCCCACTTATACTTAAAGCCATGCTGCTACACATCTGACTCCCATTCCCTCAACATGACTATCAAAAGCCTTAGCTGGTAAGCTCTTTGTAAAGGGATCAGCTAGGTTGTCGGCTGATGCTATCTTGATCACAGCAACTTTTCCTTTCTTTACGAAATTTCGTATCAGGTGGTACTTGCGCTCAATGTGTTTGCATGTCTTATAGGCTCGTGGTTCCTTCGAGTTTGCAACTGCACCACTATTATCACAATAAAGTGTAATAGACTTAGGCAAACTAGGTACCACATCCAAGTCCAACAGAAAGTTTCTGAGCCAAACCGCTTCTTTGGCTGCCTCAGAGGCTGCCACATACTCGGCTTTCATGGTGGAATCAGCAATACATTTTTGCTTGATACTCCTCCACACAATGACTCCACCTCCCAAAGTAAACACATAACCTGAGGTAGATTTTCTGAAATTCCTATCTGACTGAAAATCTGAGTCTGTATACCCCAAGGAAACTAAACTATCTGCCTGGTAAACTAGCATATACTCTTTAGTCCTTTTCAGGTACTCCAAAATATGCTTTACGGCAGTCCAGTGCTCTTGTCCTGGGTTAGACTGATATCTGCTGACCATGCCTACGGCAAAGCAGATGTCTGGTCTCGTACATAGCATTGCATACATTAAGCTTCCTACTGCTTAAGTATAAGGAACTGCCTTCATGTTCTCTATCTCTTTAGGTGTCCTCGGACACTGCTCCTTTGATAGAGCAATTCCATGTCTAAAAGGTAAGAAACCTTTCTTAGAATTTTGCATACTAAAACGAGTTAGTACAGTATCGATATAGGAAGCTTGGGATAAGCCCAACATCCTTTTCTTGCGATCTCGTAGAACTTTGATCCCAAGGATGTGACCTACTTCTCCCAAGTCCTTCATATCAAACTGTTTGGATAACCATACCCTTACATCAGATAACACCTTCATATTGTTTCCAATGAGCAAGATGTCATCCACATAAAGTACTAGGAACACCACCACGTTTCCGTCACACTTTCTGTATACACATGATTCATCCTGACATTGATCAAATCTATAGGATTTTATCCCCTGATCAAAACATATGTTCCAAGATCTGAAAGCTTGCTTAAGTCCATAAATGGACTTCTTGAGCTTACAAACAAGATGCTCTTGGCCCTTTTCAATGAACCCGTCTGGTTGCTTCATATAGATGTCTTCCTCAAGACTTCCATTAAGGAAAGCTGTCTTGACATCCATTTGCCAAATCTCATAATCGAGATGAGCTACAATAGATAAAAGAATCCGGATAGACTTAAGCATGGCTACAGGAGAAAAGGTTTCCTCATAATCGATACCCTCTCTTTGAGTAAAACCTTTTGCTACAAGCCGAGCTTTAAAGGTTTCAACCTTACCGTATGATCTTCTTTTTCTCTTATAGACCCACTTGCATCCAATGGCTTTCACACTAACGGGTGGTTCTACAAGCTCTCAGACCTGATTAGAATCCATAGATTCTATTTCAGATATCATTGCTTTTTGCCAAGACTCCGCATCTTTATCTTGGAGTGCTTCATTGTAGGTACAGGGATCATAATCTTGTTCCTCAGGGACGAAGTCTGACGACTCTCCCAAGAACATATATCTATCAGGTTGTATCACAACCCTCCCACTACGACGAGGTACTATCGGTTGTGCTGTAACATTTGTGACACGTTGTGCAGTTATTTGTGGTTCATCCTTTTGTACTGTTGGTACTAAAGTACTTGGTGTCTCATGTCTCAGTTCTTTTAGAACAACTCTACTTATGGGTTTATGGTTCATCACATAGTCTTCCTCTAAGAATCGGGCATTGGTGCTAACAATGACCTTCTGATCCTTAGGACTATAAAATAAACCTCCTTTCGTTCCTCTTAGATAGCTTACAAACAAGCGTACTTCTGTACGAGATTCCAACTTATCTGCTTTTCTATTCAGCACATGTGCTGGACTACCCCAAATGTGAACATGTTTCAGACTAGGCTTACGCCCAATCCACAGCTCTGTGGGAGTAAGAGGTACTAACTTAGAAGGAACCAAGTTCAAAATATAAGCTGCAGTCTCTAAGGCATATCCCCAAAACGAATCTGGCAAATCCGAATAACTCATCATTGATCTAACCATCTTCATAAGAGTTCTATTCCTTCTTTCGGCTACACCATTCTGCTGGGGCGTTCCAGGTGCAGTCAATTAGGATACAATCCTAACCTCTGATAAATAATCCCTAAACTCTCCAAAGAGGTACTCGCCACCACGATCTAATCGTAATGACTTGATACATTTTCCATGACATTTCTCCGTTTCAGCCTTGTACTCTTTGAATTTCTCAAAGCACTCAGACTTACGGCGCATCAAATAAATGTATCCATACCTTGAATAATCGTCAATAAATGTGACAAAATATTCAAAGCCACCTCTAGCTTGGATAGTCATGGGTCCAACAAATCAGAATGAACCAATTCCAACACATCTTTGGCCCTATATCCCTTCGCTGTAAAAGGCCTTTTGGTCATTTTACCTTCCAAGCAGGATTCACATACTGGTAGTGCCTCCACTTCCAATGAACTCAAAGGTCCATCTTTAACCAGTCTTTGAATCCTTCTTAGGTTAATATGCCCCAATCGCAAGTGCCAAAGATATGTTTGGTTCATACAAGAAGGTTCTTTTCTCTTATTTAAGTTATATGACATATTATTTATTTCCATAAGTTGTATTGTGGGAGAAATAGGATTAATAACATACAGGTTATCAACCAATGCACTAGAACAGATAAAATGTTTATTCTTTCTAATAATAATATTGTCATTAAAATAAACTGAATATCCATCCTTAACTAACATAGAAACAGAAACTAAATTCCTTCTAAGTGAAGGTGCATAAAGACAATCTCTCAATGTCAAAGACTTATTTCTACCAAAAGATAAAGTAATATCTCATAATGCAACGACCGATACTTTTGTAGTATCACCCATGAACAAGCATATCTCTCCATCACTGAGCCGTCTAGTTTCCTGGAACCCCTGCAATGTATTGCAGACATGATTAGTGGCTCATGTACCTACACACCAGCTGCCGGTAGATAACACCGCTAAACATGTTTCAACTACTAGTAAATGAGATATACCTTCTTTGTTCCCTTGTTTGAGAAGTGGACAATCAGTCTTCCAATGTCCTGACCCTTTGCACTTGAAACATTTGCCTTTCGGCTTTTTCACCGCGCCTTGAGGTCCCATGCCCTTCTTTGCTGAGTTTGCCTGTTTCTGAATGTTATTATTCTCCTTACCGCCTTTTGGCTTAGAAGTAGAAGCCTTTTCAGAAACAAAAACATGACCACTCTGCCTAAAGAGAGATTCAGCATCCTGTAGCTCTTTTTGCAAGTTCTGCCAAACTATACAACCTTTTGTTCATTTTGTAATTAAGGCAAAAATTGTCAAAACTTTTAGGCAGGGTTCCGAGAATGATATCGACCTGGGATTCCCTATCGATTTCAGCTCCAAGGATCTCCATCTCATTCAGATGATCCATCATCTTGAGAACATGATCCCTTACTGGTGTACCCTCAGCCATTTTTGTATTCATCAAACATTTCATAGCAAACTGCCTAGCTTCTCTACTCTGATGTCCGAAGAGTTCCTTGAGGTTATACATCATGTCATAAGCTGTGGCCATGGCCTGATGCTGATGTTGCAGTACATTTGACATAGATATCAGAATGTAACACCGCGCCATCTCATCTGCCTTTTTCCACTTCTTATAAGCCTCTTTGACCTCTTCATCAGAGTTAGCATCAGGCTTAGGTGGACATTCCTCAATAAGTACATATTTGTACTCCTCAGCAGTCAGAACAATGTCTAAATTACGTTTCCAGTCAATATAATTTGGTCCAGTAAGTTTGTTTTCTTTAAGAATCACCATAAGTGGACTGAAAGAACCCATTTTTGAAATCCTGAGAATCACACAAAAAAAATTATGTAGGGCAAAAAAACTTTTTGAATTAACTAAATATTGATTCCCTCAAAACAATAATAAGAAATTCACCAACACCTTGAACACCATAAATTTAGCATGTCACGATAGTGTGGACGTATACAAATTCAACTTTGTTCATGTAGGTTTTTCTTATTAATTTTACTATCATGTCAACATAACTTTATGACAAATAAAATTAATATGTTGGTCTTGCTCTGGTCATACAAATAATAGCAGTGACTCCGATGGGGAGGATACCATTACTTGTATCTAAGTGTATACCATTACTTAATACTAAGTCCATTACCTTGTAATGAGTTCCTTCAGATGGAGAAGTGAACACATACTAGGTAACTTTCTACAATTATCCCTAAGAAAGTTTGTCCTGGTGATCCATAATTATACTCATCTGATATTGAGAAAAGTACTAAAGCCAACGCGCAAGTATAATTACATCACCTACAAACCAGTAATAGAGACCATAGGATTTATACTAAATAAATATCCTCTCCCACTTAGTTATTTAACAATGAGGGTTTTTCTACTAGTTGACATTATGTCCATGTTGTCCATTATTAATGTAGGCTTAGTTTTTTAAAAAAAAAAACATCCACACAATAATAAACATGCATAATCAGAAAAAAGTAAAATGACAAAAATAAGAGAAAATATCCAACTATTATGGTCATCATTGCTGCTCCGTCCTCAACTATCCGAATCCAAAATCTGGCGCTGCACAGATCTATTCGGGGTTCGACCTGCCCGGTCAGGTAGTGGGGTTCGGGGCAGCGCCCCATTTTTTTTTAGGTTTTGGCTGTCGATTCCTTCATCGAAAATCATCTATCTGTCTCTGGACTACTTAAAATCAGCATCTCGTCCGGCGTCAGAAACAGCCACCACCGCCATCACGATTGATCAAAAATAATTAAAATTACATCAATCATATGCCTCCCGAAGGAGTTCACACATGATCTAGATTGAAAAATTAAAATAATAAGCACGATCAACTCTCGTGATTTTAATTACATCCACAGCATCAACAACATCTACGACATGTCCGTGGTTTAAACAACACAATCAAAAACATGCATTGGACCATAATAGTTGGATCTAAGATGCCTGTAAAATCGAGTTAGAACAGATCTACATCTACCGACTATTACACAGCGCAGGTTTTATTGGACAACATGGACGTATCAACCAATACGTAGATCCAAAGTGGCTCTGATGCCAATTGATGGAACTGGGGATTCCCAGGACCCTTTCTTTGGTGTGCGTATTGATCGATAGAAAGTTAAAAAAAATCTAATACGTGTTCTAACCCTTCATAGGCGGAAACTAGGGTTCACGAATTATACCTGCGGCGGAAAGAAGACAAGTAATTCCTGGCAATCTCGAGCGGACGACCCCAAGATCTTCTGCACGTATTCCTTCCTCGAGTTGGACGTCGTGTGGGCGACGGTCTCCCAACCTTTTCTTCTCCTTGGCAGCCCTCTCTTTCTCTCCTTACGTGAATCACGAATTTAGAGAAAGTATTTGATTTCTGATCAGTAATCTGGCGGCCAGAGAATAGAGGATATATATAGGCTACGGCAGGGACCATGAGGAGAAATTAGGGTTAGGTCTCCTAACGGATCTGGATATCCCGTGTTCAGCCCGAACACACAATCCAGGCCCATTAACAATAGCTCGGTCCACTAATGAGCTATTATTGCACTACCTCCCTAATTCCAAATTATGTTTGTGGGCTCCTTTTATTATATGCTCGTTTGGCTCCCCATGTTAAGATATCGTATGTCCGTCGATCAAATTAAGTTACTGACAACTATATTAATTCGACATCTTTTATCCTTAAGTAGTACCGCTCAACTTTATTTGTCATGTCGAATATAATCCACCTACAGGGTTTACATGACAATCCTTATGAGTTCCTTAAGGGGACATCATCAACCCGATGTATCAGGACATAGATTCCATTTATAATCAACAGCCCATCATACATACAATGTTATCACCCAATTCATAGAGGTTGTTGATCCATAATGAATCTCACTCTTTTATGAGTCAAAGTAATGCACACTGCATATACATGTCCGTTATTATATCCGGATTAAGAGCACAAGCATCCATAATAACAGAGGTGTTTGTTCTCTTATGTAGTCATTACAAAGAGAACAACCTCAAGTGGTCCTGTTCAATACACATAAAGTGTACTAGTGTAAACCTATAGTCAAGATAGACTAATACCAAATTACACTACAACCTTTACAATAGATTGTCCAAGTCCATCTAGGTTGTGAACTATTTATATACTCCAAAGGAAACTGATAATATGATCTTCTGTGTGACACCACACACCATATTATCTACAATATAGAATATCAGACATTTGTATTAACACTTACAACAAATACAATATGCAAACATTTGCCTATATGATTCTCATTCAAAATTTAAGAAAATAAGGTTACTACAAAAGTGATACTTTTAGTATATAACCCTAACAGAAGACGCTTTTGTTGGTGTTGACTCGTTGCCCCAAGCACCTGGTGTATTTTTCGAGCGTTCTGTGTACCATCTCGACCGACCCGATATCGCTGGAGGAGAAGATGAGGATGTCGTCCGCATAAGCCAGGTGGGTGATGAGAGGGCAGCCGGTAGTGGTATGGAAGTGATTGAATCTGGAGGTGTTAGCCATGTTGTTGAGGTTTTTGCTGAGAGCGTCGACTACAATGATGAAGATGGTTAATGATAGGGAATCGCCCTGTCTGACCCCCCTGCTGGATTTGAAGAAACCCTTTGCTTGCTCGTTGATGACCTTGGAGAACCAGGAGTTGCTTATGGATCTGAAAATGATGTCGATCCAAATTTCAGAGAAGCGGAAGGTCCGAAAAACCTAAATCATGAACTGCAGTCTAGACGATCATAGGCCTTCTCCTTGTCAAGCTTGATGGCCACGTTCCCCCCTCCCGACTGAAAATTTAATGCATGTTATCATTTCCTGCGCTAGGATGATGTTGTCGATGATGTTCCGGCCCGGGACAAAACTGCTTTGTTCTTCGGATATGATCTTGGGAAGGAGGACAGACATACGGGTCGCGATGATCTTCGATATGATTTTATTTGTGAAGTTGCATAAGCTGATGGGTCGAAAGTCTCTGAAGGTCTCCGGGTTGTCTGTTTTGGGGATTAGGATGAGGTTAGCGCAGGAGATGGAATTGGGGTTGTAACACCCAGTTTTCCAGATGAGGATAATTTTAAAATTTTGTAATTATAATTATTATTTATTGATATTTATTTCATATTATAATTTTTGGTGATTTTTAATCATTTTTAAACTATTTAAACCAAGACTTGTAATTTTGGTATTTTACTAGTGTAACACTAGAGACAGCTTGACCTAGAGCCTAGCCATGTGATTAGGGTGTTTCATTTATCATTTCCAATTTGAGGGTATTTTTGTCATTTTGAATTTAATTAAATTTAATATATATTATTTGGAATTTAAATATATTATTAAGAATGGTGTGATTTTAATATTATTTAATTAATTGTCATGTATTGTGATTAGCCTAACTTAGTTTGGACCTAACCCAGATTAGTCATTGCTAGTCTTAGCTAACCATGGTTAGTGTTAGTTAGTATTAATTAGAATTATTGGAATTTAAGTGATTTTTAGTATAATTTAATTTAGTGCTATTCTTGACTTTGACTCATAGTGACTTTGGAGACTGTCCTACAAGCTAACCCTAGTCATGACCACTTGGTTATATTATGAAACCCTAGTTTAACCTAAGTTAATGATACTCTAGTCATTAGGATTAAATTGGGGAAATAGAGATAATGAATAGGTTGGTTAATGACTTGTGATTTCATAAACCATGACTTATGACTTAAGGCCCATAGAGGCCCATAACCCAATTAGTAAAACCAAAACCCTAACCCTAGCATTTATGGCCAGTCACCTAGGATTCCACACCCCTATTTAATGTCTCTACCACTTAGGGCTAGCCTCCTTTAGGAAATAGCAAGTTTGGAAATAGAGGTAAACCCCTTTCTTCCCCAATCCATAACTTCTCCATTTCAACTCCTTTTTTCTTATAATTTCTTGCAATAGGTTCTAATCTCTGGGCATTTGATGGCTATGGTGAGAAATTTCAGTGAAGGAGCAATTTGGAGGAGTTTGGATAGCTTGAGGAACAACTCTCTTTGAGGCTTTTTGAGCCATTTTACTCACCTAGGTAAATTCCTATCCTCTCCATAAAATAGTGTTTTAATTGCATGAATAGGGAGCCCTAGGTCTACCCTAACTATTGGTATAGGTATTGCTAGGTTTCGTGTCCAATACTTGTCCGTATCGGACACGTATCAGTGGGCATACTAGGTGTTCGACGAAATGCCACAATGGGCATTTCGTTCTTGTTTGTTGTTTTTGTTTGAATAGAAAATTAGGGTTTGATGTTGTTTATCGATTTCCAGTGGACTGAGGTGACCATCGTGTTGAGTCGTGTCGGTTTGGATACGTGAACACGCACGTTCCCGTACGGTAGCAGTGCCCTGCTGCCACGCGTGTCGTGCTCACTACACAGACCTTGTTAACCCACCAAAATTGGTGTGGAGTTCGGGGCAGTGACTGACAAGTCACTCCCCAAGTTTCACAACTCTTCGTATCACGTCGGACACGTAATCACTTACACACTGATTTTGTACACGAACTGTGCACACAGGTTTTCCCTACTGATACGGCTTTTGCGTCGGACACTGACACGACTTGGACTCGATACAGAGTGTCGAGTCTCTAGCCTGAGACCTCATCTACCTATGGACACGTGCACGAGACCCCACGTGCTTCGTGTCGTGACCTAGGTCGATCGACATGGCTGCACAAGCCAGTGTACGAATTGTGCACCACAGGGTTACTGTCTGTGTTTCAATTTCATTTGGACACTTCGTGTCCACTCTAGTGGACACGAATGACACACTTAGACACGAAATCATGTGGGGAAACATTCTTATATAACTGTTGTTTAATTTCATGGTTTAATTTTAGGTTTTCGAAATTTGGTTGTTATGTATCAGTGTTTCGGTTTTGGTTTTGACATGAACTAGCAGTAGTGAGAATTTCTGAGAATTCCTGAGATTTCTGAAAAGAAAATGAATGTTGATGTCCATATAAATTAAGGTTCATTTGATAATGTGTAGACATAAATAAATGTCAGGGATTGAATGTATGTTAACAGGAATGTGTGTTAAAACTGAAATGTGAGTGGAATAACCTGAGAATGGATTTAGAGCTAATAGCCTGAGAAATTTAAACTGTGATTACCTATCATTGAATTCCTGAGATTTCCAGTTTTACAAATATTGATAACTGAGTTTTCAATCAAGTAGTAAACCTGAGTTCACATGTGATTTCTGAGATTCAATAGAAAACTGAAATGAGATTTCGATTTTGAGTGTATATCACAATTTAATTCCTGAGTTTGAATGGAAATTGACATGTGGTTGGGCTGTCCAAACTGAGAATTGATTTCATTTCCTTTGTAAACTGATTGCATGATTAATTCCATATAGCATTGACTTGATTCCATGACTGTCCAACTGATTAATTTAACTGTCATTGTATAAACTGAATGAAGGTTAGTTTACATGATAGATTTCATTAAAACCTCAGATTCATGTTGATCCAATGGGGATGTGTATTGATTGGAAATTGTTATATGGCACTGTCCTCACATTCCTGAGGACTGATTCCATTTCACTTCCTTAAACTAAGCTACATACCCCTTCTTTAAAACTAAAATTGTTATTCCATGTTAGCTTATTCAACTCACTGATTTTCCAGGATTATACTACTCCCTGTTTTCCTGATATCACACACACCCTCATTCACATATACACTACAGTTTTCATGTGGATCTGTCATATGGTTCCTTAAAGAACTGTCATGTAAATACATGTTTCACTCACTGTTATAGGCCATTCCAGGAAACCAAACTGAGAAATGATTCTTTCCTTTAACTAATTCGAATTTGAGTTTATTTATGAACTGTCAATTAACTGTCATTGGTTAGCTTGGTTTGATGTTAGAATGAGGAATTCGAAGTAGAGGTTGCTATATTAAACTGTCATAGAAATTCTCAATATCTGAGAATTGATTTCTCATTCTTTCCTTAAACTAATTTCGAATGGGATTAGTTAACTGTGGAGTCATGCATATTTCCTTTACTGTCAACTCCTATTCCCACATGACACTGTCAATTGTTTCACTTTGAACTGTCAATTTAGTTCCCTGTTGGTTAATATATAAACTGTCATTTGATTCCTTGTTTTAAAACTGAATTGAAGTTTAGATTTCCATGTTAAATCCATGTGCATGAGTTTAGTTCACTGTAATGTGGGGGTTTGTGTTGGATGTAGGAAATTGGGTTTTGGGATGATATGAATTTCGAAATTGGTTGGGATAGTATAAACTGTCATTGCATTTCTGAGCTTGTACACTGATTTTCAGTTTCAAATAACAACTCTCTACACATGATACCATGTACACACACATGCTCACATGTATTACACTAACCTTCCATTGACACTCTATTGACACTTTGCTACACACACAGGAACACCACACCATGTACTCTCAACACACACACACACACACATGAACACAAATGCATGATTGCCCTTTTTCCTATCATTCTATGTTTATATATATATATATATATATATATATATATATATATATATATATATATATATATATGAGAGGCATATGTTATTACATGTAGCCTATATATTATAATGTGTGTACTATATTATTTTAGATATATATATGTGTATATGTAGATATGTGTTTGCTATAGGTAATATAGCCAATGGGCCTATAGCCTAGGGCTCATTACCTATGAGTGTGGCTTGAATGCCAGTTAGAGTCTAGTTGACTGGTATAGTCTAGAAATGGTGTGTGCTTGCTAGAATAGACTGGTTAGGCTTAGTGAGACTTGTTTGGCTTAGGCTTGACCTAGTTGACCTAGTTTGGCTAGTCTAGTTGACTAGAGTTGACCGAGAGTTGACTTTAGTCCAGTTTGACCCCAAACTTCATGTAGATGCATTGTAGCAGTCTGTTATATCATTTTAGACTTATAGTGACTTGTACTGTTCTATAGGAGACAGATACCACTCCTCGGACAGTAGATTCTCTTCGGATACTCAGGATACAGGCGAGTACATTCTCTGATCATTTCATATCCTGCATTAGGAGTATTTTTCTGCTTTAGATTACTTTACATGATGCTGACACGTTGGAAACACGGATTAGTACTATATGGATCTTGTCGTGCGATGTTATCCCCTTAGCGGATACATCGGGTATTTCGTGTTCGTGTACTTTATCGTGAGCATCGTGTACTCCTTGTATTCGTGACATTCGTGTACGAAACATGTGAAATCGTGTATATTCATGTATTCACATGACCTTCGTGTACAATAACATAACTTGGCTAGATCCTTGTGTATTGATTGGGGCGGGGGAGTAGAAGTGGTTATGTAATCAATCCAGTAGATTACTCGTGTACGCCCTCTTTAGATTACTCGTGTACAACATCGTGCCGTTTACATAACCATCTTGTGCTCTGAATCACTAGTCACTGTTAGTTCTCTATATACTATAGCTATTTACTTACAGTCTCTCTTTTTTTACATCATGTTGTTCTTCAGTTTCTTGTATCTTACTCTCTAGCATATTTATATTTTCTAACCTGTTATGATTTTGTTGAGATGTACTGTACTCGTTCCTGTCCTGACTGGACCTGTTGAAAATTTTACAGTGAATGATGAGGCTCTGGTGTCTACCCCTCATGGTGCAGCTTTAGACAACACTTGTGACTTGGACCCACTAGCAGTTGATGACACTTCCCTAGATTAGGATGTCTTTATTATCTTTTCTGGATTACTGTATTGAGATTCTGAGATGTTATTTGGGATATGTATTTATTTAGACACTTAGACTTCTGGATTGTATCTCTGTGATTTTTATTCTGTTCTATCTATCTATCTATCTATCCTTTATCATGCTCTACCTTAGATGTGATTGAGACTGTATCTGCTATGTCACCTCCATTCGGAGTGTATATACTGTACAGGTACCTTTATATTGTTAGATGTTGACCTAGGACAGCGTTCTACCGCCGACACTGCGGCGTAGGCTGGACGTACCCACGTCTCGTGCCCTTACTCTAGGGTGCGGGTCGTGACACGTTTTTAGTAGTGTCCCATGCAGGTCGAGATTCGCATTTGTGCAAAGTCGTGGTAGTACGACGATTAGTTGTACTGCTGCGCACCTACGATAGAATATAGAAAGTAAGGTATTAGAATGAGAGGATATATTTTTTAAGGTACTCAATCACAGTTAGGACTCCTTGAGGGATTCCTGGGACGACCCTTGAGAATCTTATTTAAACTTCAATTTGAAATCATTTCCCTTGTTTTGCTCGCTCTCACTCCTTGATTATTGAATTTGATTTTGATGGATCGTTGTTGATTTTGATTTTCCTATCGAGATGAATTTTATGGCCTGAGTTAAGATATTTTCTGATAACATATGTTGACGGGAATAACAGGGATGGTAAAACGTCTACTTGATTATGGAACCTGTAGTTTATCGCAGCCATATTAGCTGGCATGGCGAAAACATAGAGACCTGACTTCGGATGTACGTATCTTGGTTATGAGATTTAGAATTTCTCGCAGCTATACTAGTCGGCATAGCGAGAATTCCAGACGACATAATTATAGAGGTGCATGCCCCAGTTATGGAATCTATCGTTTATCGCAGCCTTGCTACTGGCATGGCGAGGACTCTGAGTAACATGATTTTGGACAGACGCATATGATTATCAGACTGTATCTTGAGGAGGTTTTTAAAACATATCATCTCTATCGTACCCTTCTGTTATTATAAATTGTTTTCCATCATCAAATAATTTAGGAGTAGGGGATATTTTAGCTTTATAGAGCTTATTCATATGTAGTTCTTTCTTAGTATGATGATTTGATGACTTGTGATTAGGCCCTTATCTTAGGGACGATAGTATAGCCTGGCTTTAAAATAGTGACTCTTGTAGCTGATTCTCCTTTGTTTATATTTACCAGTTTTCATATGGAATGATAGACTGCCTTACAGCCTTGATGATTGATTTACTCTCTTTTTTTTAGTATGGCACCCATGACCCGAGCCCGTCGTCTGAGAGCCGCTGCAGCTCCGGATATGACTAGGAGCGTGCTCCCACCTCCTATTGCTCAGGAGGTAGTGACCCCTCAGGTTGACCCAAGGGCAGTGGCACCTCCCGCCATCGAGGAGGGGTTAGCATCCTCACCAGAGAGTTTCCCTCCACCACCTGTTACTCAGGAGAGAGCTGCAGTCTCATCTGAGACCAAGAGTCCTTCCCCGCCTCCTCCTCTGCCTTCAGGAGCGGTACCCCATACCATACCCTCGGCATGTTTGTTTCCTGATGGAGCTCAGATATCCAGACTTCTCCGGGATGTGTTGGAGGCACAGAGAGTTCAGGCTGAGATCCTGAAGGAGCAGGGCCGCGGGATCCAACTGCTGTGGGATTTGGTACATTCAGGAGGAGAGCCTAGTTCTAAGAGGACGAGGAGCAGTGTATACCCAGAGCCCCATGAGCTCCCAAACTATCAGCCTAGACCAGCCTACCCAGTCCAGACTCCTGTTCAGCAGAGGCCAGCTGGGAGAGTGCCTACCTGTACCTTCTGTAAGAAGCCTGGACATTTATGGGACTACTGTAGGAAGAGAAGAGGGGTGTGCCTGTTTTGTGGGTCAGCTGCACACATGCTGCGAGACTGTCCTGTTATACTTATCCCAGCCAAGACTCCGCCTTCGGGAGAGAGTTCCAGCCACCAGACCTAGTTGGAGGTGAGTCCTTGACATATACCTTTGCCAGTCTTTGATAATTGATGCACCCTACCATATTGTTGTATTTTTTTTTTTGATACCTTATGATTGCTTTTGATCTAGTATGACTAGAATGGCTAGATGAGACCTCAGACTGATACCACTTACCAAAATCCTATATGTTATCCTTCCAATTGCATGATTTAGATAAGTTTTCTATTGACCTTAATTGTTGGGGTTTGACCTAGAAGGGGTACGATCATCTTAATTTCGAGGACGAAATTCTTCTAAGGAGGGTAGGATTGTAACACCCAGTTTTCCAGATGAGGGTAATTTTGAAATTTTGTAATTATAATTATTATTTATTGATATTTATTTCATATTATAATTTTTGGTGATTTTTAATCATTTTTAAACTATTTAAACCAAGACTTGTAATTTTGGTATTTTGCTAGTGTAACACTAGAGACGGCTTGACCTAAAGCCTAGTCATGTGATTAGGGTGTTTCATTTATCATTTCCAGTTTGAGGGTATTTTTGTCATTTTGAATTTAATTGAATTTAATATATATTATTTGGAATTTAAATATATTATTAAGAATGGTGTGATTTTAATATTATTTAATTAATTGTCATGTATTGTGATTAGCCTAACTTAGTTTGGACCTAACCCAGATTAGTCATAGCTAGTCTTAGCTAACCATGGTTAGTGTTAGTTAGTATTAATTAGAATTATTGAAATTTAAGTGATTTTTAGTATAATTTAATTTAGTGTTATTCTTGACTTTGACTCATAGTAACTTTGGAGACTGTCCTACAAGCTAACCCTAGTCATGACCACTTGGTTAGATTATGAAACCCTAGTTTAACCTAAGTTAATGATACTCTAGCCATTAGGATTAAATTGGGGAAATAGAGATAATGAATAGGTTGGTTAATGACTTGTGATTTCATAAACCATGACTTATGGCTTAAGGCCCATAGAGGTCCATAACCCAATTAGTAAAACCAAAACCCTAACCCTAGCATTTATGGCCAGTCACCTAGGGTTCCACACCCCTATTTAATGTCTCTACCACTTAGGGCTAGCCTCCTTTAGGAAATAGCAAGTTTGGAAATAGAGGTAAACCCCTTTCTTCCCCAATCCATAACTTCTCCATTTCAACTCCTTTTTCCTTCTAATTTCTTGCAATAGGTTCTAATCTCTGTGTATTTGATGGCTGGTGAGAAATTTCAGTGAAGGAGCAATTTGGAAGAGTTTGGATAGTTTGAGGAACAACTCTCTTTGAGGCTTTTTGAGCCATTTTACTCACCTAGGTAAATTCCTATCCTCTCCATAAAATAGTGTTTTAATTGCATGAATAGGGAGTCCTAGGTCTACCCTAACTATTGGTATAGGTATTGCTAGGTTTCGTGTCCAATACGTGTCCGTATCGGACACGTATCAGTGGGCATACTAGGTGTTCGACGAAATACCACAATGGGCATTTCGTTCTTGTTTGCTGTTTTTGTTTGAATAGAAAATTAGGGGTTTGATGTTGTTTATCGATTTCCAGTGGACTGAGGTGACCATCGTGTTGTGTCGTGTCGGTTTGGACACGTGAATACGCACGTTCCCGTACGGTAGCAGTGCCCTGCTGCCATGCGTGTCGTGCTCACTGCACAGACCTTGTTAACCTACCAAAATTGGTGTGGAGTTCGGGGCAGTGACTGACAAGTCACTCCCCAAGTTTCACAACTCTTCGTGTCGCGTCGGACACGTAATCACTTACGCACTGATTTTGTACACGAACTGTGCACACAGGTTTTCCCTACTGATACGGCTTTTGCGTCGAACACTGACACGACTTGGACTCGATACAGAGTGTCGAGTCTCTAGCCTGAGACCTCATCTACCTATGGACACGTGCACGAGACCCCACGTGCTTCGTGTCGTGACCTAGGTCGATCGACATGGCTGCACGAGCCAGTGTACGAATTGTGCACCACAGGGTTACTGTCTGTGTTTCAATTTCATTTGGACACTTCGTGTCCACTCTAGTGGACACGAATGACACACTTAGACACGAAATCATGTGGGGAAACATTCTTATATAACTGTTGTTTAATTTCATGGTTTAATTTTAGGTTTTCGAAATTTGGTTGTTATGTATCAGTGTTTCAGTTTTGGTTTTGACATGAACTAGCAATAGTGAGAATTCCTGAGAATTCCTGAGATTTCTGAAAAAAAATGAATGTTGATGTCCATATAAATTAAGGTTCATTTGATAATGTGTAGACATAAATACATGTCAAGGATTGAATGTATGTTAACAGGAATGTGTGTTAAAACTGAAATGTGAGTGGAATAACCTGAGAATGGATTTAGAGCTAATAGCCTGAGAAATTGAAACTGTGATTATCTATCATTGAATTCCTGAGATTTCCAGTTTTACAAATATTGATAACTGAGTTTTCAATCAAGTAGTGAACCTGAGTTCACATGTGATTTCTGAGATTCAATAGAAAACTGAAATGAGATTTCGGTTTTGAGTGTATATCACAATTTAATTCCTGAGTTTGAATGGAAATTGACATGTGGTTGGGCTGTCCAAACTGAGAATTGATTTCATTTCCTTTGTAAACTGATTGCATGATTAATTCCATATAGCATTGACTTGATTCCATGACTGTCCAACTGATTAATTTAACTGTCATTGTATAAACTGAATGAAGGTTAGTTTACATGATAGATTTCATTTAAAACCTCAGATTCATGTTGATCCAATGGGGATGTGTATTGATTGGGAATTGTTATATGGCACTGTCCTCACATTCCTGAGGACTGATTCCATTTCACTTCCTTAAACTAAGCTACATACCCCTTCTTTAAAACTGAAATTGTTATTCCATGTTAGCTTATTCAACTCACTGATTTTCTAGGATTATACTACTCCATGTTTTCCTGATATCACACACACCCTCATTCACATATACACTACAGTTTTCATGTGGATCTGTCATATGGTTCCTTAAAGAACTGTCATGTAAATACATGTTTCACTCACTGTTATAGGCCATTCCAGGAAACCAAACTGAGAAATGATTCTTTCCTTTAACTAATTTGAATTTGAGTTTATTTATGAACTGTCAATTAACTGTCATTGGTTAGCTTGGTTTGATGTTAGAATGAGGAATTCGAAGTAGAGGTTGCTATATTAAACTGTCACAGAAATTCTCAATATCTGAGAATTGATTTCTCATTCTTTCCTTAAACTGATTTCGAATGGGATTAGTTAACTGTGGAGTCATGCATATTTCCTTTACTGTCAACTCCTATTCCCACATGACACTGTCAATTGTTTCACTTTGAACTGTCAATTTAGTTCCCTGTTGGTTAATATATAAACTGTCATTTGATTCCTTGTTTTAAAACTGAATTGAAGTTTAGATTTCCATGTTAAATCCATGTGCATGAGTTTAGTTCACTGTAATGTGGGGGTTTGTGTTGGATGTAGGAAATTGGGTTTTGGGATGATATGAATTTCGAAATTGGTTGGGATAGTATAAACTGTCATTGCATTTCTGAGCTTGTACACTGATTTTCAGTTTCAAATAACAACTCTCTACACATGATACCATGTACACACACATGCTCACATGTATTACACTAACCTTCCATTGACACTCTATTGACACTTTGCTACACACACAGGAACACCACACCATGTACTCTCAACACACACACACACACACATGAACACAAATGCATGATTGCCCTTTTTCCTATCATTCTATGTTTATATATATATATATATATATATATATATATATATATATATATATATATATATATATGAGAGGCATATGTTATTATATGTAGCCTATATATTATAATGTGTGTACTATATTATTTTAGATATATATATGTGTATATGTAGATATGTGTTTGCTATAGGTAATATAGCCAATGGGCCTATAGCCTAGGGCTCATTACCTATGAGTGTGGCTTGAATGCCAGTTAGAGTCTAGTTGACTGGTATAGTCTAGAAATGGTGTGTGCTTGCTGGAATAGACTGGTTAGGCTTAGTGAGACTTGTTTGGCTTAGGCTTGACCTAGTTAACCTAGTTTGGCTAGTCTAGTTGACTAGAGTTGACCGAGAGTTGATTTTAGTCCAGTTTGACTCCAAACTTCATGTAGATGCATTGTAGCAGTCTGTTATATCATTTTAGACTTATAGTGACTTGTACTGTTCTATAGGAGACAGATACCACTCCTCGGACAGTAGATTCTCTTCGGATACTCAGGATACAGGCGAGTACATTCTCTGATCATTTCATATCCTGCATTAGGAGTATTTTTCTGCTTTAGATTACTTTACATGATGCTGACACGTTGGAAACACGGATTAGTACTATATGGATCTTGTCGTGCGATGTTATCCCCTTAGCGGATACATCGGGTATTTCGTGTTCGTGTACTTTATCGTGAGCATCGTGTACTCCTTGTATTCGTGACATTCGTGTACGAAACGTGTGAAATCGTGTATATTCATGTATTCACATGACCTTCGTGTACAATAACATAACTTGGCTAGATCCTTGTGTATTGATTGGGGCGGGGGAGTAGAAGTGGTTATGTAATCAATCCAGTAGATTACTCGTGTACGCCCTCTTTAGATTACTCGTGTACAACATCGTGCCGTTTACATAACCATCTTGTGCTCTGAATCACTAGTCACTGTTAGTTCTCTATATACTGTAGCTATTTACTTACAGTCTCTCTCTTTTTATATCATGTTGTTCTTCAGTTTCATGTATCTTACTCTCTAGCATGTTTATATTTCCTAACCTGTTATGATTTTGTTGAGATGTACTGTACTCGTTCCTGTCCTGACTGGACCTGTTGAAAATTTTATAGTGAATGATGAGGCTCTGGTGTCTACCCCTCATGGTGCAGCTTTAGACAACACTTGTGACTTGGACCCACTAGCAGTTGATGACACTTCCCTAGATTAGAATGTCTTTATTTTCTTTTCTGGATTACTGTATTGAGATTCTGAGATGTTATTTGGGATATGTATTTATTTAGACACTTAGACTTCTGGATTGTATCTCTGTGATTTCCATTCTGTTCTATCTATCTATCTATCCTTTATCATGCTCTACCTTAGATGTGATTGAGACTGTATCTGCTATATCACCTCCATTCGGAGTGTATATAATGTACAGGTACCTTTATATTGTTAGATGTTGACCTAGGACAGCGTTCTACCGCCGACACTGCGGCGTAGGCTGGACGTACCCACGTCTCGTGCCCTTACTCTAGGGTGCGGGTCGTGACAGGGGTATCTAGCGCCTCGAAAGAAGGCGACCGCCGCCTCAAAAGAAGGCGACCGCAGCCTCGAGGATGTCAGGTTCAATGATGTTCCAGCAGCATCAGAAGAACATACCGGAGAAACCATCGGGCCCGGGAGCGTTGTGCTCGTCGAGGGCCCACACAGCGGATCTAACTTCTTCCGCGGAGGGTGGGGTCAGAAGCAGATCGTTCTCGCGTTCGCTGATCAAGTGTGGGATCTTGGCCAGGAAGTCATCATCCTTGGTGATGACCTCTTTAGCGAATAATTTGGAGTAGAAATTTGCGGCGGCCGTGTGGATGCTCCGCTGGTCTTTGAGTAATGTGCCATTGTCGTCGGTGATTTGGTGCAAGTTGAAATGTTGCCTGTGGCCTTTAACACAGGAGTGGAAGAAGCAGGAATTTTTGTCCCCTTCTGCATCCTAGGTCAGTCTGGCTTTCTGTTTTCAGAATTCGGTCTCCACCTTCAGCCTGGATTGGAGGAGGGCTCTGGTGAGGTTAAGCGTAGCGCGGTTCTCTGGGGAGCAGTTAGAGGCATACAGGTGCTCCGCCCGGGTGACGTCATCCTCAACAATCTTAATCGCCTGAAAAATATTTTCGAAGGCGCTTCTGCTCTAACTCGAAAGCGCATCCTGGTGGCTTTCAATTTGTCCGCCACGCGTACGAGGGGGTCGGTGTTGGGGATAGAACTCCAGGCGGAGGCCACGACGTATCGTAATTGAGGGTGGTGGCTCCAGAATTCAAGGAAACGGAACGGTTTCTTGATAAGGTTGGAATTGTTGTTGGTCTCGATCAGAAGAGGGGAGTGATCCGATTCGGTGGAGTTGAGGTGGAAGAGATTGGAACAAACATATATATATATATATATATATATATATATATATATATATATATATATATATATATATATATATAAATATATATATATATATATATATATATATTTATATATATATATATATATATATATATATATATATATATATATATATATATATAGGCCACACACACATACATTCAAATCTACCTGTGTGTTTCATGAGATATCATGACACCACACCACGTATCCTATTTAGGACACGTACCCAAAATCTCAACTCAAAAAGGACACGAAAATCCCTTTGGGGACACGTGTCGAACACTTGGTGCACAAGTTTACGATATGCCTAAGATACTCTATCAAATCTTGTCTGAATTCGACCAAATTTCTTAGGCAAGCCTAATATATAAATTTTAGAACATAATTAGGACATTTCTAAACTAGTGACATGTGTAATACATCATGTACACCACATGTGTAGGAACCCAAAAACCCCTAAATTGATCCCATGTCTTACCATATCCAATTGTGGACACGTAGCTAGCCTCGCAACACCCTAACAAACTAAATTAGGTCACCTAATGAGAAACACTTGGTGTATCATTCCTGGATTTTTTCAAGAATGGTACAAAAACTTATTGTAAAAGTCTCCAAATGGGTCAAATGAAGCTCAAGCTTCTCCCCATGGGTAGCCCTAATGCATGGGTGGTTTCTAAATAACTAATGACACTAATTAGAATCAATTACAAGGGTTGAATTCAGAATTTACCTATAGGTAGATAGATTTCCAATACAATGGCACTAGTGGACACAAATGGACACAACCTTCAAAAGTGGACAGCTCCTTCAAGCTCCACTCCTTCCAATGCTTCCTCCTTGCTAGTCCAAGCTCTAGCCTCCTTGGGATGACAATTTGAAAGGGTTGGGAACCAATTTGGGAATGGTGGAGTTGGATCTTCTTCTAAAATGAAGAGAAAATAAAGAGGATGCAAACTAAGGTTTGTGGAGGCTAATAAATGAACTCGAAGAGGGGTTTTAGGTTTTTTTTAGGGGCACCACAACTTCTACTAGGGGGCAGCCCTTACTTAGGGGGCAGCCCAAAAAGTGGAGATTTTACTAGGGGCAGCCCACATTTTACTAGGGGGCAGCCCAACCCCCCAAACTCTCATTTCCTCCCCAAACCTCATTTGCCTCTCTCTCTCCTCCAAAAGTAAAAAAAAAGGAGAGCTCTCTCTCCCTCTCCCAAAACCCTAGTCTCTTCTCCTCCACCACACTAATCCTAATTCCTCCACCAAATTTCTTTCAAGAACACTCCTACATTCGACGAGATGACATGCAAGTCGAAGAAATCGGATTCTAGGTACGTTCTTCCCTAATTTCTTCTATAATTTTCTACATTCTATTCGAAACCCTAGAATAGTTTTAATTCTCTAAAAACTTTTGATAATTTAGGTTTAGAATGTCTTTAGGGTTTATGAATGGCATTTTCGAACACGACAAACCCATAATTTTTCTTCAAACCCTAACCCTAGAAAACGACAAACTAGCGAGTCGTTCGTCTGTCGGCCCTGAGTACAGTAGGACTGCCAAGCATGTGGTAGTCCACATGTAAACAAGGACTGCCAGAGTCCTGGCAGTCCTCTTTCAATAAAGGACTGCCAGGACTATGGCAGTCCTTGTTTGCAATTGGACTGCCACATGCCTGGCAGTCCTACTGTACTCAGTTTTAGTTGTGGTCTGGGGGTGGGGGATAGGGGGTAACAGTTCTATTTTAGTTTGCATTATTTATTAACTGTACGGTCGTACAATCCATTGTTCTATAGGGGTAACAGTCCTCCGGACGCACCAAAAAGAATACGCCCCACCGCGTCAAAGCGGAAGGAACGCGCGGAACGTCCTCTTGAGCGTCCAATTACAATTTTCGAACCGGCGCGCCAAGGTCGGTCTGGGACACGGAGACCGCCACCGGGACCACAAGCTCGGTCAAAGCAACGAGCTCGTACTCCCGTTCGAAGGCCCGTCATGATATGTAGTATGATTGTCTGATGTCTGATTGTATGATGTTGAATATTTTGCAAACTTGTTGTTTGATTGTCTGATGTTGGCTATTTGGGATGTTGATATTTTTGGATGTTGATATTTTTGGGTGTCGAACATGTTGTTGGATACTTGTGTTGAAATACCTGCGTTGGTTATGTGTTGGATACTTGTGTTGAAATACTTCTGTTGGATATGTGTTGGATACTTGTGTAAAACAAATACTTGTGTTGGATATGTGTTGGATACTTGTGTAAAACAAATACTTGTGTTGGATATGTGTTGGATACTTGTGTTGAAATGTTCTGTACAGGGCTATTCAGCTAGGACTGCCTTGGGTGTGGCAGTCCTAGATATAATGTTCTGTGATCTAGTCACAGAACATTTCATCTAGGACTGCCACACCCAGAGCAGTCCAACACATATGAAGGACTGCCCTGGGTGTGGCAGTCCTAGATATAATGTTCTGTGATATAGTCACATAACATTTCAAAAAATGAATTAGCTCATAAAATGATCTAGTCACATAACATTTCAAGGGTTTTTACTACAAAAGAGTTATTGTTAGCCTGCAAAACATAGAGGACATTCAGGATAATTAGCTCATAAAATGCAAGTCCCAATTGTATGTAGTAGTGAATTAACATACGTTGGCCAAAAAATACTGAGAGAGAGTCTAATTACTAATTAATTATGGATGGTCAGAATACTACATAGCAAAAGACAAAGTAATCTAACTCTAAAAAGCACCAATAAAGTATACCAGGCTCATGAGAACAGTGCCGAATGCCTTTATCCAAATTTTCGGGGTTGGCTATACAAAAAATTCTTTCCGTTCTGCTCGGTTAAGGACCAATTCCTCCCCTAAATCTACAACATTCATATCCTTCTTAATAGCCTCAAATAAAGTTTTTGTTTAGGCCTACCCTTTGTTCTGGCAGTTCCTTCAATTAAGGGCACAGATATCTAGCCTATCCCTTGCTATTGTTGTACTCATCCCTATGAAGGGCACAGATATCTAGCCTATCCCTTGCTAAAATGCAATCTTCCATCCAACTCTCTGAACTTAATCTCATTCTCAGCAGCGCTGCCACCATTGAATATTTGCTCAGCAAAAAATATTTGCTCTTTATAGTCCTATTACTGAGAAGCATGAATTCTGCAAGGGCACATTTCGACAATAAATATTGTTGCCTTGCTGGGACCATGTAAGGTATTGTCCTTCATGAGCAGCTTGAATTCATTTTTTGAGGCAATACTGCTTTAAACCAGACATATAACCGAGGACTGCCACAACCAGGACAGTCCTTCACATGTGTTGGACTGCCCTGGGTTTGGCAGTCCTAGCTGAAATGTTCTGTGATCTAGTCACAGAACATTTCATCTAGGACTGCCACAACCAGGGCAGTCCTTCACATGTGTTGGACTGCCCTGGGTTTGGCAGTCCTAGCTGAAATGTTCTGTGATCTAGTCACAGAACATTTCATCTAGGACTGCCACACCCAGGGCAGTCCAACACATGTGAAGGACTGCCCTGGGTGTGGCAGTCCTCTGATGATTTTTAGCACACATGTAAAACATGTATAATACTCAGCCAAACACACAAAACACACATGTATAACACCCAGATATACACATAAAACACATATGACACATGGATAAAAGTAAGAAACATATATTGGACTTCATATTTCATAGTTTAATGTATACAAAAGTGGTCCTCTATAACCAAAATGCCAAAATGTATACATTAAAACTCAGTCGATTTCGACGTCACAGTGGTCAGCAGGTAAGTCTCTTGGCTTCTCAAACTTCAGCAACTTCTTACAATGGTCGATTTGATGAGCGAAAGGTGTGGTCCAAGCTCTGGCTTCGACCGGTGCTCTTTTGTACCAAACTGTTGAAGGTTGATCGATCGATCCAAAATAAATGCCCTACATCGATTGCAATTGGAGCATGTACCGCAACATTGGAAGATCGCAACTCCTACAATAGAAGTTAAAAGTCAAAACTAAACAACTACATAAAGCCAAAATGTAAGTCCTACACTGAAGTCAAAACTAAACAACTCCTACAATGGAAATTAAAAAGGACTGCCCCATATGTGGCAGTCCATCACATATATAGGACTGCCAGAGATGTGGCAGTCCTACACTGAAGTAGGACTGCCACATCCCTGGCAGTCCAAATCCATAAAAGGAACTGCCAGAGAAGTAACAGTCCTCTGTGTCAAAGTCCGATTTTTCATCCGAAATAAATTTAAAGTGTAGTTACCACGAGGCCTTCCGATGCATCAAAGTGTTCTTCGGACGTTGTGGGAGGAGAGTATCCAGCATTTGATGGTCCGGATTGTTCCATTTTCTATTTCTTTCTACATTAAACACAAAATTCAACTATTATATGTAAAATTTAGGTTAAAACATTACACAAAAATAAATTCGACGACTTACAAATAAATGGGAGAAGTGATTGACACTATTACTAGATATTTCACCAAAAATCTTTAACAAATTTAGGTAGGGGGACAATTTCACCTAGGTTAGGTTAATTCTAAGTTTCTATAAGGAGGAGAAAAAAAGAGTGGAGGAAAAGAAGTAATAGAGGAAGAAAGAGAAAAAAAAATAAAACAAGTTGGCTTTTATAGTGAATTATGGGCTGCCCCCTAGTAAAAAAAAAACCTATGGCAAACTTGTAATTTTTTCAAAAAAAAATTTGAGCTGCCCCCTAGTAGAAGTGGTGGTGCCCCTAAAAAAACCGAGTTTTATAGGGTGTATAAGCAGCCACTATTCCTAAACCTAAATGCAATGCAAAGTGTCTAATAAGCCCTCACAATTAGTCATGAATGTTTATTTTAGGAATGGATTTAATTAGGAAATGTTATATTATCTAAAAGAAGGGTTTTTCTTACTCATTGCTCTCTAATTAAATAGGTATAACATGACTAACTAATGGTTCACTAATGGTGCCATGACAAGTCTAGTTGGGTCCATTTAGGTTCACTAACAACTAGTCTAACTAGCGGCTAACAACCAGCAACTAACTATAACTTATATTTAATTATATGAAACAAAGCACATGGTTAAACAATAATAATGGTAGTATATATTAGACTTACTCCAACTTCCCTTTTCAATGTTTGAATTTTTAAAGTGATAAAAATGCAGTCTTTTCATATAATATTAGAAGTATTTTAGGAACATAATATTAGAAATATTTTCGAAAGAAGGTTAAAGGAAAATATTCAACAATATTTGCATTTGCACCATTTTGTGCAACATCTCTGTTTCTTATCATGAAGATTTCTAGAGTGCCAAGTTTTTGTTTATGAACCTGGGCATTTCTAGCAGTCATTTCTTATTCCTCTCACTATGTGTATCTTGTTAAGCTTCTCTTCAAATTCCTCAATGCAAGCTTTAAGCTCCGCTTTTACAAACTTTTTATATCGTTTCAGCATATAGCTTCAGCAATAAAATCATTGTATCATATATACTGAACAAAGCCACTTAACCAGGATAGGAAATGTCAGCCATTATTTTTTATTCTCCTCACAAATTTTGTTTCACTTGACGCTTATTTCATATATTTCTTTTAAATGACATGATTACTAAGCTAAGATTGTTTAACAAGTAACATAACAAAACAATATGAGCCGGGGTAAGAAATACTCACATAACCAAGACAACCATTTACCTCAAAGGCATGTTGCTGACACCAAAGAATAGAAGATCTCTCAGTCATTTTGATAGATGAAGGCAGACAAAAGTAAACAAACAGGCTTATAAAAGGATCTTCGGCAATTAAGCTGCCTGGAACAGATATAGGTGGTACCGTTCCATCATCAATCTAATAAGGTAGGAAATAGATTAGGAAAGAAGGATAAAAGATAGAAAATACAGAACTCTAATACAGTTTATGTATCAAATTTCAAATTGATACTATATATAAAATAAATTTTAGAAGAATAGTGAGTAACAAAGCTCATTCTTTGACTGTCCTTATGCTATTGTATCAATATAGTGGTTATCATATTTATTTATATAATTAATTCTTTTTTCATGTGCAATAAGAAGAACAAAAATTTAAGAAAGAGAAATCATTTTCTTTGTGATGTAAAACTTATAATACAAAGAACATAATGTAAAAAGCTATTATATAAGATAAATAGGATACCACATGCCTTTTCTCATTCTGTGTCCTCATGAATTTTGTGGGAAACACACATAATAAAGTAGTATAAAAGTTTAAAACTACATCAAACAATCTCATGATGTGTGTAATATGAGTAGTATATGTGGATGATGAAACTATAACTATAAAGTTCTTTTAATCTAAAATTACGATGGGTAGAAAATAGTTTGTATCCATCGAGCCAAATAGAGAATCCTTTGTATAGGATAGCTGATGTGCAGTATCATTCATTTCTAATGATCACAAATTGTAATATATTTTCCTCATTTTCCAATACCTCACTCCCCCTTTTATAATTGATTCTCTCCATGAAGTTGTTCCATTCATCTGATACAAACAAATTCATAATAGTGAGGATATGTATATTACAGAAAAATAATGATATTTTATTGTAGATATAAAATTGAGAGCTTGAAGACCCATCAGAACACTTCTTCAGCGTGTAACTATTATAACTGAACGAACAAAGATGAAATAGTTACTTGAGAAGAGACAACCCTACACTTGAGAAGAGACAATTATATACTTTCATGTTGTAGGTTACAACAGTTATTGTATGTTGATTTTTAATAG
Source organism: Iris pallida (assembly GCA_029216955.1). Classification (NCBI taxonomy): domain Eukaryota; kingdom Viridiplantae; phylum Streptophyta; class Magnoliopsida; order Asparagales; family Iridaceae; genus Iris; species Iris pallida. The sequence continues at coordinate 9,507,074 of JANAVB010008400.1, forward strand.
CTATCTGCTGCAGGAATTGACTGACAGGAGTAAGCTTCAGATTACTGTGCACAAAAACCCTCTACAGTAAGAAAACCATTCTGTCTTGCACATATGCAAGAGTCTATTTCCTAGTAATTTTAGCTCCGTGTGCAATGGATCTCATTCTTTGAATCGACATCAAGCATCAAGGCATCAAGACATTCGTATCAAAGTAATGAATAAATAAAACATGTTTCACATGTGCATACATGCACTTTTAAATCCCCAGCTACAAGTACAGTTTAGCAAAGGATAGTTGGACAAAGTATGAATCATCCAGGTTACATGTTAGAATGTTAGTACATGTTAGTTTGATTCATCCAGGTTACATGCTAAATTATTCGATGTGTCCCTAATTGATGTAACCGAGTTGGTATAATGATTAATAAGTGTTAGTACATGTTAGTGCTTGCATCATAGCCTTTGAGGCACAGATTCTTCAAACGCTGATACACACTTGGATAGCGTAGGTATCAGCCTATCAGGTACTAATTCTTGTTGGATGCTCACAGGGCATATCGATTTAGAAAAATAAAAGTTTTCTGGATACAACAGTGATTTTTTGGTGGTTACCATGCTCGTATAAATAGTGCTTGCATCATGCCTTTGAGGCACATATTATTCAAACCTTGATACACACACGAATAGGGTGTGTATAAGCCTATTAGGCACCAATTCTTATTGGATACTTATAGGACATCGATTTAGAAAAATAAAAGTTTTTTGGATACAATAGTGATATTGTTGATGGTTACCTTATTGGTATAAATAGTGCTTGCATCATGGCCTTTGAGGCACATATTCTTCAAACCCCGATAAACACTCGAATAAGGTGTGTATCATCCTGTCATGTACCAATTCTTATTGGATACTCACAGGACATCGATTATGAAAAATAAAAATTTTCTGGATACAACAGTGATATTGTTGGTCCTAAATAAAATTTTTCTAGACACACTCAAGTAGGATGTGTATCAGCCTATCAGGTACCAGTTCTAATTGGATACTCACAGGAAATATTCTCTATATTTTGTGACACTCGAATAGGATGTGTATCAGACTAAATTGGAGATTGACCAGTATTGAGAAATGTTAGGACGGCTGACTAGTGCAAGAAATGCAAAATCAAAATTTTAGATGGTGAAAAATGTCCAGATTGGATGGAAGAATTTAAAAAGGGGGAGGAAATGTCAGGAGATCCAATATATGATGCCACTATATGTCACAACTTACTATTTGCAATGGAAACATTACAACAAAATATTATAAGACAATTGGAATCAGTGCACGCAAATAGTAAGTTCTGACATATAGTGGCATCCTTTAGCGGCTTCTGCAAATAGAGCTTTAGTTCCACCTAAAAACATGATAAAAGACATAGATGTGCACAATAACCTCACATCAGTACACGCAAAGAACCTGTACGAGCAAACATCGGTTACAACAGAAAAAATAAATGAACCTGTAAATCAGTCCTTAAAAACCTAGAGTAGGATCCAAGATCATATCAGTTCCAATAGTATATTAGAATTAGAACAAGAAATAATCACCTCAGAGAATATCTTATAGAACGTGCCAGAGAAGGGTCCTGATTGGTACTTCCATATCCCCTTGCAACATCACCAGGATATCTTACTTCCTCAGCTCCTTCCAATGATTCATATTAAAATATTGTTACTACTAAAACAAAAGTTGACATACAATATGCATGAAAAAAGTCATAAGCAGTGGTGGTTGCATACTCGAACAAAATAAGGTTAATCCGAAACCCCAATAAAGAACCACTAAACATCTACCTTGTCATACTGCTCTCATTTTGGAATCTTGCAATATCTGGATATGCAGGACATGAAGAAAAAATTAGTGCTAGACCGAAGAGAAGTTTAAAGGAGTGTATCGAATGAGCAAATGTTGGAAGTTCTAGCCTCATAAGCATCCCTTAGCTCTTGGCACTTTCTCTTTGCTACGACATTTTTACTTGCATCTGGGTAATTACTTCTTTGTAAGCTGCAACAAAGATAATATAATTACTTAAAAGAATAAGATTAGGTATATTGTGATAAAATTAGCAAATTGACGGAAGATGTCGCCCATACTGTGGGACTCATACTAGGATGAGACAATACTAATACCACTTAGATATAGATGTTCACAACGAAGGTCTTAAGAAGATATAACCAACATAGTAAAGATATAACACAATGATAATTATGACTGGGGTACTTATATTAGAACAACAATCACACACAACAGAATAAATAAACAAATGCAAACTAATCAATGATCAAAACTTCGTGTTGATATAGGACAGGACAATATAGCCGGTTTTCGATTGGGTATCAGATTTCAGCAGTTCAGAAATATTTTTGCACGTTCTTTTGAATATGTGTGTGTATGGAGGCGAAAGAGACCCAGCATGGATTCAGGCACACGGTCATCCTCCTATCGACGTCAATTCAGTACGGGATTTTCATCGAATTGTGCGGCTCTCCATATAATTTAACAACTTGGTGTTCAACATTAATTTAACATCTGGGTGTTCAAATTTTCATCAAATTGTGCGACTCTTGATACCATTTTTCAATACTAGACACAACTTAGATATTTAATAACCTAATTTCTCATAATTTTCACAATTAATAACTTGGGATCAAGTTGAGAATTTGTGTAATGAACCATTTGGCATTCAAAATCATAATATGAAGATCAAAATAACAAAATCTTACTGTTTTTAGCTCATCATTGACCAGAAAATCGATGGGTGCTGGTTCAGATTTATAGCTAAGATGGTACTTGAAGGCCATCTTCCGGTCGTTTCAGGCCTTGTAGACCTCCGGGTTCATCTCCAACGGCTTCTCGTGAGCCGTCAGCGCCTCCCAAAGAAACAAATAAAAATAAAAATTTATTACGCAGACAATAATACGATACAGACAAAATTACAAATAACTTGTTGTCGTGGAGATGAGGAGTTGGGACTGGAGTTCATAGATCTTGGCAGCAAAGGCAGCAGATTTTGTCGCTGATGGAGGCTTCCAAGGGTGGTTCTACATTCGCTTTCTTCCTTCTTTTGCGGTTCTGGGGACAGGGTCGACGAGACCCGACCTCACTGAGGTGGTGTCGAGTCGGACATGTGAGATTGGTAGGGCTGGTCGGCTCGGATATTCACGAAGGGGGCGGATGCGGATGCGGCGACTGATGGAGACACCAGGGCCATCCCGACGGCGCTCGGCGCTGGCACGACGGTCGTGCAGGACGGAGGTGCTTGCTTCCCCGGCAAGCCACTTGGCATGGCATAGGTCGCGTGAGGCTGCAGCGCCCAAATTTTGGGGAAATGGGAGAGAAAGAAACCGGAAGAAAAGTTTTATAGAAAAAATGGAAGAAGTGAGATAGGTGAAGGGGTTATCGCGGCTGCAGCACGTAAATTTTGGAAAAGAGCGGTAAATTTTGGAAAAGAGCGGTAAAATGAAAAAATGTGTGGGAAATTAAATTTGGAACGACATTTTAAAAGTGTTGTATTTAGTATATAATAATATAAGACATTTGAAAGGGTGTTTTTTAGGGGCACCACCACTTTTACTATGGGACAGCCTAATTTTTTTTTAAAAAAATTACAAGTTTGTCATAGGTTTTTTTTACTAGGGGGCAGCCCATAATTTACTATAAAACCCAATGTTGTTTTATTTCTTCTTTCTTTCTTCCTCTATTACTTCTCTTCCTCCACTCTTTTTTTCTCCTCCTCATAAAACCCTATAATTAACCTAACCTAGGTAAAATTGTCCCCCCACCTAAATTTGTTAAAGAATTAACCCTTCACTTCTTCTATTTATTTGTAAGTCATCGAATTTATTTTTGTGTAATGTTTTAACCTAAATTTTACATATAAAAGTTGAATTTTGTGTTTAATGTAGAAAGAAATAGAAAATGGAACAACCCGGACCATCAAATGCTGGAAACTCTCCTCCCATAACGTCCGAAGAACACTTTGATGCATCGGAAGGCCTCTTGGTAACTAAACTTTAACTTATTTTCGGATAAAAAATCGGATTTTGACACAGAGGACTGCCACTTATCTGGCAGTCCCTCTCTTAGATTTGGACTGCCACATATGTGGCAGTCCTTTAGATGTGAAGGACTGCCACATATGTGGCAGTCCTATATATGTGAGGGACTGCCACATATGTGGCAGTCCTATAGATGAGGCAGTCCACTGACTTTTAACTTCTATTGTAGTAGTTGCGATCTTCGGTACATGCTCCAATTGCAACCGATGTAGGGCATTTATTTTGGACCGATCTTTCGTTTCAATCAAGCGACGATGCGGTACAATGGTGTCGAGAAGTTGGATGGGAAAACAACTTAGTTCTAGTGATATCTAGATCGTGCCGAAATCGCCCGGGACGACACAGTGTGATGGTTGGCTGTGAAAGAGGTGGTGTGTTGAGATCGCACAAGAAAGCCACAGTTATCCAAAATAAAGTTCCAAGAAAAAAAGCTGGAACGAGGAAATGTGGTTGTCCATTCATGATCCAGATTAGAAACGAAGAAGAATGGAAGTGGTCAGTACAAGTGAAGAATGGAACCCACAATCATGAGATTGCCGAAACACTATTGGGTCATCCGTATGTCGAACGGTTGAACCCTACGGAGAAGAAGATAGCCGAAGACTTGTCCACTTCCGGTGTTGCACCGAGACAAATATATTCAGTCATACGGCATGAAGATGAGAAGAACATGTCTACGATGAGGTCAATATACAATGCCCTATCTTCTTCGAACGCTATCCGGACCAAATCAAGAATGACGATGCAAGAAGTGCTGAAGTTGCTTGCCGATAATCATTACGTTGAGTTCCATAGAAGAGATCCCCAGAGTAATGAAGTAGTTTCAATCTTTTGGGCTCATCCAGATTGCATAAGTCTGGCCACGTCTTTTGCCGACGTGTTAGTCCTTGATTGCACGTACAAGACCAACAAGTTCAAGATGCCTCTCCTTCATATTGTCGGATTCACCTCTACTCGAAAAACATTTTCGGTGGCATTTTGCTTCATGAAGAGTGAAAAACTTGAAGACTACACATGGACATTGGAGAAACTAAAAACACTTTACATTGGTCATACAGAGCCGTCAGTTCTTGTGACCGACAGAGAGTATGCCCTAATTAATGCTATTCGCATTGTTTTTCCTCAAGCGGATACATTGCTATGCACTTGGCATGTCAATCGTAATATTCAAGCCCAATGTAAGTTGAAGTTTCAGAAGGAGGAAGGTAAAATTGACATGCAAAATTTTCAAGAATTCTCCAATGACTGGAATTGTGTGTGGCAAGTCTCTACGATTGACAGTTACGACGCCGCATGGTACATGTTCAAGGAAAAGTGGGAGGCGAGGGAGCCGGCATGCATTTCATACGTCAAAGATACATGGCTTGAACCGCACAAAGAACACTTCGTCTTAGCATGGACGAATTTGGTGAAGCATTACGGCACGACAACTATCAACTGTGTCGAAGGAGCACACTCTGTAGTGAAGAGACAGCTTAAATCATCTCTCGACAACTTTGTCTCTGTTTGGCAAGCTATACATCTAATGGTAGTGCGGACAGTGAATGAAATTAAGGCATCATTTGAAATGAGCTTAAATATAGTCAAGCATGAGCATAGAAAGGATGTACTGTTAGATGCTTTAGTTCGCGTGGTATCTCACACAGCGTTGACATTAATATGTGATGAGATTGAAAGGTCAAAGTCTATCGGGTTTGATCCCCAGGTCTGCGGGTGTGTACATCGACATACACTGGGCCTCCCTTGTGCACATCAGATTAATGAATATCGCCGTGAATCCATTCCTATTCCAGTAGAAGCAGTCGATCAACGTTGGAGGCAGTTGTCTATGATGCCTGTAGTGAAGACGGACGATGATTTCTTCTCTTTGACACAAGTAAAACTTCTCCACGCAAGGTGGTTAGCCTCAGTAGCAGCGGAGCGGCAGTCCATTGAGCTTAAAATCCAAGAAATTGCATGTCCGGTCACTACTAAAATGCATGAGCCGACCGTTGTTTTCAATCCTAAAGGCAGGCCTCAAACAAGATTGACTAGTTCACAGAAGAGAAGGCTGGAGTCAACTAGGAGAGATCCATCGTACTTTGAGCATGTTGAACGAAGCTTACAGCAAGCTCCGCCCGCACGGAAGGGCAAGCTTGTCGTTCGCCGAAAAATGGAGAAAATTGACCTCCCAAGAAAAGATACAGTTGCAAGCCAAACAACGAGTTTGTATATTAACAAATTTCCACCTGCGCTTCGAAGTTACATTTGGTCTATTGTCGATGTCCCTGGTGATGGCCATTGCGGATTTCATGCCCTTGCAAGGCATCTTGGTTATGATGACAAAGACGGATGGAGACGGGTGAGGCAGAAGCTGTACGAGGAGTTAGAGACTCGTCTTCCATTATACTCCCGCATCCTAAGTGAAGAAACCGTTGTAAGTTTGTTGTTAAGTATCCCTTGCACCGACAGTGTTACCGGGACAGACCACTACATGTCAGTCCCGTCTGTCGGCTATTTATTTGCCAATAGGTACATGATACCTGTTGTACTTATCTCGTCGGATATTAACAATACATTCTTTCCGATGTGCGCTCCATATGATACATGTTGTACTTATTTCGTCGGATATTAACAATACATTCTTTCCGATGTGCGCTCCTCCGACGGACCACGGAGTATCTAACCTATGTACTATAGGTCTGATCGGGGACCACTTCGTTATAATAAAGATGATCGCTCATTCTCTGATTCCTCCACCTTCAACAGTTTGGTACAAAAGAGCACCGGTCGAAGCCATCGCTTGGACCACACCTTTCGTTGACCAGATCAACCATTGTAAGAAGTTGTTGAAGATTGAGGAGCCAAGAGACTTACCTGCTGACCACTACGATGTCGAAATCGACTAAGTATATATATATTTACAGTTTGACATTTTGTATATGGAGGACCACTTTTGCATACAGTGAAATATGAAGTCCAGTAATATATATGGAGTAAATTTTGAGTTATATGTGTTTACCTGTGTCTACCTGTGTTATATGTGCCTACATGTGTTATATGTGCTTACCTGTGCCTACCTGTGTTATATGTTATATGTGTTTACCTATGCCCACCTGTGTTATATGAGTGTACCTGTGTTATATGAATGTACCTGTGTTATATGTGTTCACTGTCACAGCGTCTCAGTCAAAGCGTTTCAGTTTGAGAAACTGTCACAGAGTATCAGTATCAGGACTGCCACACTCATGGCAGTCCTTCACAAGTGTTGGACTGTCCTGTGTGTGGCAGTCCTAGATGAATTGTTCTGTGACTTAGTTACAGAATATTTCATCTAGGACTGCCACACTCAAGGCAGTCCTTCACAAGTGTTGGACTGCCCTGTGTGTGGCAGTCCAACATGAAATGTTCTGTGACCAAGTCACAGATGACTGCCACACTCAGGGCAGTCCTTCACAAGTGTTGGACTGCCCTGTGTGTGGCAGTCCAACATGAAATATTCTGTGACCAAGTCACAGAGGACTGCCACACTCAGGGCAGTCCTTCACAAGTGTTGGACTGCCCTGTGTGTGGCAGTCCAAGATGAAATATTCTGTGACTATGTCACGGAATATTTCATCTAGGACTGCCACACTCAGGGCAGTCCTTCACAAGTGTTGGACTGCCCTGTATGTGGCAGTCCAAGATGAAATGTTCTGTAACCAAGTCACAGAACAATTCATCTAGGACTGCCACACTCAGGGCAGTCCTTCACAAGTGTTGGAATGCCCTGTGTGTGGCAGTCCTAGATGAATTGTTCTGTGATCAACATTTCAACAGAAGTATCCAACACATATCCAACAAAAGTATCCAACACATATCCAACACAAGTCCAACACAGTTATCCAACACATATTCAACACAAGTATCCAACACAAGTATTCAACACAAGTATCCAACACAAGTATTCAACACAAGTATCCAACACAAGTATCCAAAATAAGTATTCAACACAAGTATCCGACACAAGTATCCAACACATATCCAACACATAACCAACACATAACCAACACAAGTATCCAACATGTTCGACACCCAAAAATAGCAACATCCTAAATAGCCAACTTCAGACAATCAGACAATCATACTACATATCATGGCGGGCCTTCGAACGAGACTCCGCATTACGTATGAATGGGAACTCAATCTCGTCGTCGATGCGCTCAAGCTCGTTGGCGACCAAGGCACTAGTGTCGACCAAGTCACTAGTGTCACTTTGGCAAGCGCTCCGAAGTGTCTTGGCCAGTTCCTTCGCCCTTCTAGACTGTAAATGAAAGTATAATTGAATTTAGTATACAAACATGAAAATCTCGAACTAACTACTAATGCGGAACTCACCATCTTCACCAATGAAGCATACAAGATGTTTTTCGAAGGAAGATTTCCAACAGCTACTACGGCCTCGGGACCCGGGTTTGTAGGGTTCAACAACTTAGGATGTCCGACCCGCCGGAAGTACGGCATGTAGTCCTCGCTGCAGTCGGCCATCTGGGTGACCGGTTGACTCTCATCTTCCCCAAGCAGGTGCCTTTGCCACTCGGAGTAGAAGTCGGTCACCCAGTCGAAATACGCCGGTTTGTAGTTCAATGGTTGGGTCCCGCGGGGAGGTTCCAACATCTGTAGTGTGCGCTTCGGCACACTTTGCACGAAGCTAAACTGCCGAAGTACACGATCAGGCATGTACGGCTCCTTGATATCATAGCATGTGAACATGCCATGAAATAAAGAAACTTGTTGGATGGCACGACTCCCCTCACGAAAATCCCGGTATGGATCCCAAAATATCTGTAGGAAAACAGTTAACAACAAAAAAAACTTAACATGAAAAAATAAGTCCCAATTTATTACCTCTTCTGGTACCAAATTGTCAAGTACTTCACGAATGGAAGCCAGTATTTGCCAATCTTTGGTTTCCACCTGGGCCGGCCTCCATCGAGCCACTCTAGGAAGGTGTTCAAAATAGTTTGGGTTCAGGTCACCCCGCCTGAGCATCGGAAAGTGCTCGTATATCCATGCCTATTCAATTTATAAGTTAATAGTCACAAAATATAAACAACAAAATGAAGTATACGAGATTAAATCGTTAGAAGTTTTCTTACATGTAGCAGAGTCTGGCATCCGACAATTATCTTAGTTCCGACACGGGATGCGATGCCGAGCTCGCGGTAAAGATAGGCGAGAATACCGCTACACCACGATATATCAATGAAGTCATCCACGGACAATAAATTGAGCATGTACCTCGCATGTATCGAGGTTCCGGACTTGTCCGAAATGCCCACCGCTCCTAGGACGAACATCATGTAAGCACGGGCCACCGTGTCGACCAACTCATCATCATCCTCATCCAATTCCATATTCGTGAAGTGCTCCACCAGAAATGACAGAGGAATTCCATATGATTTTTTGAAGCCGGGGAGAGTTGTAAAACTAGTTTCCTCAAGTCCAAGGTTACTTGAGACAAACTTGACGATCTTCGAGTACCATTTTGTAGATTTTTTATCTCTATAATGTTCTTTGGTCATGACGCGACAGGTAACTGGTAGCTCCAATATCTGGTAGACGTCGTCAAGTGTAATGGTAATCTCCCCGCATGGGAGATGAAACGTGTTGGTCTCCGGGTGCCATCTCTCCACAAAGGCGGATATCATGGCACTATCCATTGTCCTATAGGCATAATCTGCCAAATTATGCAAACCGCTCGGTACGATTTTAACCTGGACAGCCTCCGGTAAGCTTCTAAACGGCCAAGACACGGTTTTCTTCCCGTGACTCATAGCCCTAAGGATACGATATATCCTCTGTATATCAAACAACATATAAAAACATAAAAATATGAAATACATATAGATATCATATACTAAACTGGTAGCTTACAAAAGTAATGTACATACCGGGTCCTTCCATATTGCATATGCAATATGGTTCTCAAAAGAAGCCAACATTGAGCAACCTGGCGGTCGGACAGGCGGCTCAGAAGGACCGGCCTCCTCAGATGGAGTAGAACCACCTTGACGTGGTGGTAGGAGTTGGCTAATTGGCACGTCGTCGTCATCACTGGAAGAAGGAGAAGGAGTACGAGCTCGTTGCTTCGACCGAGCTTGTGCAACCGGTGGGGGTCTCCGTGTCCCAGACCGTCCTTGGCGCTCCGGTTCGGAAATTGTAATCGAACGCTCAAGAGGACGTTTCGCGCGTTCCTTCCGCTTTGACGCGGTGGGGCGTATTCATTTTGGTGCGTCCGGAGGACTGTTACCCCTATAGAACAATGGTTTGTGCGACCGTACAGTTAATAAATAATGCAAACTAAAATAGAACTGTTACCCCCTATTCCCCACCCCAGACCACAACTAAAACTGAGTACAATAGGACTGCCAAGCATGTGGCAGTCCACATGTAAACAAGGACTGCCACAGTTCTGGCAGTCCTCTATTGAAAGAGGACTGCCAGGACTGTGGCAGTCCTTGTTTACATGTGGACTACCACATGCTTGGCAGTCCTACTGTACTCGGTCAACAGACAAACGACTCGCTAGTTTGTCGTTTTCTAGGGTTAGGGTTTGAAGAGAAATTGTGGGTTTGTCATGTTCGAAAATGCCATTCATAAACCCTAAAGACATACTAAACCTAAATTATCAAAAAAAATTAGACAATTAAAACTATTCTAGGGTTTCGAATAGAATGTAGAAAATTATAGAAGAAATTAGGGAAGAATGTACCTAGAATCCGATTTCTTCGACTTGCGTGTCATCTCGTCGAATGTGGGAGTGTTCTTGAAAGAAATTTGGTGGAGGAATTAGGATTAGAGTGGTGGAGGAGAATTTTCTAGGGTTTTGGGAGAGGGAGAGAGAGCTCTTCTTTTTTTCTTTTGGAGGAGAGAGAGAGAAAATTATGAAATGGGAAGAAAATGTGAGTTTGGGGGGTTGGGCTGCCCCCTAGTAAAATATGGGCTGCCCCTAGTAAAATCTCCACTTTCTGGGCTGCTCCCTAAGTGAGGGTTGCCCCCTAGTAAAAGTGGTGGTGCCCCTAAAAAAACCTTTGAAAGTGGCCTTAAAAGTGTTGTTGAATTTATGTTTACGACACTTTTAAAAAGGTGTCATAGATGATGATAAATATTTAGTTACAACAACACGTTTTAGTAGAGTATGATAACTAAAAATAATAATGACACTTATTTAGAAAGTGTCGTAAAAAGTGTCGTTATTAACATATTTTGTTTGAGTGAATATAACATTTTCTGATTAGGAATCCATGCAGTATCAATCCGTGTAACATACGCACCACAAATCAAGTAAACATTACTAAAACATATATTATAGAAACTATCATATACTAAAAATAATCAGTGAATGTACTTGCATGTTGTCCATAGCTGAAAGTAACAATCAAGTCTGTATCGGTGTCCAAGACCTATATTATGAATACACATCATCAATCTATGAAAACTAACCTATACAATTATGCAATCTAACCCATATAACACTAATGTCAAGTTGGTACGGGTAGAGGGCATACATTCTTATAATTTCTGGTTCATATTTTGTAACTACCAATTTTCTAAAAATGAGAATTTTTTAAACTTTTGTGAAATTGATTATTTTAATTATTATTTAATTGATTAAGTTGTGTTAGTGCTATAATTTGGTAAAATCGTAGAACCACATTGTTTAGATATTAGTCATGACCATAGAGGACTAGTTAGTGAGATTAGACAATCATAAAACTTATTTTCATTAGTTAGCGAAGCCTCTAATTTAACTAGGGAGATCATTTAGAAATTTGATTAAACCATTTAGTAAATAGGAGGCCCTTCCTCTAAACTTTGTCATGACAACTTAGAGAGGACACTTTAGACTTTCCCATGAACCAACCTAGCCCTAATGTGGCCGGCCCATAATAGCCCCCTTGCCTATTAATAACACCCCTTCATTTTCTTCCTCATTCCATTTCATTTCAAACTCTAATTTTAGGAGTTTCCCCCAAATTGCTCCTACATCCATTTTTCCTCCAAATTGTCCCAAACAAATTACAATTGTTTCCCCTTAAAGAGAGGAAGCCTCTATTGACTAGTTGAGAGCCTATTGGAGCAATTTGGTCATTAGAAGTTGAAGGAGATCTCATCTTGGTTTTGTTCCTTGAGAATCCATCTCTCAAGTGGTAAGTACCCTCTAAACCCTCTAATTTCATATTTCTTATTATAGGTGCATTCATTTAGGGTCCCTATGGCATTAGGAAGAATTTGGGTCAAGTTCGGATTCATTTGCGGTACGTATTAAGAGAGTATCGGATACGCACATCAAGTATTCGGTGAAATGACTCTTAGGACTTTGGATGTTTAATTTTTAGTTGTAACTTAGTTTTCCTATTGTTTATGTGTAATATATAACTGTGGGTCATTGTCTAGGGATTTAGATATGAATTTGATGGACACGTCAATGGCCGAACGGAAGAACAGACACCTGCTGGAGGTCGCACGGACGATGATGCTGGCTATGAATGTTCCGAAACACTTATGGGGGCGGGCGGTGTTAACGGCATCTTATCTCATCAATCGAATGCCATCTCAGGTATTGGACTGGAAGACACCGCTGGAGATGCTTACTGGTGCAACCACGTACACTGTTCCACCGAAAGTATTTGGTTGTGTATGTTTTGTCCAAGATAATAGGCCAGGAGTTGGCAAACTGGATCCTAGAGCGGTTAAATGTGTCTTTGTCGGGTACACGGCAACTCAGAAGGGATACGCATGTTGGAGCCCAGTTGAGCGGAAAATGTTTGTAAGCATGGACGTTACATTCAGAGAACTGGAACCATATTATGGTTCGGATGACGGTTCGGATGACGGTTCGGCGTTTGGTGACACACCTAACATAGAGGGTGTTAGATGTGAGGGAGAGAAATTAAGCCCATCTGTGGTAGTCGGATCGGTCCCATGCCCGGTCGTAGAAAACTGGACGAAAGGGGAAGAAAACAGTGACTCCGATACAGAAGATGAAGAAGATACATATGTTAAACAGGGGGAGCAGCAGACAATAGAAAAGGAGCTCCAAGTCTACAGAAGGAGACAGCAGAAGTCCAGTACTATGCCTGTACCGTACCTTATACCTACTGTACCAAGTCCCTCGTCTACTCCTGCTCCAACTCTTGAAGATGTTGCCCCTGCACTGAATCAATCTGATTCTGATGCGGATCTCTCTGACTCTGATGGTATGATCTCTCTACCACCTATTGCTCCCTTAAGGAGATCTTCTCGCATCAATGCGGGTAAGGCTCCTAATTATTTTGATGATTATGAACATGATATTGCCAACTACATGTCTTATTCTAACATTTCTTCGAATTATCGAGCCTTCATTGCATCATTAGACTACTTCGTTGTCCAAGTGTTGGCAGGAAGCAAAGAAAGATCCAAGGTGGAAAGCTGCAATGATGGAAGAACTTGGGGCACTGGAGAAAAATAAGACGTGGGAGCTGGTTCCATTACCCAAAGGAAATAAAACTGTAGGATGCAAATGGGTGTACACAGTAAAGGAGACGTCAGAAGGAAAGGTGGAACGATACAAGGCGAGGTTGGTTGCAAAAGGATACACACAATCATATGGCATCGACTATGATGAGACGTTCGCTCCAGTAGCGAAAATGAGCACCGTAAGAACTCTGGTCTCCATTGCAGCAAACTATGGGTGGAAGCTATACCAGTTAGATGTGAAGAATGCCTTTCTTCATGGGGACCTACAAAAAGAAGTGTACATGGAACTCCCGCCAGGGTGCTACGCTACAGAATCAGACGGAGGGACGTCGCATGGAAAAGTATACAAACTAAAGAAGTCGCTATATGGGCTTAAGCAATCTCCTCGAGCCTGATTTGACAGATTCAGAAAGGCTGTTACAGGCATGGGATACCATCAAGCAAATACAGATCATACGGTCTTTCTTCAGCATGCAAGAGGCCATATCACTATACTTGTTGTATACGTGGATGATATAGTAATCACAGGTAATGATGAAGTCGAGATCGCTAAGCTGAAGTCAAAACTCGCGAAGGAGTTTGAGGTGAAGGATTTAGAAGCAATGAGGTACTTTCTAGGTATCGAGGTGTGTGAAGGCGAACAAGAAATTGTTCTGTCACAGAGAAAATACGCACTAGATCTGCTGAAGGAGACAGGGATGCTGGAATGCAAAGCAGCAGTCACTCCAATTGACCAAAAGTACAAGTTGGGAGCAGAAGCAGGAGAGCCAGTTGATCGTAAAAGATATCAACGACTTGTAGGGAGATTGATTTATCTGGGACACACTCGCCCTGATATCTTATTTGCGGTGAGTGTAGTAAGTCGCTACATGCATGATCCAAGAACGGATCATATGGTTGCAGTGTTTCAGATCTTGAGATATCTGAAAGGGACGCCAGAAAAAGGGCTATGGTTCAAGAAGAATAGAAGTATAGAAGTTGAGGGATACTGCGATGCAGACTGGGCAAGCTGTATAGACGATAGAAGGTCTACCATGGGATATTGTGTCTTTGTAGGAGGAAACTTGGTCTCATGGAGAAGCAAGAAACAGTCAGTGGTAGTACGGTCTACAGCTGAATCAGAATACAGAGCAATGGCTTTGGGAGTGTCAGAGTTGCTGTGGGTGAAAGCGTTGCTAACAGAGTTGAAGCTGGACAAGGGAGCACCGTTACGTCTTCTGAGCGATAGTCAAGCTGCAATAAGTATTGCTAACAATCCAGTTCAGTACGATAGAATGAAGCACATCGAGATCGATCGATTCTTCATCAAAGAGAAGCTGGAACAAGGGATACTGAAGATTGATCATGTTCGCTCAGAAGAATAAGTGGCAGACTGTCTGACTAAGGGTCTTAGTTCATTAAGTCTGTCGAAGCTATGTAACAAGATGGGAATGATTAATATCTATCGCCCATCTTGAGGGGGAGTGTTGAGAACTAATAAGGGACTTTAGTCCCACATTGGAAAATGTAGTATGAAGAGGAGCTAGACTCCCTATAAATAGTAGAGTAACCAATCAATAAAACACACAACAATTATTCTCTACAGTTATTGATAAAGGGGAGACTCGGGTTAATGGTGTTTTCACTTTTGATTCACTGTTGTTTCACTGATTCTTATAGGGCCTGTGCAGTCAGTTGATATTGGGTTATATCTGTTGTTTTCACCTCCTAGACACCCAAGCTATCATAGATATCCACTGCATGTCCTAAGTTCAGTCCCCTTAGGATTTATCTGCCCGAGACTTTATATGACAACCTACCCATTGGTTTATATATTCATTCATTCACTGCCCACATATTCAGACTTGCATTGCCCTACATTATTTGAATGCCCAGTATCGTAGCTTGTAATGATCTGTCCTCATGAGCACTTTGTTTCATACAAATGAAAAGGCTCGAGTAAAAGATTACATTATAGTATCACTCCATTTCCATATTGATTTCAGTCCATACTTGAATGCATTAGTGAATAGGATGTTATGTGGTTCCTTCATTAGCTTTTAGTTCACCTTTGTATTTGGTATCAGATGTATTCAGAGTCACTAATACATTCCTAGTGTCCTGCACTCTAATCTATTGCATATTAGATAATATGTTGCATCATTAGCTCACTGCATACATATACATGTCTTGTACTCCTATTGCACTGCATTCATACTGCACTGCCTGCATATTAGATAAGTCTTGCCTTCATTTAATCACTACATTGTTTGAGTCTTCAAGTCATTCTTTATTCACTACACTACACATTCCTTTATCCTCCTTTAGTAGCAGTTGTTCTCTGATCTGTAGGAAAGGGTTCTGTCTATGGCTTAATGTTCAGTACCTTATACCGGTCTTGCATACTGGTATCATAGAGGTAGCAGGTATGATGCAATATTCTTCATTTAGGGTCCATACCATTGTTTGACAGATAGTTGATCTGTCCACTTGTAAATTGTTCAGTTAAGCCATCCACCATTTCCCTGCTTTCACTATGTCCTGCTCTGTCTATTATAGAATCAGGTATTGATACTCTTTCGTATGAGTTGAGGTTGTGAAGGGGGAAGCTCTTGTTGGTTGATCATCTTGAGTCCAGTCCCTCCCTTACTCAACCAATATAGATATCACCCTTGATTTCATTCATATCTGAACTTGTTCAGTCCTTATATCTATCCCTCACAAGTAACCAATCCATTCGAACACCTCATCTCTATGACTAGTTCAATTCATTGGTTCAGACCACTTGGGGTCATTCCCTGTGCCTCTTGTTCAAACAATGAACAAATGAAGGGATAGGTAATGGCTCGAGATTAGCGATGTTTCAGTCCTATATTATGCCACAAGTTTAGATATCTCACTTAGAGTCCAATCCTCTAATTCATCTTGTGTTATATGTTGGTCCTCATTCTCTGATACTGTAATTATATCATCATCATTCATTCCCTGCATTCACCTTACTGCCTATTATTTCATTCACTGCATATATTAATGTCCCTGCATTGTTCTCATCATCTACTTACTGATACTTTATGTATCAGTTACATTTTATGTTATTTAGGAGCTCATGTCTCAGATTAATGGACATGTTCAGAACCTACTTTAGGCAGTGTCCTGTATCTCTGCCATGTCCGTCTTCTTTTATGCAGGTATTGTCCTGCACCTATAGGATTAGTCCAATCCTGGATAGAAATGTCCTGCATACTCAAGTTAGCCCAGATCATTTGTTCAGTTCCTTGTTCTCCGCCCTGTTATAACTTAATGCCCATGTTGTATCAGAGGTGTTATGTCCCACTTGGTAACAAACAATCCATTCCCTATATCAATTAATGGATGTTAGACAATACCTTTGGTTCAGTCTTGTACAGGCAGTTCCTCTTAACCAATGTTCAGTAGCATGGGTAATGTTTAAGCCCAATTGTGTTTTCACTAGTATCTTCATGCGTTTGTCCATATTCTAGGTGTAGCCTCTTATTTGACATTCCTTAGTTCAGTTTCTTGAGTGTCAGAAGTATAGATGTCCACTTGGTCTACAGCCTCATAGCTCATATTAGTCCAGAAACCCTTACAATAGCCCACATATGTTAGTTCACCTATATCCATCAATTTGTCCTGCATATAGGCCTTATATGTTTGAGTATCAGATATACATATAGGTCCTGCATTTTCAAGGATGTACAGACATATGAATTAGTTCAGTCTGGGTATCTGGTCCCTTTTTGTCCATTCTCATATAGGATAGTCTTATATCAACATTGTGTGTATGTATCTGTCCATACCTAGGTTGGTTCAGTCGAGCCAATGACCATGTTCTGCTCTTTTTCCTTATGCATAACCATCTTATGCATTCATTGTAAATCTGTACAGCCCAGTTTGTTCTATTCATGTACCAGTCACCATTACTCCACTTGTTCAATCTTGGGACAGTAAAGTCCATGACCAATAGAGCATTGCCTTGTTTTGAGTATGTTTCAGTAATAAATTATAGGAATGCCCTGTTGCATGTGGTAGTCCACACTCTAATGAATTTGATCCAATTTAACACATTGATGATCAGTCATATATATATATATATATATATATATATATATATATATATATGATGTGTGAGTCCCTTTTACATGATGCTCTGTCCACATATCATGTTCAATCCTTTTTCCATATGCTTAACCTTTAGACTATATAAGTCTGTCCAGTCCATGTTTAGCTCCTCTCTCAACTGTTCTACCCATCCTCCTTGTTTGACCCTGTCTAGATATTCCTGGGACAGTAGGGTTCATTCCCAAATTTGTCTTTTGTTCAGACATGAACATCATGACAGGTTCTGTCTTTTGGTCAGTGCAATACCCTTGGCACTGCATATAATTATTAACCAGTCCTTATTGAGTCTTTCCTCTATTTTTATGGCCCTGCCTTTAGACTTATCAGTCCAGGCCCTTTTTCTCTTTTGGTACACTATCCATATTTGGACATTATTGGTTTTGTATTACTGTTGATATCAAGTAACATGTGACTAGTC
The DNA here is from genome assembly GCA_029216955.1 of Iris pallida. Lineage (NCBI taxonomy): Eukaryota > Viridiplantae > Streptophyta > Magnoliopsida > Asparagales > Iridaceae > Iris > Iris pallida. The sequence continues at coordinate 9,525,176 of JANAVB010008400.1, forward strand.
CCATTTTCCTAAGTATAGCCTTGTGGGTATATATATATGGATGCAGCAATTGGATTCATATGTAGTATATGTACATATAATTTATATATGGTTAATTGGTGGTTTACCCTTTGATTGAGTATGATATTATATATATACCAATTGTATAGGTGTATGCTCATAGGGTTAGTAATAGATAAGATGGTAGGTAAGGTATGCTAGTGTGATGATTGGGTTATCCTAATAGCTAGAAAGGGGAGGTGGATTATGGTTGTATTTTCTAGCCTAACACTAGAATAGTCCACTTAGCCCAAATCATAGATATTGACCAACTAAGAACCAAGTTGACTAGCGTTGACCCAAATTGACTTCATTGACCTAGAAAGGGCCTAGCAGCATGCATATAACACAATTGTTTAATCTAGAACACTCTGTAATCTGTAATTCTCATAATAGATCTCTGTGACTCCAGTTCGAATATCGACACACATCAGTTGCTCAGGATATCAGACGAGTACATTTTCTGTTAGTTTTCATTCATGATAGTATCTATATTACCTGCTCTAGACTACTTTACTCGATGCTGACACATTGTTAACACGGACCAGTACTCTATGGATCTTGTCATGATATGTTATCCCCTTATCGGGTGCATCAGGTATTTCATGTTCATGTACTTCATCATGTACATCTTGTACTCCTTGTATTCGTATTATTCATGTACACTTATGTGCTCTGATGTACGTTCATGTGCACTCATGTACTCTTATGTGCTCTTATATACTCTCATGTTCTTACATGTACTTCATGTATAAACTAACAATCATGTACGTAATGTAACTTGATCTGATCCTTGTGTATTGATTGGGATAGGAGAAGTAGAAGTGGTTATGTGATTAAATTCCATTAGTGTAATTATGTACATGTCGATTATGCCTTCACGTATAATCGAGTTACCGTAGAATAATCATGTACAACCTAAACCGTTACATAACCATCTTGTGCTCTGAAACACTTATATTTATTATAGTTCATAGATTCTCTATTCTATTTCATGTAGTCAGTTTACTTACCTATATCTCTTGTATTCATGTACTTTCTTTACAGTATGTCATGTACTTTATTCTATTGTTACCTTTATATTTTTTACCATGTTTTGGAACTGCTTTTAGAGTTATGTATTCGCTCTAATCCTGACTGGATATGTTGATAAAATTTTACAAAGAACTTGGAAGATTACTTGGATCGCCAGGAGGATCCAGCTAGCCTAGAGGAGACTCCAGTAGTCCTTATAATAGATTGCTAGGATGTTGTCTGGTTTTGTTTTTCAGTTATCTTTCATGAGTTGTATATAAATAGTACTTCTACTTTGGGATGAAATGTTAACACTTAACTTATTCTCTAAATCTTGTTGTATCGTACTGTGATATCTTTCTATCTATTCCATATCGTGCTTTTATTTCTCTTTAGTTATGTTGTGATTGAGTTGTATCCTTCTAAGATGGTCCTCCATTTGGAGAGTATATCTATATTGGAGAGGTACATTATATTGTGTTTAGCTTTTGATTGAGACCTAGGACAGCGTTCTACCACCGATACTGCGACGTAGGCTGGACGTACCTACGGTATTGTGCCCTTACACTGGGTGTGGATCGTGACACATTTTTAGTGGTGGCTCATGCAGGTCGTGATTCACATTGGTGCGATATCGTGGTAGCGCAATGACTTGGTTGTACTACTACGAGCCTGTGATAGGATATAGCAAATAGGGTATTAGGATGAGAGGATACTCAATCATAGTTAGAACTTCTTGAGAGATTCCTGGGACGACCATTGAGAATCTTATTTTGAACTTCAATTCGAAATTCTTCCTCTTGGTACTGTTCACCCTTGCTCTTTGTTATTGAATTTGATTTTGATGATTCGTTGTTGATTTTGATTTCATATCGAGATGAATTTTATGGCCTGAGTTACGGTATCTTCTGATAACATATGTTGACGAGGACAATAGGGAAGGTAAAACGTCTACTTGGTTATGGAGCCTGGAGTTTATCGCAGCCATGCTAGCCAGCGTGGCAGAAATGTAGAGACCTGACTTCGGATGTATATATCTTAGTTATGAAATTTAGAATTACTCGTAGCTATACTAGTCGACGCAGCGAGGATTCTATACGACTTGATTATAGAGGTGCATACCTCAGTTATGGAGTCTACCGTTTATCGTAGCTTTGCTTACTGGCATGGCGAGGATTCCGAGTAGCATGATTTTGGACAGACGCATATGATTATCAGATTGTATCTTGAGAAGGTTCTTAAACATATCATCTCTATCATTTCACTTCTGTTATTGTAGATTCTGTTCCATCAACAACTAACTAAGGAGGAGGGATACTTTCAGTTCTTTCAGTTCAGTTCTTTGTAGAGCTTCATTTTATTTATAGTTCTTTCATAGTGTGATGGTTTGGTGGATTGTAGTAGGTTTGTATCCTTGAGATGATATTGTTGCATTGGTATTAGAACGGTAACCCATTGTAGTTAATTCTCCACTATTTATAATAATTACCAGTTTCATAAATATGTAGAATAATAATCTGCCTTACAGCCCTTGATGATTTCTTGTTTTCCATCTATTCTTCCAGTATGGCACCTATGACCAGAGCACGTCGTCTGAGAGCAGCTGTAGCTCCGGATATGACTGAAAATGCTTCCACCTCCTATTGCTCAGGAGGTAGTGACCCCTATGGCTGACCAGAGGGTAGTGGCATCTCCTGTCGTTGAGGAGGTGGTAGTAGCCTCACCAGAGAGTTTTCCTCCATCTCCTACCATTTAGGAGAGGGTTGCAATTTCGTCTGAGACCGAGAGTCTTCCACCGCCGCCTCCTCTGCTTCCTGGAGTGGGACCCCTTACCATATTCTCAGGAGGTTTGCTTCCTGATGGAGCTCAGATATTTGGACTTCTCTGGGATGTGTTGAAGACACAGAGAGTTCAGACCAAGATCCTGAGGGAGCAAGGTCATAGGATCCAACAGCTGTGGGACCTAGTGAATTCACAATGAGAAGAGCCTAGTTCCAAGAGAGTAAGGAGAAGTATCCACCCAAAGCCTCAGGAGTACCCCGACCTTCCGACTATGCCATCATTTCCAGTTCGGATTCCTACTCAGCAGAGGTCAGTTGAGCGAATGCCTACCTGTACTTACTGCAAGAAGCTTGAACATGTGTGGTTCGACTGTATGAGGAGGAAAAAGTTGTGTCTGTTTTGTGGGTTAGCTGCACACATGATGCGAGACTATCCTACTACACCTGTCCAAGTGGAAGCCCCGCCTCAAGGAGGGGGCCTCAGCCACTAGACTCAGATGGAGGTGAGTAATTAACCTAGACTTTAGTATATATTTTGAGATGATTTGATGCTGCGTCCCACCATTGTTTGTGTGCTTCTTGATACCTTATGAATTGTCTTGTGCTATGGAGTGGTTAGTGTAGCTAGATGAGACCCCAGGTTGATATAGCACGTCAGGACCAATAATATCATAACCATGTATGTTGTTTCCTTTAATAGGATTGAATGGTTTAGATAAGGCTTTCTTGGACCATGATTGTTGGGGGCATGACCTTAAAAAGAGTACGACCAACTTAAATTTCGAGGACAAAATTTTTTCTAAGGGGGGAGGATTGTAACTACTACTTTTCTAAAATGAGGATATTTTTAAACTTTTGTAAAATTAATTATTTTAATTATTATTTAAATGATTAAATTGTGTTAGTGCTATAATTTGGTAAAACCGTAGAACCACATTGTTTAGATGTTATTCATGACCATAGAGGACTAGTTAGTGAGATTAGACAATCATAAAACTCATTTTCATTAGTTAGTGAAGCCTCTAATTTAACTAGGGAGATCATTTAGAAGTTTGATTAAACCATTAAGTAAATAGGAGGCCCTTCCTCTAAACTTTGTCATGACAACTTAGAGAGGACTCTTTAGACTTTCCCATGAACCAACCTAGCCCTAATGTGGCCGGCCCACAATAGCCCCTTGCCTATTAATAACACCCCTTCATCTTCTTCCTCCTTCCATTTCATTTCAAACCCTAATTTTAGGAGTTTCCCCCAAATTGCTTCTACATCCATTTCTTCTCTAAATTTCCCTAAACGAATTGCAATATTTTTCCCTTGAAAGAGGAAGCCTCTATTGACTAGTTGGGAGCCTATTGGAGCAATTTGGCCATTGGAAGTTGAAGGAGATCTCATCTTGGTTTTGTTCCTTAAGAATCCATCTCTCAAGTGGTAGGAATCCTCTAAACCCTCTAATTTCTTATTCCTTATTATAGATGCATTCATTTAGGGTCCCCATGGCAATAGAAAGAATTTGGGTCAAGTTCGGATTCATTTGAGGTGCGTATTACGAGAGTATCGAAAACGTACATCAAGTGTTTGGTGAAATGACTCTTAGGGCTTTGGATGTTTAATTTCAATTATAACTTAGTTTTCCTATTGTTTATGTATAGTATATCACTGTGGGTTATTATCTAGGATTTAGATATGAATTTGATAAGTTATTGATAAAGGAGATACTCGGGTTCATGGTGTTTTCACTTTTGATTCATTGTTGTTTCACTGATTTTTATAGGGCCTGTGCAGTCAGTTGATATTGGGTTGTATCTGTTGTTTTCACCTCCTAGACACCCAAGCTATCACAGTTATCCACTGCATGTCCTAAGTTCAGTCCCCATAGGATTTATCTGCCCGACACTTCACATGACAACCTACCCATTGGTTTATACATTCATTAATTCATTGCCCACCTTCCATTATTCAGACTTACATTGCCCTACATTATTTGAATGCCCAGTATCCTAGCTTGTAATGATATATCCTAATGAGAACTTTGTTTCATACAAATGAAAAGGCTTGAGTAAAGGATTACATTAGAGTATCACTCCATTAACATATTGATTTCAGTCCATACTTGAATGCATTAGTGAATAGGATGTTATGTGGTTCCTTCATTAGCTTTTAGTTCACCATTGTATTTGGTATCAGATGTATTCAGAGTCACCACTACATTTCTAGTGTCCTACACTCTAATCCATTGCTTATTAGATAATGTGCTGCATCATTAGCTCACTGCATACATATACATGTCCTGCACTCCTGTTGCACTGCATTCATAATGCACTGCCTACATATTAGATAAGTCCTGCCTTCATTTAATCACTGCATTATTTGAGTCTTCAAGTCATTCTTTATTCACTGTACTACACATTCCTTCATCCTCCTTTAGTAGAAGTTGTTCTCTGATCTGTAGGAAAGGGTTCTATCCATGGCTTAATGTTCAGTACCTTATACCTGTCCTGCATACTGGTATCATAGAGGTAGCAGGTATGATGCGATATTCTTCATTTAGGGTCCATACCCTTGTTTGACAGATAGTTGATCTGTCCACTTGTAAATTGTTCAGTCAAGCCATCCACCATTTTACTGCTTTCACCATGTCCTGCTCTGTCCATTATAGTATCAGGTATTGATACTCTTGCGTATCAGTTGAGGTAGCAAAGAGGGGTGGGGGCTATTATTGGTGGATCATCTTGAGTCCAGTCCCACCCTCACTCAACCAATGTAGATATCATCCTCGATTTCATTCATATCTGAACTTGTTATGTCCTTATATATGTCCCTCACAAGTAACCAATCCATTCGAACCCCTCATCTCTATGACCAGTTCAACTCATTGGTTCAGACCACTTGGGGTCATTCCCTGTGCCTCTTGTTCAAACAATAAACAGATGAAGGGATAGTTAATGGCTTGAGATTAGCAATGTTTTAATCCTATATTCTGCCACATGTTTAGATATCTCACTTAGAGTCTGTCACCCCCAGTTTCCAGAAACAGGGGTATTTTTGTCTTTTTTTATTTTTATTATTTTTAAAATTATTTATTTATTTATTGTAATATTTTGGGGTTATTTGAGTCGGGTTCGAATTTCATCTCAATCCGACTTGAAACGGGGACCCGGGGTAGTGTTGACCCTAGTGGACCCACACACTAGTTAGCCATGGCCCACATGACATTATTTTAGTTAATGACTAGGCTAATTTATTTGGATTAGGATTTGTTTGATTAGTGTGTTAGAATGACCAAACTAGCCCCCGACTTGAACCCCCTTTGTAATGTATTGTTAATAGGCTAGAGGGGGGTATTTTTGACCTTTCAAAAATTCCCACAACAGCCCATATGTGGCCGGCCACCTCTAGGTAGGTTAGGCATGAGCCCCTTTGTTATTTCCATACTTTTCCATCTCATTTTCTCTCTCTTGTTCTTCCCCAAATTTCTAGAGAGCATCCCTACCATTTTCATCTCCAAATCCATCATTTCTTCCACCAAATCTTCTTCTCCCCTTCTCTACTCCATGAGAGGAAGGTGCTAGCCAAGTTTGAAGAGATTCGGAGCTCGTTTGTGTCCATTTGGAATCTCTACGTGTCGGTGTCGCTCCGGGGAGGTTTTTCTTCGATTCGATCTACCGGGAGGTATAAACCCCTTCTCCTTTTCATTTCCTCATGCATATAGGTTGATTTTTGACCCATAGGAATGACCCCCATGGTTTTGCGTCCATTTGAGTCCATTTCGTGTCCATTTGGACACTTGTAGAGGTGTCCTATGTGTAGGTTTGTGTCCATGAGGGAAAACCCCTATTTGGACACATGGGGAATTAACTATATATTGATTTTGTATTGTTCTAATATTTATTCCAGATTTTTGCTTGTGTTTAGATTGAGTTTTCCTAGGTATCATATTACCTATATCTATATATGTATATATATAGTGATATATATTAATCTCTATATATGTATATATATAATATGGTTATATATATATATGTGAATATATATTATGGCATATAGTGTGTGTTGTTGTGTTGGTGGTGGGTTATGTGGTCGGCCAAGAGAGGTTATGCATGTGTGTAGGTATGGTGTTTGATTAAATGGGATTGAGAGAGATTTGACAGAAGTGGTGGAATAGAGATTTGTGTGTTGTGTTATATAGAGTTAGAGAGGGTGAGAGATTAGAGGGTTTGAGATAGGAGATTTGAGAGTGTGAGAGAGCTTGAGATAATTGATGGAATGAGAGGGAGTAGGGGCAGCAATGCCTGCTGTTAGGCAGCAGTAAGGAGGGGTAATTCAGCCCCATAGAGCTGTGCAAAACAGTCCTCATGACCCTCACCTGGCAGTCCCCATGGCACCCCACAATTAGCTTTTGTTAGCCCCAAGCACAGCCATGAAAACCCCCTTAAATTCCAGTCCTAAATCACCCAACAATAGCCCCTTGAACAGTCCTATCTAACCCCCTTGCTGTCAGTTTTCAGTCCCCAAGTGACTCCAATTCAGTCCAGAATTTTGCCTTGAACATCACTACATTCAGTCCCTTTTGCTCCACATAAATCATGTTGGTGTTTTTGCCTTTGGACTAGAAAAGATAGTCCCACATCGGCTACACCAAATGGTGAGTATCTCAATATAATGCATTGCTTGTGTTGAGGTGTGCACATGAGGTGTAGTGGGGCACAAGTTTGTGCCATGTGGAAGTATTTTCCTAGAAGGAAAAAGGATTAAATCCAACAAGGATGCAAGTTAATTTTTGTTGTGCGGACTCGGACTCGGACGCGGACTCCAAGATGTCTCATGCATGCACGGGAGGGTTCGGGGGGTAGGCGTGGACTGGCACACTTCTATGCTGATTGTGGGATGATCTAAAATATCAAACTCTATTTTTGAGTATTGGTATTTTAGTCCCACATCGGATAGGAGAAGAGGTGAAGTCTCAACTCCACTATATAAATAGAGCCCCTTGGCCTCCTTTGAAAGATGCACCAAGAAGAGAGTTGAGGGAGTCTGTTAAGTCCAGGAAGCCCGTTCAAGTCTCAAATATTGACTTACGAGCGTTCCAGAAGTTCTCCTGAACTTGCTGGTTCCTGGGAGCTTATCCGTACTGCGGGTATAGCTTTGAGCGCCGGTGTTCAACACCCCAGCGAGATCCGCTCTTCTTCTTCCTTCCTCTTTCTGTTGCCTTCGAGAATCTGAGACTCAACTGTTGTTGATCATCTCTTGTTGCCTTCGAGAAACCGCTATTGCAAACGCGATTCGATTTTTTAATCGTTTAGGCTACGCAATCAGCATTATTTGCATCTCTTTTTTAGGGATTGCAACTGCATTATTTGCATCTCTTTTTTAGGGATTGCAACTGCATTCTTTGCATCTCTTCTTAGGGATTGCAACTGAGTTTTTCCATCGATTGTTTGCAAATAGACTAACAATCTCAAAGCTATACGATTCGATGGAAAACACTCGTGCTTCGCTTGTCGATACCGGCTTTAACAAGTTGGAGAAATTCGACGGCGAACACTTCCAGATCTGGAAGCGAAAGGTGACTCTGAACCTTCAACTCGTGGATGTTGATCACGTGTTGGATGAGGAAGAACCAATCGTTCCAGCAACAGGATCTGCTGCTGTTCTGGCCGCTGCTACGAGCAAGCAGACGAAGTGGAAAAAGGATAACAGCATATGCAGGCTGCTGATCCTGAATTCCATGGAAGACTCTCTGGCCGAGTCCTACACAAAGAGGACTTCTGCCAAAGAGATCTGGGAGTCCGTGGGGAAGCTGTATGACGACGACGAGGCCCGGTCGAAGATGTTCATGGTTGAAAAATACCACAGATGGGTCTTTGAAGACGAGAAGACCATGCTGCCCCAAGTGAAAGAGTTCCTGAAGCTGCGCCAGAAACTGGAGGACGATAGCATGCCCCTCGTCGACAAGTTCGTCGTTGGAGGGATCGTGGCAAAACTTCCTCCAGGATGGAGCAACATCTATGCAAGGATGCATAGGAAGAAGATGGAGATTAGCCTGGATAATCTCCTCAGCGAGATTCATGTTGAGGACGAGATGCGCTCTCAACAGAAGTTGGACACCCTGTCCAAGCAACTAGCAACGGCGAATCTGGTTCAAGCCACCAGAGAGAACAAAGGGAAGCAGGCGGCTTCTCACCACAAGAAGAAGGACTTCTCGAATCTGAAAGTGAAGGGTCCAGGATTCAAGCAACAGAAGTCCAAGTCCCATGTGACTTGCTTCAACTGTGGCAAGGAGGGTCACTATAAAAATGAATGCAAGTCCAAGCCCAAAGAGCAAGATGAGCCTAACAAGGTTTCTTTGGTTACTAATCAGGTTGCCATGATAGCACAGGTTGCAACTGTGGGGGCAGACTTGGACTGGTGGATAGACACTGGCGCGACATGTCATGTCTGTTCAGACAAGGACTGGTTCGTCTCCTATGAGCCTACTTCCGAGAAAGTCATGATGGCGAACCAGGCACAAGCTGAAGTACTGGGGATCGGGACGGTGGAGCTGAAGCTTACATCGGGGAACATTCTGACGCTTCAAGGTGTGAAGCATGTTCCTGCAATCGCAAAGAACCTGATCTCTGGGAGCCTGCTCTGCAACGCAGGCTTGAGGATGGACATCAATGCTGGCCAAATGGTGATGTCCAAGAAGGGTACTTTCTTCGGGAAAGCTTTTCAGACTGAAGGAATGTACAAAATTCAGCTTGTTGTAACCCAGCATAATAATGTCAATGCTATCACTAGTTTGAATTACTCTCTTGAGTTGTGGCATAATAGACTAGGACATGTTCATTGTAAGCGAATAAACAAAATGTCTAGTCTAGGACTTATCTCCAAGTGTGGGGGTAAGGTAGAGAAATGTGAGATATGTGCTCAGACGAAGATCACTAGGAAACCCTTCCACAGGGTCCATCGAAGCACAGATCTTCTGGAGTTGGTTCACTCAGATATCTGTGACTTCAAACAATTCTCTACAAAGGCCGGGATGAAGTATTTCATTACTTTCATCGATGACTTCTCCAAGTATGCCTTCGTCTATTTACTCAAATCTAAAGACGAAGCATTCGAGAAGTTCAAGGAGTTCAGGGCCGAGGCTGAACGACAAACTGGACAACAACTCAAGAGGCTGAGGAGTGATCGAGGTGGGGAATATAGGTCTCATGAATTCTCATCATTCTGCAAAGAATATGGAATCATCAACGAGACGACGGCTCCGTATTCTCCACAATCCAACGGAGTAGCAGAAAGGAAGAACAGAACGTTGACAGAGATGATGAATTCTATGCTGTTGACTGCGGGTCTCCCAAAGTGCTATTGGGGAGAAGCTGCATTAACGGCCACTTTCATTCTGAACAGAGTGCCGTATGCAACTTCCGACATAACTCCTCATGAACTCTGGTTCAAAGTCAGACCCAACCTGAATGTCATTCGAGTGTGGGGGTGCCTGGCTTATGTGAAGCTCCCGGATCTAAAGATTCAGAAGCTGGGGACAAGGACTACTAAGGCGATCTTCCTGGGGTATGCCGAGAAGAGTGATGCTCGGAGATTCCTTGATATCGAGTCAAATCATATCATCGAATCTCGCGATGCTGAATATTTTGAAGAAAAGTTTGCAAGGCACAAGAACATTGTTCTCGCGGACATTCCGGAGAATAATGAGGGTGCGGAGCAGACAGAGATCTTTATCGAACCAGTAGTCCAAGATGGAGTTGTTGTCGAGGAGACACCAGCTGAACCAGAACTCGCTGAGCCGTCAACTAAGCGAGCGAGGAGGCCGAAAGACTTCGGAGATGACTTCGTCACCTATCATGTGGAAGCAGATCCGCTTACCTATGATGAGGCGATGAAGACCAGAGATGCTATATTCTGGAAGGAGGCGATTGACAACGAGATTGACTCAATCACCTCCAATAACACATGGGTATTGGTCGACCTACCAGAAGGAGCAAGACCCATCGGATGCAAATGGATCTTCAAGAAGAAGATGAAAGCAGATGGAACCATTGACAAGTTCAAGGCCAGGCTAGTGGCCAAGGGGTTTGCTCAGAAGCAGGGGATCGACTACTTTGACACTTATGCTCCAGTAGCTCGGATGACAACTATCAGATTGTTAATTGCTTTAGCAGCAATACACAAGCTGGTGATACATCAGATGGATGTGAAAACGGCATTCCTTAATGGCGAGCTGACCGAAGAGATCTACATGCAACAACCAGAAGGTTTTGTCGTCAGAGGTCTGGAAGACAAAGTCTGCAAGTTGATGAAGTCTCTGTATGGTTTGAAGCAAGCTCCCAAAATGTGGCATGAGAAGTTTGACAAGGTGATAAGGTCAAATGGCTACAGGGTCAGTGAAACAGACAAGTGTGTCTATACGAAGTTTGCTGACGGAAGAGGAGTAATCGTTTGTCTATACGTGGACGACATACTAATCCTAGGTACGGATTTAAGCTGCGTCACAGAGACAAAGAAATTCCTCTCGACCAAGTTCAGTATGAAGGACTTGGGGGATGCCGACGTAATCTTGGGGCTCAAGATCATCCGGACAGGCACTGGAATAGCGCTGTCACAGTCTCATTACATTGAGAAGATGCTCTCTCGCTACGGGTATCAAGATCTTCCTATTATTGATACACCGTACAGGAGTGATCTGAAACTGGAGCCAAATTCGAAGGAGAGCGTCAGGCAGTTGGAGTACGCTAGCGTCATCGGAAGTTTGATGTACGCTACTACTGCCACAAGGCCTGACATAGTCTTTGCAGTGGGAATGTTGAGTCGATTTACGAGCAATCCAGGCGTAAAGCATTGGAAAGCTGTGAAGCGTGTTATGAGATATCTCAAGAAGACTCAGACATATGCACTATACTACAGCGGAGATCCGTCAGTAGTGGAAGGCTTCAGTGATGCTAGCTGGTGTTCAGAGGTGGAGAGCGAATATTCCACAGGTGGATATGTGTTCGCCATGGGTGGAGCTGCTATATCGTGGAAGTCGAAAAAGCAGACTATGTTATCTCGCTCCTCCATGGAATCTGAATTCTTTGCATTGGACGCTGCAGCAGATAAAGCAGAGTGGCTTCGGGAGCTCATGTATGACCTTCCAATGGTTGGGGCTCAGATACCGGCGATTCCGATATACTGTGACAACCAGGCGGCAGCAGCAGTGGCATCAAATGAACTCTTCAACGGGAAGAAGAGGACTGTGCGGTTGAAGCACAGAGCAGTGAACGATCTCATAAAAAGGGGCGTCATTGCAGTGATCGATGTTCGGAGTCAGGAAAACCTGGCGGATCCGTTCACGAAGGGTCTCAAGCGTCAGCTGGTCGAGGACACAGCAAGGAAGATGGGCTTGAAGGCATTCTAATATTGTGTCATTATAATCCTATCAATAAATTTTATGTTATTGGTTCAAAGAGAAATCTACCAGATATCTAATTTTTTGATTCAAGGGAGGACTATTGACTGGAAAAATATTAGTTAACAGTGGGCACTTGTTCTGCGGAACATGTAAGGGTTTCGGACCCAGAACCACTGTTGTCTACTATGAATTTTCTACGGAAAATTGATCCTGTGAGAAGGATGGCATAATGCCTTAATGAGTTCTCAGACTGAGTGAAGGTCTGTTATGCTTTACAGGAAGCATGGTGGCGCAACAACCACAAAGGAGTGTTACAACTCCATGCTACAGTGGGGTGACTCCACCATGAGGTTCCCAGGTAGGGGTAATGCCTCGGCTTTGTTAGCCAAGTTACAGGCGGCGTAGCACCGCATATAGGCAGGTAGCCTAATGTTGTATAATCGTAATAAAGAGATGTAGGCAGCACTACAAAGAGGTCGGTGTCCTCATGTTACAGTGGCATGACACCACGATGAGGTACCCAGGTAGGGGTAAAGCCTCGGCTTTGCAAGCCATGTCATAGTGGCGTAACACCACAAGGAAGCGCAAGGCTTCATGCTGGGTAGTTTGGCACTACAAAGAGGCTTGAGACCTCATGCTACAGTAGTATGACACTACGATGAGGTTCCCAGGTAGGGGTAATGCCTTGGCTTTGTCAGCCATGTCATAGCGGCGTAGCACCGCAAAGAAGCGCAATGCTTCATGCCAATGACTCTTTATATAGAACTCACCTATAGTGTATGGACAGAGATATCAGGCCGTCTCTTGAGGGTAAACTTGTAGACGCCCAAAAATTATACACTGAAACCAGGCTGGCACAAGGCCTTCAATGTGCAGCCAGAAGCACAGTTGATGTCACTATGTGAGTAGGAAGAATTGCAGTTATGGTGCAGAATTCAAGGCTTAGTCCATTCTTGTATCATGCTGTTATTTAACCTATGCGGGAAGATTCAAGTCGTAGCGACATCTCTCCTAATGCATGATGGACAATCACTGTGGGGAACGCTCAACCCATATATTGAGATATGTGGGGGATTGTTGGTGTTTTTGCCTTTGGACTAGAAAAGATAGTCCCACATCGGCTACACCAAATGGTGAGTATCTCAATATAATGCATTGCTTGTGTTGAGGTGTGCACATGAGGTGTAGTGGGGCACAAGTTTGTGCCATGTGGAAGTATTTTCCTAGAAGGAAAAAGGATTAAATCCAACAAGGATGCAAGTTAATTTTTGTTGTGCGGACTCGGACTCGGACGCGGACTCCAAGATGTCTCGTGCATGCACGGGAGGGTTCGGGGGGTAGGCGTGGACTGGCACACTTCTATGCTGATTGTGGGATGATCTAAAATATCAAACTCTATTTTTGAGTATTGGTATTTTAGTCCCACATCGGATAGGAGAAGAGGTGAAGTCTCAACTCCACTATATAAATAGAGCCCCTTGGCCTCCTTTGAAAGATGCACCAAGAAGAGAGTTGAGGGAGTCTGTTAAGTCCAGGAAGCCCGTTCAAGTCTCAAATATTGACTTACGAGCGTTCCAGAAGTTCTCCTGAACTTGCTGGTTCCTGGGAGCTTATCCGTACTGCGGGTATAGCTTTGAGCGCCGGTGTTCAACACCCCAGCGAGATCCGCTCTTCTTCTTCCTTCCTCTTTCTGTTGCCTTCGAGAATCTGAGACTCAACTGTTGTTGATCATCTCTTGTTGCCTTCGAGAAACCGCTATTGCAAACGCGATTCGATTTTTTAATCGTTTAGGCTACGCAATCAGCATTATTTGCATCTCTTTTTTAGGGATTGCAACTGCATTATTTGCATCTCTTTTTTAGGGATTGCAACTGCATTCTTTGCATCTCTTCTTAGGGATTGCAACTGAGTTTTTCCATCGATTGTTTGCAAATAGACTAACAAATCAGTCCACAACCTAACCCCCCTAAACCTGGTGCAAGCAGTCCACATATGGACAACATTGACAGTCCTTTAAGCCCCCTCAAGCATGTCATTTGAAGCCCCTAAACAAGTCCTAATGGCTGTCCTACATAGCCTAAATCAGTCCACAAAATGGACAGCTAGAAGCCCCATCTATTGCCATGTACAATCTCAGTTGGCTGTCCCTACATTTCAGCCATGAAATGGCTCCCTACACAACCTCTAAACCTGTCACTAACCACAGATTTCAGTCCCCAATACCTGTCCTCAAATCAGTCCTTAGCAAGCCCCTCAAGCCAAATGCAGAACAGCCCTATATAGATACCTAAATCAGTCCATAGAAGTCCCAAGTACACTGTCCTATTTTGCATATAAATCAGTCCCAAATTAAGCCTATACACATTCAGTCCTAAGCCCTTTGGCAGTCCCATGTCATGTCCATTTAGCACCCAAAACCTGTCCTATTGACACCCCCATATAAACCTGTGACAGTCCCTTCATGAGTTTTGTGTTTGTGGCCTTATATTGAGTTTGTGTGTGAGTATGGATGAGAGATATGGATGTGTGTTTAGGAGCTAGGGGTATGTGTAGGGGAGATACAAGTGTGAGCCTATATATATATAGGTATAGGTGTGTGTGAGTCTATATAGGAGAACCTATATGAGTTTAGATATATGGTTATATGTGAGATTATATATGTATTGTGAGATATGTGTATGTGAGAATGGTATCATGAGTGTTGTGTGTGAGTGAGTGTTAGGGAGATATGAGAGTGATATGTGATATTGGTAGGGTAAGGTAAAGGGTAAATGGATAACATGTACCATAAGATGACTTAGATGACCTAGATACTGGGATTTCTTGGTAGGTAATGTTAGTATAGGGTAGTATCTAGCTATCCTAGGAAGCTTAGACTAGTATTCCTAGGTTAGAGTGGTATTGTGCAAGGTATTGGTATTTACCTTGGTAAGGTAACATAGGTAATGCATAGAAATATGATATTTGAGTTTGGAGTCTAAGATAGAGTTAGAACTTGGTTCCCTTGGTTGGCAATGATCAAATATAGTGCTCATAGACTAGTTTTGACGTCGGTTGACCATTTTGACCAAAAGTCAACAAAAGTCAACCGAGAGTCAAACTTAGCCTTTAAGCGACCAGATTTGACCAAAATCCAAACCAGAGTTGACCAGTTGACTGGAAGTCAATAGTTGGTCAACATGTGACTTGTTTGACCTAGGGTTGACTCAGTGTTGACCAGAGTTGACCAGAGTTGACTTTTTGACCAAAAGTCAACTGTAAGTCAACCTTTGACCCCGATTGACCTAGTTGACTTGGATTGATTTCCTGTGACCTTGTTTGACCTTGGTTGTCCTAGTATGACCCAGTTTGACTCAGTATGACCTAGTTTAGCTTGGTGTGACTTAGATTTGACTTAGAATTGACCTAGATTGACCTAGATTCATTTAGAATGCATTGTAATGCATCTTATTATCATTTTGGACTCATAGTGACTTGTACTGTTCTATAGGAGACAGACACCACTCCTCGGACAGTATATTCTCTTCAGACACTCAGGTTATCAGGCGAGTACATTCTCTGACCGTTTCATACTTGTATGGATTTACATTCTTGCTCTAGATTACTGTACTTGATGCTGACACGATTCATTATCACGGATTGGTACTATATGGATCTTCTTCTGAGATGTTATCTCCTTGTATTCACTAAGTACATATTGTGATGTGCGTTTCACTTACATGTTGTATTTATTGAATACCTTATCATTGTACACTCATTGTGCATATTGTACTCTCAGTATCACATTGAGCCATTGTACAAGCCATTGTACAAGCCATTGTACAAGCCATTGTACAAGCCATTGTACAAGTCATTGTACAAGTCATTGTATAAGGTAACGTAACTGAATTGGATCCTTGTGTATTGATTGGGGAGGGGGAGTAGAAAATGGTTATGTGATCAATCGTATTGTATAAGAAATTGTATATGTCCATTGTACACCCACGTACAAAGGAGTCCCATTTTATTGTATAACCTAACCCGTTTACATAACCATATTGTGCTCTAAAATCATATGTTTCCTTACAGTCTTACTTATTATATTTAGATATTTCCTGTTATCAAATCTCTACTGTTTTTCATATATCTTCTTCTTTCAGCGTTTTATGTACTTTACTCTATTGCATGCTTTATATTTCCTAACTCGTTATGAACTGCGTGAGATGTTTTGTGCTCGCTCCCGTCCTGACTGGACCTGTTGAAAATTTTACAGAGGATGAGGAGGAGGCCTGCATAGACACCTACTATGGGGCAGCTGTAGATGCCATGTGTGACCCAGATTTCCAGCCTGATCCACTAGTTTAGAGACTGAGGCTCCTTAGTCTAGGATTACTATTCTGTCTTGAGATCTGATTGTATATATTATTTCATATTCAGTAGTGGGACTTGTATTCTGGATGGTTGTTGAGATGTTATTTTAGACACTTAGACTCTCTTGCTGTGATGTATATTCTTCCATTCCAGTTTTATTTATCTATCTTCCTATCTTATCTTTCTGCATTTAGATGTGATTGAGACTGTATATTGCTATGTCACCTCCATTCGGAGTGTATATACTGTACAGGTACCTTTATATTGTTAGATGATTGACTTAGGACAGCGTTCTACCGCCGACACTGCGGCGTAGGCTGGGCGTTGTTACGTTCTCGTACCCTCACAGTGGGTACGGGTCGTGACAGAGTCCAATCCTCTAATTCATCTTGTTTCATATGTTGGTCCTCATTCTCTAATACTGTAAATATATCATCATCATTCATTCACTGCATTCACCTTCCTGCCTATTATTTCATTCACTGCATATATTAATGTCGCTGCATTGTTCTCATCATCTACTTACTGATACTTTATGTATCAGTTACACTTGTTGTTGTTTAGGAGCTCATGTCTCAGATTAATGGACATGTTCTGAACCTACTTTAGGTAGTGTCCTGCATCTCTGCCCTGTCCATTTTCTTTTATGCAGTTGTTGTCCTGCACCTATAGGATTAGTCCAATCCTGGACAGAAATGTCCTGCATACTCAAGTTAGCCCAGATCATTTGTTCAGTTCATTGTTCTCTGCTCTGTTATAACTTAATGCCCAGGTTGTATCAGAGGTGTTCTGTCCCACTTGAGTAACAAACAATCCATTTCCTATATCAATTAATGGATGTTAGACCATACCTTTGGTTCGGTCTTGTACAGGAGTTCCTCTTAACCAATGTTCAGTAGCATTGGTAATGTTTAGCCCAATTGTGTTTTCCCTAGTATCTTCATGTGTTTGTCCATATTCTAGGTGCAGCCTCTTATTTGCCATTCCTTAGTTCAGTTTCTTGAGTGTCAGAAGTATAGATGTCCACTTGGTCTATAGCCTCATAGCTCATATTACTCCAGAAACCCTTACAATATCCCACATATGTTAGTTCAACTACATCCATCCATTTGTCCTGCATATAGGCCCTGTATGTTTGAGTATCAGATATACATATAGGTCTTGCATGTTGGTCCTACATTCTCAAGGATGTACAAACATATGAATTGGTTCAGTCAGGGTATCTAATCCGCTTTTGTCTATTCGCATATAGGATAGTCTTATATCAATATTGTGTGTATGTATCTTTCCATACCTGGGTTGGTTCAATCGAGCCAATGACCATGTTCTGCTCTTTTTTCCTTATGCATAACCATCTTATGCATTCATTGTAATTCTGTACAGCCCAGTTTACTCCACTTGTTCAATCTTAGAACAGTAAAGTCCATGACCAATAGAGCATTGCCTTGTTTTGAGTATGTTTCAGTCATAAATTATAGGAATGCCCTGCTGCATGTGGTAGTCCACACTCTAGTGAGTTTGATCCACTTTAACACTTTGATGATCAATCATATATATGATGTGTGAGTCCCTTTTACATGGTGCTCTGTCCACATATCTTGTTCAATACTTTTTCCATATGCTTAACCATTAGGAATATATATATGTCTGTCAAGTCTATGTTTAGCTCCCCTCTCAACTGTTCTACCCATCCTCCTTGTATGACCCTGTCTGGATATTCCTGGGACAGTAGGGTTCATTCCCAAATTTGTCTTTTGTTCAGACATGAACATCATGATAGGTTCTGTCTTTTGGTTAGTGCAATACCCTTAGCACGGAATATAATTATTGACTAATCCTTAGTGAGTCTTTTCTCTATTTTTATGGCCCTGCCTTTAGACTTATTAGTCCAGGCCCCTTTTCTCTTTTGGTACACTGTCCATATCTGGACAGTGTTGGTTTTGTATTACTGTTGATATCAAGTAACATGTGACTAGTCCCATTTTTCTAAGTATAGCCTTGTGTGTATATATATGGATATAGCAGTTGGATTCACAAGTAGTGTAGGTACATATAATTTATATATGGTTAATTGGTGGTTTACCCTTAGATTGAGTATGATATTATATACATACCAATTGTATAGGTGTATGCTCATAGGGTTAGTAATAGATAAGATGGTCGATAAGGTATGCTAGTGTGATGATTGGGTTATCCTAATAGATAGGAAGGGGAGGTAGATTATGGTTGTACTTTCTAGCCTAACACTAGAATAGTCCACTTAGCCCAAATCATAGATATTGACCAACTAAGAACCAAGTTGACTAGTGTTGACCCAAATTGAATGACCTAGAAAGGGCCTAACAGCATGCATATAACACAATTGTTTAATCTAGAACACTCTGTAATCTGTAATTCTCATAATAGGTCTCTGTGAGTCCAGTTCGAATACCGACACACATCAGTTGCTCAGGATATCAGGCGGGCACATTCTCTGTTAGTTTTTATTCATGATAGTATCTATATTGCATGCTCTAGACTACTTTATTTGATGTTGACACATTGTTAACACGGACCAGTACTCTATGGATCTTGTCATGAGATGTTATCCCCTTATCGGATGCATCGGGTATTTCATGTTCATGTACTTCATCATGTACATCTTGTACTCCTTATATTCGTATTATTCATGTACACTCATGTGCTCTTATGTACGTTCATGTGTTCTCATGTACTCTCATGTGCTCTCATGTGCTCCCATGTTCTCACATGTACTTCATGTATAATCTAACAATCATGTATGTCACGTAACTTGATCGGATCTTTGGGCATTGATTGGGGTAGGGGGAAGTAGAAGTGGTTATGTGATTAAATCCCATTAATGTAATCATGTACATATCAATTATGCCTTCACGTATAATCAAGTTATCGTAGAATAATCGTATACAACCTAAACCGATTATATAACCATCTTGTGCTCTGAAACAATTATATTTATTATAGTTCATAGATTCTTTATTATATTTCATGTACTCAGTTTACTTACCTATATCTCTTGTATTCCTGTACTTCCTTTACAACACGTCATGTACTTTATTCTTTTGTTAGCTCTATATTTTCTACCATGTTTTGGAACTGCTTTCAGAGTTATATGTTCGTTCCAATCCTGACTGGATATGTTGATAAAATTTTACAGAGAACTTGGAAGATTACTTGGATCGCCAGGAGAATCCAGCTAGCCTAGAGGAGACTCCAGTAGTGCTTAGAATAGATTGCTAGGATGTTGTCGGGTTTTGTTTTTCAGGTATCTTTCATAAGTTGTATATAAATAGTACTTCTACTTTGGGATGAAATGTTAACACTTAACTTATTCTCTAAATCTGGTTGTATCGCACTGTGATATCTTTCTATCTATTCTATACCGTGTTGTTATTTCTATTTAGTTACGTTGTGATTAAGTTGTATCCTTCTGAGATTGTCCTCCGTTTGGAGAGTATACCTATATTGGAAAGGTACATCATATTTTGTTTAGCTTTTGATTGAGACGTAGGACATCGTTCTACCGCCGATACTACGGCGTAGGCTGGACGTACCCACGGTCTCGTGCCCTTACCCTGGGTGCAGGTCGTGACACGTTTTATCCAAAGTGATGTTTTCAGAAGTTCACTTTATCTTGACTTAGGCTAGTGAACGAGTAGTCAAAAATAACAATAAACGGTTAAAACTTAAGAATTCTGAAGAATAAAGTTTTGTCTAACAATAGAAAAAATCCCAAACCAATCCAACGGTTGGAATTTCCTTAATCGAAGAACAAAGTTGCAAGAAAAACTGATTTCAGACTTGGAAACAATTTTAGTGCAGAAAATTATAATTTTTAAGTTTTGGAAACAACATTTGAGTAAACAAATAATGTTATTTGTGGCTCAAATTCCAGGATCTAATACATATTTAACTAGGGATTACTATGGAAGAAACCACATAGAAATCCAACGGTTAGATTTTTGAAAAACTTAGCTCAAAGTGTCCTCCAACAACAGTTTCAGACTGAAATGCTGAAATATTATTCATGGAGCTCACTTTGCCCTCAATATACATAACCTAAATCAGGTAGTTAAGTCATAAAACATATATGAAATGATTCACAACTTAACCAAGAATGCATACATGGCACTGGATTATATGAATATGTTATACAAAGAAAACAACGCACATCCAAAGTTGATAAAAATAATTCCAGACTTTGAATCTGAGTGTGCAGAAAACTGCTCATGATACTAAATTTGGTCTCATTTTATACTAGTGAAACGAATTATTCTGGACAAGACTTAAATAAAAATTGATAGACAAAATATTATAAATTTCAATCCAATAATTGGATCTGGAAAATAATTACTACACAGAAAGTTATACATACTCAAATTTGGAAGAAAACCACAGTTTCAGATTTTGTGTTCATGAGGTCACTTTGAGTCTTATCTGCACCAATAAAATAAGGTATTTTGGACATGGCCCCAACTTGAGATTTATAGAACAAATAACCAAGATTTTATATAGGCTTTTGGAGTTCAAAAATATGACATATATGGAAAATTACACTACTTCAAAGTTGGAGAAAAAACACAATTTCAGGAATCATAGTTCATTAGGTCCAGTTTGACCCTAATTTTCACCAATCAAACGAAATGATTTGAACATGATACTAACATAAAATTTGTAGAAAACATAACCAAGATTTCATATAAACTTCTGGAATTGAAAAAATATTACATATACAAAAAATTATATCAGTTCAAAGTTGGAGGAAAGCAGTTTAAATTTGAAAGTTGAGAAATTACCCAAAGCTCAAGTGTGCACAGCCCCAAGCTCCTTGAGATTTTCAGTCAAAAAAGATTTAGTAGAGGGGTGAAAGAATGATGGAAAAAGAAAATTGTGGTTAAAGATTGGTTGAGAAAATAAGAGAAAAGATAGTGGGTTTGAATGCCGAAAGAAAGCGTGAGTGGGTTGTTTCATTAACTACCCATATTTGTACTCCCCCCCTCCTAGGCTGGCCCATGGACTGTGTATAGCTATTATATCTACTTGTTTAGGTGACAAAAGCCCTATCTCAATTAGTTTGAGTCCACATTCACCCAAGTACATAAGGTTCAAGTTTGGGTTCAATTGGGATTGATTTGAATATTTTTGCTAACCTAAACTAACCCACTAGCTCATTACACTAGGTTGAACTTAACTCAACATGTCAACACCTATTCTAAGCCTAACATAGGTCACATAACATATACATATACATAACACAAATTTATGTTATAATTACACTAACTACTAACTAGATAAAATGATTTAATTCATTGGAAAACGAATGATACAACAATAATCATCAAAAACTTGTAAGGTAAATTCTGCGGCACTATCAAGTCTAATTAATTTAATAAGGTCATCGAAAAACTGAAATCTAAGTTTAATAATTTGGACCAAAAGATGAGGGAATTCAAGATTTCTAGTAGACAATAGACAAATATGTGACCACCTAGTAGATGCATCTATGAGTACCATGAAATACCTATAGGACCAATAGTAGGGTGACTAGGACCACAAATGTTTCCTTGTATTCTTTGCAAGAAAGTAGGAGACTCATTCTTAATATTTGAAAATGATGGTTTAGTTATAAACTTTCCTTGTGACAAGGAAACATATAGGTGATTCTTTGGAAATCCAAGATCGTCATTTTTTAATAAATGTCCACAAGAATTATCAATGATCCGCTTGAACATAGTTTACCCTGGATGACCCAAACGGTCATGCCAATTAGTACATAAGGCATGATCATTTGCTTTATGTTTTGCCACATTCATATGGGATTCAATTATACCAATGGTGGTGTAATACAAACCCACCGAAAGATAAGGACTCTTCTAACGTGAGCTTTTGCTCCCAACATTAGTTGTAATGTCTCTTTCTTATTTTCATTTCGAGTTTCAATATAGTACCCATTTTTGCGTATATCCTTGAAACTTAGCAAATTCCTTTTAAAACTACTTGAATATAAAGCATTTTGCAAATAGATTTGAGTACCATTAGGTAACATGATATGTGCTCTTCCTAAATCCTCAATTATATGTGTTTGTGTAGCTATTGTTGACACTTTATGCATGTCAAATACTAGATTTAAGAAACTTTTTGATTCTTCAAAATCGTATGTGTTGTAGCACTATCTACCAAACTCATATCCAAGTCATTTTTCTTGGACTCTTTGGATCTGTCAACATTTTGTTGAGTAGCATGACATTGCTTAAACCAATGTCCATCTTTGTCATATTTTTGACAAGCATTACTACTATTTGGTTTACATGAAGCAAAATAAAAATTTATGAACATATATTCTAGCTAGCATAAGTGTAATAAAAAATAATTAAATATTTCAAATGATAATATCATAGAAATGTGACTCCAAATTTATAATAAAGATTTTTAATAAAACAAACTCTCGTGTCCTAAACATTCCATGATGGAAACCAAAAATAAAACATGACTTCAAAAGTAAATAGTTTATAAGTACTTGAAATAAAAGATAAATTAATCGAGTACTCATTCAATGGAAGGTGGATTTTCAAGTTTCTCTTCAAACTGTTCATTGGTAACTTGATTCCTGTTTTGATCCTCAAAATGTCGGATCGAAACAATTCTTAATTGGTTTATTTTGAGGATTTGAATTCTCTTTGTTAGAAGGTGCTTTCCACTTGTTCCATTTATTATTTTATGAACCACTATTTCTGCCTTTGTAAGGATGATAACCATAACCATTTCTCCCATAATTCTTTCCTCTTCCATGTTCTCTCCCATGTTCTCTACCATGACCTCTGCTAACCCCAAAATTGGCATTGGCCTCAGGAATTTCCATTGACCCAGTTGGTCTAGAGTTATTTTTCATGAGAAAGTTGCTATTTGTCTATGCTACAATGAGACAAGTCACCAGTTCAGAGTATTTTATGAATTTTGTTCACAACATTGTTGTTGCAAAATCACATTATTTGCATGAAAAATGGAGATGATTTTCTTAATCATTTTAGCCTTTGTTACTTTTTCTTCGCACAATCGAAGGCAAGAACATAATATTAAACATAGCATAATTATATTCTTTAACATTCTTGTAGTCATGGTATCTTAGGTTCAACCATTCACTTTGAGCAAGCGGAAGGATTATCATCCTTTGATGGTCAAGTTTATCCTTTAGAGAGGTCCACAAATTTAACGGATAATCCTTACATAGGTATTCTACCTTTAGATCATCATGGATATAATGTCGTAGGAAAATCAAAGCCTTGGCTTTTGGCTTCAGTAGATTCTTTATGTTCCTTCTTAATAGTACAATCAATCTTGTTGGATTGCAATTGCAACTTTGCATCCAATTGTTATGATAAATAATTGTCTCTGCTCACATCAAGAGTTTTAATTTCAATCTTTGCAAGATTTGACATCTATATGGCAAAAAATAATTTTATGAGATGTAAATTAATTTAAACAATTAAAATTAATAAGCACTTTCAAGATTATAAAACTTCATATATGCCACAATGTGATGAAACTCTATCAAATAATATTATATGTTATATGTATCACATATACAACAATATGGTAAAACACTATCAAAGAATATTATATCTTATGTGTATCACATATATAACAATGTAGTAAAATGCTATCAAATAATATTAAATCTTATGTATATCACATATACAACAATGTGGTAATTATATAATAATGTATTTTAGGTACTTTCTCATAATTTGATTTCACATATAGAACAAAGTGAAGTATGTAACGCCACAGTCTCCAAATACATAGAACTAGGAATGCGTATACATTTCACTCCAGCCTTACTCGAATACGTATAAGCTGTCTTGCTTTCTAAATCTATCTATCAAATCAATTAACTAACACATCCCTACCTCAATCCACAAAATAAATAATATGAAGAATGAACAATATGTGTCATTGTCTGCAGCCCAATAATATATATGTTCGATTAGATCCGAACAACGATATGGGTCTATAAAACTAGGCTAAATAGTAGAGCATAAATAATGGATAAAATATGGAAGCATGAAAAATACCTGAATCGAATATAGCAATACCACCATGATCGACGAACTTCTTCTGCTTGATCGACTACCTGGAGAGATCACCAGGTCCTCAAGGGACATAACAAGATACATAATATACATGTTAAATGTAACGATAAATAACATGCATGAAAAAATAGGAAAGTAGACATGAAAGAATAACTAAGACACTAGAATACTAAGACAGTGGAATGCCATAGAGAAGTGTGGTACTAGACTTGGCTAACAATCAATCAAATAAATCCTGTAGAGAGTAGCACAATGCAAGATACTCCCAATCTATAGTATATCTCTAATGTAGTTCAATGCAAGTACTCTCAATCGAGAATGGTCAAGTAGCCAATCCTAGTATCAATCTCTTCTCCTAAAGGAATACAAGGGTCAAGTCAATCCTATAGACAGTAGTGCAATACAAGAGACTCTCAATCTATAGTAATCTCAATTCACTACAAGAAAATTTGCTTATAGTTACGACGAAGATCAGTCACTAATATATATTAATAGTGACTGAATTTCGTCAGAAATGATATTAGTGACGGACTAAACACATGAGTAACGGAGTTAATGTCAGTCGCTACTACGAGCGACACTAATACTACTAGTGACGGATGAATTCCTAAATCCGTCACTATAATTGAACATGCCACGTAGATAAGTATTTATCTTTCAATATAAAAAAGTATTTAATGTTTATTACTAACTAATTAGTCAGTCACTATTGTTGGGTCATTAATAATTATTACTAACTAATAAGTCAGTCACTATTGTTTGGTCATTAATAAAATTATTAATAACTAATATGTCAATCACTAATGTTTGGTCATTAATAATTATTACTAATAATAAATCAGTCATTATTGTTTGGTCATTAATAAAATTATCACTAATTAATAGGTCAGTCACTAATGTTAGGCCATTAATAAAATTACAAATTTTTTGAACCACATTCCTAATTGTTTGATGTCATTAATAATATAGTAAATCAGTCATTATTACTTGATCAATAAGTAGAAGCTAATTTCTTTCCACCATATTCTGATGAAATTACAACTTCTTCATCCAAGATTGTATAAGTGGACTCTTACTAAAAAAATTGAAGCCAAAAATAATATATTCATCAGATTAGACAAACAACTCAAAAGTAAAATATACTCCAAAACAAAGTTAAGTCTGCTATTAACAAAAAAAATATATTGTACATCAACACAAATTGATGTTCTAAATTTTAATAATGAAACATGATAAAGCATTTGATTTCACGTCACACCAAGTCCCTGACCACGTACTCGATTTTGCATCTCCGGTCCCATTGCTTGGACATACGCTCTTTGTCGCAATTCCAATGTCTCATGTCATTAAAAAGATATATAATCACATTCCTACGCAAATAAAATTAGAAAATTGTAGAAACAAACAATTAAAGAATATAAAATTATCGTAAATAGGGAAAGAAAATTATGGTTAGGGTTTTAAAATTTACTTGAGCCGGTGGAATTTCTCCATGGAGCCGATGGGACTTCCTCCTTGGACGAAAAGCGGTGGAAAAGGGTTGAACTTCACTGACCTTGAGTGGGAAGAGAATTAAACTCCGCTAACCTCTCTAGATGAACACCTTTAAAACAAAACAAAAATTATTAGAGAATGAGGAGATGAGTAAATAACGGAAGAGATGAGAGAATTACAAGGAGAAGAAAATCCTCATGACCTAGAGAAGGATGAGAGGAGGAGGAGAGGACGAGAAAATTTTAGAGGAGTAAATATTTAGAGGAGGAGAGAATCATAAACCATTTAAGACCAAATATTCTGTAAAGGAAAAATGATGGCACATGTGAAAAAAAGTGGCGTCCAATTTTTCAATCCCGCTAATTCGGGCCCAAATATTTAAAACTATTAGATTATTTTTTTCTTATTAAATTTATTATTTAATATTAAACTACTTTTTTATTAGTGACTGATTTAAAAGTCCCTAATATTTTTCATGAAACATATTTAAAAAATTTATGTCTATCTTCTCATTTAATAATTAAATAAAGTTTAGTGACTGCATAGTCCGTCACCATTAAATATTTATTCCGTCAGAAATAGTATTACTAACGTTTTTCTTAATCCGACACAATTAATCTTTTACTAGTGACTGAATATTCATTCCGTCACTAACTTCCGTCACTATAAGCAAAATTTCTTGTAGTGATTGTAGTTCAATGCAAGCAACTTCCAATCGATAATGGTCAAGTAACATCAACTCAAGTCAAGTCCAAGTCAATCAATCAATGTCAGGTCAAGTCAAGTCCAAGTCAATCAATCAATGTCAGGTCAAGTCAAAGAAACGTAGCGTAGAACTGACAACTCTATTACAAGACATAGGTGAACACGAAGAAGACCAATAAACAAGAAATAAAAAATAACGAATATCTTATTCGTGCACGTAAATCTAGAAAATAGGTAAAGTAGTAGATGATAAACCAAGTACGAATATAAAACATGTAATCATATGACAAAAAAATATAATAGAAAAAAGAAATATATAGATACTGTAAAAGTTGGCAAGGTATACTTGCCTGTAATCTCCAAATGCATATATGAGAATATATATATATATATACACACACACACACACACACACACACACACACACACACACACACACACACACTATAATATACTATACTATACTACTCATATTTAACAAAATCTAGCATATATAGTATTAAATCAATATGATAAAGTAATATTTTTATAAAGTAAAAAAATATAAGATATATTTATGGAAAAGTTTATTAAAGTAATTATAATCAAATTTAGACTATATTCTTTATAAGAAAACTAGTATCAAACTACTATATTGATCTAACATCAATAATCATCAACTTGTCGAATAAATTGTATCCAAAGAATCAATTTTAATCATTAATAATTCTAGAATAAATCTTTAAAATAAGGAAAATATGATTTTAAGATGATAAACTCAATTATATAAACTAAAAATATCATAATTATTTTTGGAAAAATATATTTAAATATTTTATAATAATACTTAGCATATTCTATCCATAGGAAAATATGTACCAAGGTCTCATATTGATCCGATATCAATGTTCATTGACTTGGTCCAAAGTTTTGTTCCCAAAACAATAATTTCTTAACATATTTTAATTCTGGAAAAATACTGATAAATAGGTAAAAAAATTAATATCAAAATATGCCCAACAATTAATTTATATAAGTCTCATTAAGTTCCGAGTCAAAATAGACACATAGATCCTACGTTTTTCGGTGATCCGACAACAATACGACAAACTCGGATTTTATTAAAATATCAAATCTTAACTAAATGTTACAAAAATATATTAATTGGAAAAATTAGGATGTCTAGAGTCTTACCAAAAAAATGAGAGGGGTCGAAGTGATACGCAAGTTGCCGAAAACTCGCACATGAAAGAATTGGTTCAGTTAGAATACCTTTTCATAAAAGAGACGCCCCGGACAAACCGTGCGGAGCCACATGGATGGCAATTGGACATGAAAGTAGACTAACATATTTTAATTAGTTTCGTTTCATGAGAAACGGACGTCGAAAAGTGGATCAAACCCCGTATACAAGTCAGCGTACCTGTTGTGACGAATTCAGCAGAAGTGCGATGACTTTGGGTGCCTTCCATGCGTTATCCGATTTTCTAGGGCTGTGTGGCAGCTTGGAAAGGTTCTGGGTGTTAGGGGAAGGTCTTGAGAAGGCTTTGAGGTGGTATAATGTTTGAATGATCAGTTTATGAAGGGTTTCTTTTGAGTGGGAATTAATGTACGAAAATGAGAAATCCCTAAAGGAGGCGAGGATAGGGAGATATAGGGCCTGCCATGGATGGGTTAAAATATAAAGGTTTAATTTGTTAAGTGTTGGAATTCATTAGGAATTGGTTTGGTAAGATTTGGTGGAGGTTTGATTGACCAATCAAAAGATTCACCAAGATATATCTCAATGAATTTAAATAGTTTCATAATTTGGAAAGTCAATCTTGGGTTGGTTTAAATCTATTAGGGCTGTACAAAATCTTCTAAAAATCAATCTAAATTCATTCTAATATGTTTTGGTAACCTATCTTAGGCTCAACCATGGCTAGTTGGACTAGTTATAGGCCGGTAGTATTTCTTGAACTGAAATAGGCTCCGAAAGTCTAATTAATAATGGGTCTTATGTGCCATTTGAAAATAAATAGCACATGGGAACTCGAATGAGTGGGACACCATTTGGTTGTGTCTCGTAGGCTCAAAATATGTCAAAACTATATATTGGGTTGAAACGTTTGGATCGGGTTTGGGCCTCAAAGCGAAATTTAAAAATATATTGAATTTATGGTGAAGCCAAAAATGACAATTTTGACCCAAAAATTATACATAAAAAATATAGTATAAGGGAACATGTTTGAGTGGGACATGACTTACCAAAATTAAGGTGGACTCATCTAGAACACGAAAATGGAACTAATTTCGAGTAATTGGCAATTGTTGTACTTCGAACGCAAAGCCACAGCAAAGTCATAATTAAAAATAAAATATAGTTAATAAATAAAAAATATTTTAAAAATTCCAAAAATTTGTGTAATTACAATTTGTGCACCTTAAAGAATTTCGTACTCAAAATTAAAGTAACGCTCACTAATGAAGAACCATGCTAACTTAACTAGTAATAGTTGAGAGGGGTTCACTATGTCACTACGGTCTCTCCTAAACAATCAAGTAACAATAAATCTTTAAACAATTTCCTATTCAACGTTCTATCATACAACTATACATTGTTATCCTTAGTCGCTCCTTCAAGTGTAAATTAAACCGAATCTCCTTTCTCTCAAGTTCGTAAATTCCTAATAACTTTATCAATTATTTCAACCATTAATACACCATCAATGAGTCATATCGTGCCTTGAGGTCGTCTACCCACCTTTGGTCACACTATCCCATCAAACACATGCTGCCAAAAAATTTATAACCCTTGCCCGCTAAATACAAAATATCAATATCACTATATACCTATGGTATATAGCATACTCAACCCCCCCAATATCTATAAAGCAACAAAAATTTAATAAGCAAACTAATTTACATATCTACCTAAGGAATAATAATAAATTATATGAAGCAGGATTATTTGTCACTCCGAAATAGGAAGGGCGAGAGGCAATAACACGAGAAGCAAGAAAAAATAGTTGAGTGCAAATTCGAGGTTCAAGTACAGTAAAGAAATTCTAAGAGAATTGTCAAAACAGTTGTGGATTGAGCATCCTAAGAGTCTAATCCGATTCGCCTCGATAATGTAACGTAACCGAAACGACTAAATCGATCTGCATGGGCCACCAAAAAATGTAACGCCCCAGTCCCAAAATATGTAGGACTAGAAATGCGTATACATGCTAGCTACGTATCAAGTGGACTCGAGCCGTATTCGAATACGTATAAGCTATCTTTGTTTCTAAATCTATCTATCAAATCAATTAAATAACAGATCCCTATCTCAATCCAAAGAATAAGTAATATCAAGAATGAACCATATGTGTCATGGTCTACAGCCCAATAACATATACGTTCGATTAGACTCGAAGAACGATATGGATCTATAAAACTAGGCTAAATAGAAAAATATAAATAATGGATAAAATATGGAAGCACGATAAAATACCTGAATCGAATATAGCAGTGCCACCATGATCAATGAACTTCTCCTGCAGGACCGACTACATGAATATATAACCAGGTCCTCAGAAGACATAGCAAGATACATAATATACATACCAAATATAACAATAAATAACATGCATGGAAAGACAGAAAAATAGACAAGAAAGAATAACTAAGATACCAGAATACTAAGACGGTGGCATGCCATAGAGAAGTGTGGTACTAGACTTGGCTAACAATTAATCAAATAAATCCCATAGAGAGTAGCACAATACAAGATACTCCCAATCTATAGTATATCTCAAATGGTCAAGTAGCTAATCCTAGTATCAATCTCCTCTCCTAAAGGAATACAAGGGTCAAGTCAATCCTATAGATTATAGTCTAATGCAAGATTCTCAATTTATAGTATATTTCAATTGTAGTTCAATACAAGTAACTCCCAATCGAGAATGGTCAAGTCACGTTAAGTCAATCAATCAATGTCAGGTCAAGTCAAAGAAACGTGGCATAAAACTAATAACTCTATCACAAGACATAGGTGAACATGAAGAAGACTAATAAACAAGTTATAAAAAATAAAGAATATCCTATACGTGCATGTAAATCTAGAACATAGGTAAAGCAGTAGATGATAAACCAATTATGAATATGAAACATTTAACCATATGACAAAAAATATTATATATATATATATATATATATATATATATATATATATATATATATATATATTAAAATATATATATGACAAAAAATTATATATATATATTAAAAATATATATGACAAAAAATATTATATATATATATATATATATATATATATATGGAGATACTGTACAAGTTGGGAAGGTATACTTGCCTGCAATCTCCTAATGTGTATATGATGGCCCGACTCCAAAATCCTCGCCAATACCGTCATGTACACCTAGGTAAAATAATTCTAACTATCAATGACATGTCTATGTCATACCATATATGGACTTACTATATATATATATATATATATATATATATATATATATATATATATATATATATATATATATATATATATATATATATATATATATATAATATATACACTATAGTATATATAGAGTCCATATATGGAGTCTATGTATATGGTAAGTCCATATATAAAATATATATATAGGTCTATGTATATGGTAAGTCCATATACCATATACATAGACTCCATATATGGACTCTATATATACTATAGTGTATATTATATATATATATATATATATATATATATATATATATATATATATATATATATATATATATATATATATATATATATATTTCAGAGAACCACCATTTTATTGATAGAAACTAAAAAGAGTACAAGAGTAGTTCTATCCAACACCAAGAAGAGGCCAATGCAACGGTAATGAAGGTTTGTGCTTGCATCGCTTTAATGCTTGCAACGGTAAAATATATACACACACACACACTATAGTATCAGGTCTATGTATATGGTCTATGTACATAGGTCTATGTATATAGGTCTATTTTATATATGGACTCCATATATAGGTCTATGTATATGGACTCCCCTTCCCATTCCCTCATTCTTTTGTGCATCCTACTGTGGCTCCGCTGGGCGCTACCCACCCCCCGCCTCAGGAGTGGGTTGTCACCTCCCATCATCTTTTTACTCCTTCCCTCCTCTGCCGGTTGATGTGATGTTTCTCTCCGATGCGGCAGGACTGCTGGGTGCTTACCCCATTATTGGCGCACCCCCATCCCGGCACCCTTTCGGCCCCCCTCAGGCTCTGGCGAGCGCGCAACCGAAGATCCTCAGGGATCAGCCCCCTGTCCCCAGGGCACTAGCTTCACTCTCTCGAGCTCTGTGCCCTCAGGTGCGACCCCACTACAGGCCTCCCCGCCACTGGCACATCTCATCATCCTACCACCTCCTTTGCCGGCATCCTTCGTCCTGACAGGACTCCCAAATCGGGACTCCTGCTCCCGGACGTCCCTCTTTCCGATGTTGAGTATCCACAGACATCTTGATCATCATCGAACCAAAAATCTCATACAAGAGACTCAAATCCATTCATCTGCAGTTAGGCTTTCAGTCAGCCATTTCCGGCAGACACGACATCTGGATTCTCTGTTCCAAAGCCATCAAAATTAGGGTCATCCAAGATTCCAGCCAAGCCCTATCTTGCTGGATGGAACATCCTTTATTCCCCAAACACGCCATCCTCTCAACGGTCCATGGCAGTTGTGGTATTACGGACCGCAGACATATTTGGAACAACCTTCTGGACACCTACCACCACAACCGCAACCTCCCATGGCTTTGCATCGGTGACTTCAACACTATCACTTGCAGAGATGAGAAGATTGGAGGCCACCCTCCCCCTCTCCCCGCCATGCAAGACTTCAACAACTTCATCTTCAACTCTCACCTCATCTCCCTTCCGTTTTCAGGCAACACATTCACCTGGTACAACAAGCAGGAAAGCGACTGTCGAAAATTCTCCCGCCTTGATCGGGCGTTAACTAATGCCAACTGGCTTGACATGGAGACAACCTCCAAGCTTTTCCACCTTAACGTCACTGAATCTGACCACGCCCCCCCTGCTGGTTGGTATCACCAGAACTTCCAAGCGTTCCAGAAAGAGCTTCCGCTTCCTGGCCTTCTGGAGCGAGCACCCCCAATTCTTAGGGATCGTTACGGAAGCGTAGAACAGCGCGGACTCCATCGATCCCCTTAATCGAGTGGCCATAAAACTCCAGGCCACGAGGAAAGATTTGACGGCTTGGAGCAAGCAAGCTTATGGAGATATCTTCCAAGCCATCCGTGATGCGAAAGATGACGTGACTCGTGCTGAAGCAAAATACATAGCCGACTGCTCGCCAGATACCAGGAAGGTGCTGAACCTTACCAAAGCCATCCTCAAATTCAGGCTGAAGATTGAGACCAATTTTTGGAAGCAAAAAAGCGAGAATCAAATGGGACAGCGAAGGGGACAACAACTCCAGCTTCTTCCACGCTTGCGTCAACGGACGGAGACAAAAACTCACTCTCCATCAGATTGCTGCAGATAACGGGACCAGCATCACCGATCAAAACGGTATCCAAGAGGAGGCCACGAAGTTCTACTCTAGACTTTTTTTCAAGGAGACGGTTCATAAAGACGACACCTTCCTGGATGGGGTTCCTTACCTTATCAGCGACACTGACAACTTGCGGCTTGAACAGCCTCCATCGGAGGAGGAAGTGAAAGAAGCAGTCTGGGCCCTCGACGAGCACAGCGCCCCAGGACCAGACAGATTTTTGGGGGTCTTCTTTCGCACCTGCTGGGATATTATCAAGAACGACATCCACAATGCAGCATCCGCATTCCTCTAAGGAGCTACCTATCCCAGAGACATATCAAGCACCAACCTTATCCTCATCCCAAAGAAAGACAACCCTGAGACATTTTACGACTTTTTCCCTATCAGTCTCTGTACTTTTACCAACAAGATCATATCCAAGATCATCGCCTCCCGCATGGCAGGCCTTCTCCCCCATATCATCTCGGAGGAACAGAGTGGCTTCGTTCGGGGGAGAAATATCCAAGACAACATCATGCTGGCACAAGAGTTAGTCACCTGTATGAAATTCCCAGCCAGATGGGGCAACATCGCTATCAAGTTAGACATGGAGAAAGCCTACGATAGACTCGATTGGCAATTTATGATCTGGGTCTTTAGGGCCTTCGACTTCTCGGAAACCTGGACCAACATTGTATGGAGATCGATCAACAACTCGTGGTTCTCCACGGTTATTAACAGGCAAGCAGACGATTTCTTTAAACCCACTCGCGGGGTCAGGCAAGGGGATCCGCTATCCTCCACCATCTTCATTATTACGGCGGATGCGTTGAGCAGAAACCTTAATAAGATGTCTAACACCCCCAACTTCCAGCACTACCATATGGCTAGCGGCTGCCCGATCATCACCCACCTGGCCTTCGCTGACGATATCCTTATATTCTCATCCAGAGATGCAGGATCGGTGGAAGTCGTCCACAATACGCTTTAGTTATATGAAAGGTGCTCAGGGCAGAAGATCAACCCGGAAAAGAGTGTTATCTATACCTACCACAACATCAAGAGAGAGCAAGCGGATAGCATATCTGCCACCACATCATTCCCCATCAAGCATCCTCCATTCCTCTACCTCGGATGCCCCCTGGTGTACGGGAAATCCAACGTCGGAATCTTCGAGAACCTGACTAACCGTATCAGGAAGAAGCTTGAGGGTTGGTACAATGCCACCCTATCTCCAGGAGGCAAGATCATCCTCATCAATCACGTCCTCACCTTCATTCCAATCTACACCCTGGCCGCATGCTCTTCCTCCAAGAAAGTCCTATCCTATATCGAGAGCATCTTCAGCAATTTTCTATGGGGTCACAGCGGCGGCCACGAGAAACACCATTGGGCCTGCTGGGATACTATGGCTCGTCCAATTGGAGAAGGGGGTCTGGGATTTTCTAAACTTTCCCTCATTGTTAACGCCTTCTCGATGAAATTGTGGTGGACGCTTCGCACTAGTAACAACTTATGGTCCAGGTTTGTCACGCCCCAGAACCAGAATACTGGAGAGCGGGGGCGAACATAGCCAGCTACGTATATTGAAATGAAGTCCATCTCGCTATACGATCACGACTGTCTAGATATGAGGGTTTACTACAAGCCAACAGTCTCTTAAGGTCAAGCCTATTGTCTCAATCTCAAGCAAGTAATATAATTACAAGATGTTTGATCACCAAATATACAATAAAAGGCGTCCCAAATATTACATATCAGCTGATCATGAAGCTAGTCGTACAAAATGCAAGGACTAGCAAGAGTTAAGTCATACATGATCAACCCTAGGATTTGTTAATCATGTTTACAGCCCGTAGGCAGACAGTAAGTCAATGTGCATCGAGCTAACAGGTGCTCGTCGGCTAAACGCCTCAAAAGAATAATTTACAATGGAGTGAGCGAAACAAAATAAAAAACCCACTCGTAGCCCGGGTTCCTTTTAGTCGCCACCATCGGGCTGGAGGTTCGGTAGATCCTCGGGAGCTGCTCCGAAATCTGGCCACACAAAACCAGCTGGGTCAAACCCCAGAAGAGCAAGTGCCATAAAGGAGGCCACGAAACAAGAACAAAAGACAACATAACAGAACATAAGAAAATGGAAGAAAGTACAAGTAATAAAAGTACAGCATGGCAATAAACGACTAGGGACGGGGGACTACTCCGGGAGCCAGATTACAACCCGTAAACCAAACAAGGACCAGGATTGTAACCCGTCGCCTGAATATCTCCTTGTCTCTACCCAATTATTGTTAAAGCAAGTAAAACAATCATGTTCAGGAGTACCAGGGTACAGGGACTAGACAAGACTTAGACAGAGCTAGACACCATCCATTCACAAGCGGCCAAGCAAATACTACGGCTTACTACTTTAACTAACTAGGGTACACAAGCCTAATTACTAACAAGATGCAATGAGAATCTCTCCAGTCCCAAGCCCTGCAGACTATCCAGTTATCCTTTCGCGGGTTGAGAGTATGGTTGGGTACATCGCCCAGGAGACGATATACCCTTAGGTGACTTAGAGGGTGCAACACATGACATTGTGCTGGAAATATGCTCTACTCGTCGGCAAGCTACAAGTCCAATTAAGGCGCCCAAATAATGAGATTACCTGTGACTGGAAATTCTCCATGAACTATAGTTTGATCAAATCATTAGCCTAATCCAGATTCAGTGCGAATCCCTGACCGTGGGAACCAGGGAGTCACGTCCTAGACATGATGCAAGACAAGACAAGTGGATTGTACAAGCAAGCAAGCAGGAACACCCACAGTGTCAGAGTTGATTGTACAAGTCAAGTTAGCCATCGCAACGGCATCAAGTCAAGTCAAGTCAAGTTATAAGTTACAAGTCATAAGTCGAGTTGCAAGTTACAAGTCAAGAGTGCGCCGCCATGGGCTACTATCAAGTTATCAGGTTACAAGTCAAGAGTGCACCCCATCGGGTCACTATCAAGAAGATCAGAAGGTACCAGGATCGTAAATCACAGAAAACCACAAAAATCGTACTAGTCATAGCAAATACTGAAAATCGTGTCAAGTCGTACTGGGTCAAGATAGTCGTGCTGTGTGGAACAAGATCTCAAAATCCAACCCACAAAAGAGAAGCCAAGCTTAAAGAAATAAAACCAAAACTCCAAGAGCCAATGGGTTGCGCAAGGGGTCAGGGGGTTGGATTGCACAGGGTGTCAGCTGCGCAGGGTGCCAAGTACGCAGGGGCACATGGCGCAGGGTTGGGTTGCGCATAGGGCCAAGTGCGCAGGGGTCAAGTACGCATGGAGCCAAGTGCACAGGGGAGCCAACTGTGTAGGGGTGAGCTACGCAGGGGTATAGGTGGCGCATGAGCAGACTGCGCATGGATGGATGGCGCATGAGCAGACTGCGCATGAGCAGACTGCGCATGAGCAGACTGCGCATGGATGGATGCGCGCTGGGGTTGAGCGCAGTTCGCCAAGGGGCAAGCAGCGCGGTCGGCGCTGCGCTAAAGAGCGCAGGCCGAGAGGGGGATGCGCAGTCCAGCACTGTGCTAAAGAGCGCAGGCTGCAGTCTTCGCCTCCAGGCCGAGAGCAAGCATCAAGAACACCAAAAATTCTATTCTTCATATCTTGGTCAAATCAAAGCCAAACCTAGATTTTCAAAGTTCTAACTTAAGTAAAATTGAGTTCTCTTCCACATGGAAGCATCAAAACCCACAAAAACCCAACTAAAATAGATCAAAACTATGTAAATCCAAAAATAGAGAAAACTTAGATCTAGAACAAAGGAGACTCCAAATCACAAAATGTCAAGTTCTAATGTTGATCTGCATGGTCTAATCTAGCTAATGGACAAATAAAAAGTGGTTCTCATGTGGTGGCAAGGTACACTTGCCTATGGTGTTGGTGAGTTGTGTAGAGGAAAGAAGAAGAAGGAGATGGAGAAAATAAATGAAAGAGTTATGAGGAGAGAGAAAAGGTTGGTAGGGTTTTAATGAGGGTGGTTGTGGTGTATTGAGGGTGAAGCATAGGCTAAGGTGTTCCAAATACATGTTGAACCAAACCAAACAAAACTAAACCAATTCTCGCCCACAAAATAAAACCAAGCCATGTTAAACCCGTTTTACGAGAAAACTCCAAAATTCCACAAGTCGAGAAAAATAAAAATGTATGCCATAATCCAATTACGAGTATAAATACAAAATACGAGAAACGGGGGTGACAACTCTACTCACCTTAAAAGAATTCCGTCCTCGGAACTTTAATCAAGGAGCTAGAGACTGCCACGGCAAGTTACGCTAAGCACCAACAACTACACTAAGCAGTTCAATCATACATTCATACATGCAAGCAAGGGATGGAAAGCATAAGGCATAAGGAAGACATTATATCTTACGAGTCAAACAAGTCGGGATATTGTGATCGGATGTCATCCTCACACTCCCACGTTTGACTCTCCCAAGGAGCGATGAACTCGAGCCACACGAACTAAACTGATAGTCTTGCGCTTGAGGTCTCTCTCTTTGGTCAAACAGGGACACGGGCCTCTCCTCATACGAAAAGGTTGGTACCAATAACCATTTTCGAATGATCTAGGACATGGCTCGGATCCGGGATATACCGTGGTAATTGGGATACATGGAACATGACATGTGTCCCGCATAACGACGGTGGAAAGCAAGACAATAGGACACAAATACCTCTCTGTCGATCCTGGATCTGGGCCTGAGCCAGGGGGAACTGCTGAGGCCTATGTTGTTGGAAGGCCTGGGCCTGAGGCGGCAATGG
Source organism: Iris pallida (assembly GCA_029216955.1). Taxonomy (NCBI): domain Eukaryota; kingdom Viridiplantae; phylum Streptophyta; class Magnoliopsida; order Asparagales; family Iridaceae; genus Iris; species Iris pallida. Next base: position 9,563,375 of record JANAVB010008400.1, read on the forward strand.
CCTCTGAGGCTGATACTGCTGCTGCACTGGTGCCGGTGCTGGTCCCCTTACCGAGGGACTGGTTAGGTTAGAAGAGAAAGGACTACCCCTATTCGGGCAGGCTCCTATCTTGTGATCTGTCGCTCCACAAGCTAGGCACAATCCTTGCGCCCTACGATAATCTGCCACTACATGGCCTGGCTTCCCACAATGAGAACATCCCATCGCGGAAGTCTGCTTCTGCTTCTGTTGCTGAGGGGACGTCGGAGTCGAATACTGAACCGACGTAACCGAATCTGCCCTTTGGGGAACTCCAATAGTCAAAGCCCTAGCTGCCGGGGCTGGTGCTGAAGACTGGGTCATCTGGCCGTGAGACCATTTCCGACCTCTGATCCTATCCACAATCCTCTGGGAGGTATACTCGTGCCTCCTAGCTGCTCCCAATACTGCATCGAACGTCTGGTGCTCGAACTGCTTAACTGCCAACAAGATCTCCAAATACAGTCCCTGCTGGAACCGCTGGGCCCGATCAAACTCGGTTGCCACCAGGGTGGGGGCAAACCTACTGAGTCTAGAAAACTCAGATGCATAACTGCCAACTGTTCTGCCTCCTTGCTTCAAGTTGGTAAATCTCGTCTGCAGGTCGTACCGAGCTACAGCATCGAAATACTTCGTCTGGAATCTCTCTCTAAACATCGCCCAAGAAATGGGTGCCACTAACCCCATGGCCTGCGCTACCCACCAACTGCGAGCTAAATCCAGCAACTGCAGGCGTACCACTGCCACCTTCTCATTCTCGGGTGTCCTAGCTGCTTCCAGAACCACCTCGGTATCCTGAAGCCAAGCGTCCGCGGCAATCGCATCCTCGCTGTCGTCGAAGAAGGGAGGGTTCAGGCGCTTAAAGCTGTTGGCCGCGCTGTTCCCTGGATGACCGCCTCTGGTCAAAGCATCTGCTACTACCTGGTGCAAGGCGTCTCCTCTGCGATCCTGAGAAGCTATCAAGGTCCAGATGAGACCTACCAAGGTGCCATCATCCGGCTCGGCAGGCTGAACGGGCTAAACTGGGGGCTCTCCTCTAGGAGGTATAACTCGAAAGGCAACTCCAGAATGCTGGGCTTGATCTCCAGGTTGCTGGTCCACGGAAGGTGCTCCACCTTGCTGATCGGCGGGGTCAGATACAGTGCCGCTGAAGAAAACGACACAGGGAAAACAATAAGGAAGGACCAGGACAGATCAACGATACAAGCACACGATCAGGGCAAGAATCCAGAGATGCAGAGGATATGAATGGAGATCAAAGACGAGTACTGATTGAGACATCAATTCGGTAAACCCTCACATTTCTTGATTGCCAAGACCTTGCATGGGCCACCACTTAAACCATGTCACGCCCCAGAACCAGAATACTGGAGAGCGGGGGCGAACATAGCCAGCTACGTATATTGAAATGAAGTCCATCTCGCTATACGGTCGCGGCTGTCTAGATATGAGGGTTTACTACAAGCCAACAGTCTCTTAAGGTCAAGCCTATTGTCTCAATCTTAAGCAAGTAATATAATTACAAGATGTTTGATCACCAAATATACAATAAAAGGCGTCCCAAATATTACATATCAGCTGATCATGAATCTAGTCGTACAAAATGCAAGGACTAGCAAGAGTTAAGTCATACATGATCAACCCTAGGATTTGTTAATCATGTTTACAGTCCGTAGACAGACAGTAAGTAAATGTGCATCGAGCTAACAGGTGCTCGTCGGCTAAACGCCTCAAAAGAATAATTTACAATGGAGTGAGCGAAACAAAATAGAAAACCCACTCGTAGCCCGGGTTCCTTCTAGTCGCCACCATCGGGCTGGAGGTTCGGTAGATCCTCGGAAGCTGCTCCAAAATCTGGCCACACAAAACCAGCTGGGTCAAACCCCAGAAGAGCAAGTGCCACAAAGGAGGCCACGAAACAAGAACAAAAGCCAGCATATCAAAACATAAGAAAATGGAAGAAAGTACAAGTAATAAAAGTACAGCAGGGCAATAAACAACTAGGGACGGGGGACTACTCCGGGAGCCAGATTACAACCCGTAAACCAAACAAGGACCGGGGTTGTAACCCTTCGCCTGGATATCTCCTTGTCTCTACCCAATTATTGTTAAAGCAAGTAAAACAATCATATTCAGGAGTACCAGGGTACATGGACTAGACAAGACTTAGACAGAGCTAGACACCATCCGTTCACAAGCAGCCAAGCAAATACTACGGCTTACTACTTTAACTAACTAGGGTTATCACAAGCCTAATTACTAACAAGATGCAATGAGAATCTCCCCAGTCCCAAGCCCTGCAGACTATCCATTTATCCTTCTGCGGGTTTAGAGTATGGTTGGGTACATCGCCCAGGAGACGATATACCCTTAGGTGACTTAGAGGGTGCAACACATGACAGTGTGCTGGAAATGTGCTCTACTCGTCGGCCAGCTACAAGTCCAATTAAGGCGCCCAGATAACGAGATTGCCTGTGACTGGAAATTCTCCATGAACTATAGTTTGATCTAATCATTAGCCTAATCCAGATTCAGTACGAATCCCTGACCGTGGGAACCAGGAAGTCACGTCCTAGACATGATGCAAGACAAGACAAGTGGATTGCACAAGCAAGCAAGAAGGAACACCCACGGTGTCAGAGTTGATTGTACAAGTCAAGTTAGCCATCGCAACGGTATTAAGTCAAGTCAAGTCAAGTTACAAGTTACAAGTTACAAGTCGAGTTGCAAGTTACAAGTCAAGAGTGCGCCGCCACGGGCCACTATCAAGTTATCAGGTTACAAGTCAAGAGTGCACCCCATCGGGTCACTATCAAGAAGATCAGAAGGTACCAGGATCGTAAATCACAGAAAACTATGAAAACCGTACTAGTCATAGCAAATACTGAAAATCGTGTCAAGTCGTACTGGGTCAAGATAGTCGTGCTGTGTGGAACAAGATCTCAAAATCCAACCCACAAAAGAGAAGCCAAGCTTAAAGAAATAAAACCAAAACTCCAAGAGCCAATAGGTTGCGCAAGGGGTCAGGGGGTTGGATTGCGCAGGGTGTCAGCTGCGCAGGGTGCCAAGTGCGTAGGGGCACAGGGCGCAGGGTTGGGTTGCGCATAGGGCCAAGTGCGCAGGGGTCAAGTGCGCATGGAGCCAAGTGCGCAGGGGAGCCAACTGCGCAGGGGTGAGCTGCACAGGGGTATAGGTGGCACATGAGCAGACTGCGCATGGATGGATGGCGCATGAGCAGACTGCGCATGAGCAGACTGCGCATGGATGGATGCGCGCTGGGGTTGAGCGCAGTTCGCCAAGGGGCAAGCAGCGCGGTCGGCACTGCGCTAAAGAGCGCAGGCCGAGAGGGGGATGCGCAGTCCAGCACTGCGCTAAAGAGCGCAGGCTGCAGTCTTCGCCTCCAGGCCGAGAGCAAGCATCAAGAACACCAAAAATTCCATTCTTCATATCTTGGTCAAATCAAAGCCAAGATTTTCAAAGTTCTAACCTGAGTAAAATTGAGTTCTCTTTCACATGGAAGCATCAAAACCCACAAAAACCCAACTAAAATAGATCAAAACTATGTAAATCCGAAAATAAAGAAAACTTAGATCTAGAACAAAGGAGACTCCAAATCATAAAATGTCAAGTTCTAATGTTGATCTCCATGGCCTAATCTAGCTAATGGACAAATAAAAAGTGGTTCTCATGTGGTGGCAAGGTGCACTTGCCTATGGTGTTGGTGTGTTGTGTAGAGGAAGGAAGAAGAAGGAGATGGAGAAAATAAATGAAAGAGTTATGAGGAGAGAGAAAATATTGGTAGGGTTTTAATGAGGGTGGTTGTGGTTTGTTGAGGGTGAAACATAGGCTAAGGTGTTCCAAATGCATGTTGAACCAAACCAAACAAAACCAAACCAATTCTCGCCCACAAAATAAAATCAAGTCATGTCAAACCCGTTTTACGAGAAAACTCCAAAATTCCACAAGTCGAGAAAAATAAAAATGCATGCCATAATCCAATTACGAGTATAAATACAAAATACGAGAAACGAGGGTGACAAGGTTCTTGAAGGCCAGATACTTCAAGCATATCCACCCGTCCACGGCTATGGCTAACAACAGATCTTCTGCGGCCTGGCGCCGTATCCTCCACGGGCGGTCCCTGGCCGAACTTGTGACCCGACTTAAGGTGGGCATCGGGGATGCATCCCTATTCCTGGAGCGCTGGATCGACGATTACTTGCTTCCACCCACTCCGGCGGTGCCGAGAAACAGCACAATTAAGGACCTATGGGACCCTCCAAATAACACCTGTAACTGGATCAAAGTCAGGGCATGGACTGGGCCAGAAACAGTCGATTACATTCGTCGCAGCGGATTGAGGATCGGTCCGGATGCAGATAAACTCGTATGGTCTTCCGACGGTGCGGGCGCCTTCTCGGTTAAGTCTGCTAGAAGCATTATGTTGGGCAACGCGGTGTCCCCTACCATTGCCTCATTCTGGCAGACGTGCATCCCCAAGAAGTGGTCTTTCCTCATCTGGAGAGTCCTACGCAATATCCTCCCTACCGACGACAATCTCAATACCATCGGGTTCAGCCTCGCATCTGCGTGCACTTGCTGCTCCGATCGTCAATCGAAAACAGCCAACCACATTTTCAGTCAGGAGGACCTTCCGGTCAAGGTCTGGAGTGTTCTTTTCTAGCGTTGCAGATTGCCTCATAGAGGAGACAACTTTCACCATCTAATGGCCAACTGGGCTTCAGCGTCCCATGGCCACCAGATCGTCGCTGCGGCCGCCACGTGGGTAATTTGGAAAAATCGGATCAAGGCGAGATACGAAGGACATCAGTACAACGCAGACCAACTTATTTGGGAGACCATTCGTTAATGCTCCAAACGAAGACCCCTCTGTAGGCATGGCCAGGAGGATTTCTGGACCTCTCTCCTTTCATAGGCTTAGCCATTTTGTTTCTAGTTTACCTCTTCTTTCGTCAGTATACGTGTATAGGCATCGGCATTTTGCGCCTTATGGTATACTTGTAAATGTTCGGCCTTTTCGGCCTTCTTGAATAAAATTATTTTTGAAAGAATATATATATATATATATATACACTATACTATTCATATTACCTATTTAACTTAATCTAGCATATTTAGTACTAGATCAATATGATAAAGTAATTTTTTTTAAAAGTAAAAATATAATATCTATTTATGCAAAAGTTCATTTAGACTATATTCTTTATAAGAAAACTAGTATCAAACTACTAGATTGATCTAACATCAATAATCACCATTTGTCGAATAAATTGTTATCCAAAAGAATCAATTTTAAATCATTAATAATTCTTGAATAAATATAAGGAAAATATGTTTTTTAAGATGATAAACTCAATTAATATACACTACCAATAGTTGACACAATCTAGTATTGATGGCACTAAATCTACATGATAAAGTAATATTTTTTTAAACTAAAAATATCATAATTATTTCTGGAAAAATATATTTAAATATTTTTTAATAATATTTAGCCTATTATCTCCATAGGAAATATGTACCAAGGTCTCATATTGATCCGATATTAATGTTCATTGACTTGGTCCAAAGTTTTGTTCACAAAACAATAATTTCTAAACATATTTTAATTCTGGAAAATTACTAATAAATAGGTAAAAATACTACAAGAAATTGTATTTTTAGCAACATGTTTTAGTGAGATAGGATCTTTTTTTTTATCTCCAAGAGCTAATTTTCTTCATGTTTTGGCGACATGAATTTTAGTATGTCGTACAATCCACTCAAATTTTACTAGAGGAAAACCAAATAGCAATTCCGCCAAAAATCCTCAACATATGGCAACATCCACATGTCGCAGAATGATACCATACATTTGGTGATATGTGGACAAATATTTGACGACATGTACATGTGTGTCGCAGAATGATACCATATGTTTAACGACATATGTGTGTATGTTGCAAAACGAAACCATAATTTATTTAATATAAAAAATTATTTAGGGCTTCTCTTCTCTTCCTCACGCGTTCATCCTTCTATTATTCTTTTTTGTGTTGAAAAATATATTTATAATTTTTTAATCTAAATAATAATATACATAAATTTCAATACAAAACAGAAAAAAAATCCCTAAGAGAGACATTTGGGTTCTCTTTTCTTTCTTAATCCTCATCAGCCAGGAATTAAAGCCTGATGCCGTCCAAAATTTCCCATTTTACTCCCATTTCTTTCAAAAGCCACCCAAAATTTTCCTCTACAAATCCCCTCCTCCTTCTCGACCAACCAACCCCTTTTCCTTCGTTGACCACCTACACTCCATGGTGAAGCTCCTACTTTATCCCGAACCCGAGACCATCATTGTGGCGTCGCTGAGGAGAGAGGGTTTCAAGGATGATGATCATCGAGCTTCGCTAGTCAGAGTCGATACATCCGAGGCATCGGCATCTCGAGTAGCATCGGGCTCCCTAGTCGGAGTCGATACATTCGAGGCGTCGGCATCTCGAGTGGCATCGGCATCCGAGGCATCAGGCTCCACTTGTTTCAAGGATGATGACGAGTGGATGAATCCCCTCTTGAAGCTCAACATCTCGACTGGCATGTGGTTCATGGCTCATTTTAGTCAGGTCTCCTCTATTTTCCTATTGTTTATTGATTATATTTGTTCATTTTTGTGTAATTTTGAAGATACATAGGCATTTAAAATCAATAAAAGTTCTAGAAAACCTGACAAAGAGCAGTGCCATACAAATAATAATGCAAGTTATATGATTTTTATGCTTGTAATGATTTATTTGTTAACTAATCACTTCATAGGATGCCATATTTCTATAGAACTATACCGATAGCGAATTGGATTCTTCTTGTTGGAGTTCCAACATTAGGAGAAAATGGTGATAATAATTTATTGATTTGAAGTAGTACTACACAAGTTCTCAAAAGTTCAATATTTCTGAAAGTGTGATGTCAGTGGTCTGGGTGACACTTAGACAACAAAATAACGGATCTAACACCTGCGAGGTTTGTTGCTTCGACAAGTCATATGTGATTTAGGTCTTTAAGTTTTTTTCCAATAGAAAAACTGTAACAATCGTTGTTAGCGAGGATTCTTTATCTATCATGGGAGATAGGAAACATGAATCAAGTCATTTTCCAAGGACAGGTCTCTCTGGATAATGGAAATGGGCAAAAGCTGACGGAGCTGGGACTATCACTAAGAGGAGGAATCGTCATGGATCTCAGGGCACAACCTCTATGGGAGTTGAGTAAAAAAATGTACAAATTGGAAGGGAATAATAGTTTTTTTTAATTTTGTTTACTGAACTGGGCAACTACCTCCTGGCTTTGTCCTTGCCCCAACAAACAAAAAACAAAATAGACTTCATTCAAAATTTTGGATGGTTTTCGTTTCGACAAAGTTTTATAGTGGCTGGTGGATATGTATGTTTGACATAAATACTGTATGCATGTTTTTGTGATCTACGAAAGTTCTTGTATCATGGTTAGTTTTCTTGTGAAATATTCACACATTTACATGTTTTCTAATGATTTCGTCTTTTTTATTAGAGGAGTATCTAAGTTCGATGTCAAGTTGTCTCATAGAACTCCTTGCCTAGTCCCGATATCTTTGGTATCTTCGTAATGGACCAACAAAGTAACATCATTTCATATATGACTTGATGACTGTTGATTGTCTGTAAAGTGAAACCTTGAAGTTTTATATTGACATTTATCGGGAGAATCACCACTTTGGTGGTTGATTTTTTTTTTTACTTAATTGTGCTAACCTTCGTGGTAAGGCATCGTTGGTGATTGCCTTGAGATCCCTTAGCCTTCTAGCATGACAACTTTGAAATTACCACAATAAGGGTTGTCATGATGAGAAGTGGGGCGAGGAGGCTTATATTTGCTAATGTACAACACCAAGGACCCATGCTAGGATTTATAGGGACAAAGAAGACTCTAACCTCAATTAGGAACTTAATTCACTGACATAAACCGTTGTTATACTCTGGCAACACACACACACACACACGTAGACAAATCCACACACACTGATACATAGAGCTTTCTTGATACTGCTATCTCCCATCACACAGACATATACACTCTCTGTTACTGCAACGAACTCTGGGCAATGCCTATATTCTGCACATAACACCTACCTGGACTGGTGCAGTTCCCACACACAGAACACTAGTTCTGTTCTGCATAAACTTGCTAGCAGTTGCTGCTGCAGTTTAGGTCATGCATATTCTGCAGTATTGCATCCAACACAGGGACTAATACACATACCTCTGTTCAGTTGTTGCTGCAGACAATATCGTCCATGAATACTATACAAAAGAAAACCCAATCTATGAAACAAACTGAAGATATCAATGAGCTAGGCTAGACTATATAATTGGTGTCATTTCTCCCGGATAAAAGATTTACATAATTAATTGAGTAACTAAAACGATAAAACAATATAATATGTGAATCAGCACATGAAGTTTACTTTAAAGGCCTAAAGTGAAGAGAAAATACTACATATGACCCAAAAGACAAAAGAAGTTTTTATTAACAAAAAAAGACCAAGTAGCACCACAAAAAATAATAAAGGGAAAGGATCGACATCTCACCTATTCAAATGAATTTCATCCATTACACGATCTATAACATATATCAAGGGACATTTCAATTTTGTCCTTCAACCAATTCATGTATCAGCAACAAATTTGATATCCCCAGTGTAAAATTATATAATTTTTCAACATAAAACACTATAAAATCATTATTCCAGTTTTCAGTTTAAGTTTCAATCAACTTCGACATGCTTACAGTGCTGGAAGTTTTCCTTATTTCATGTGATTTCATTTGTAGTATTAAATGCTCAAGTATTTAACATTCTAGCCAACTAGTTTCAAATTCATGTTATAGAGAAAAAGGCAAAGGGTCCCATTGTTCTCAAAGTTGCTCTAGAAATTTCGTACAAGCGTACCTTAAAATTTCCTCTTACCATCGACATATGAGGGATATTTTATCTATGTTTTGTTATTTAATTTCAAGTTTTAGGAACTATTTTAAGCTGAAGACAACCTCCTTGTCCTGAAGATAAGATATTCCCATCTTTGGACAACTCTCAACCAATTTAACACTCCTCGTAAAATACTTGAAGAACTATAGCAATTATGGAATGATGTTGATCCTGTCAAAGTATCAATAGCAATTATGTTGATCATGTTATTCTTTTCGTATTTATAGAGTAATGTTATTCGCACCTCCAAATTGTCCCTCCACTACATCCTTCCTTATGTGGCAGTTGATATGGCATGTTAAATAATATTATGTGTCATTTGACATGGCCGATGACATGGCAAATTTTAACCCGAAAAGTTAATTACCCAATTTTGTCAATGTTAATGTTAATATTAATGTTAATGTTAATGTTAATATTAACTAATGTTAATATTAATATTAATGTTAATGTTAATATTAATATTATTGTTAATGTTAACGTTAATATTAATTTTTAAAGTTAATATTAATGTTAACATTAATTTTAATGTTAATTTGAATTTGAATTTTAAAATTTGCCACGTTAGCTGCCACATCAACATGCCACGTCAGCTGCCACATAAGGAGGGACGGTTTGAAGGTACAATTTGGAGGGACAAATAGCATTATTCATATTAATACAATATGCTAATGGGTTATTTTGTTGAGCTTTCATATGTAAGTCCCTTAAACCTGCACTGGATATAGATAATATATATGTATGTGTAGATTTTTTTTGCATACATTGTTCCTTAAACCTATCATTCTATTAGTATATATATTTTTTGTTTTACTTACAATTTTTTTTGTTTGCAGGATCAAATAGACACATTGACAAAAGCCCATTTTTGGAAAGACATTCATATCATGAGATCTATTGTAGGCTAATTTTTTTGGAAGCTAATCAAATATTCATGTGTTTATGTCATCGGCTACTAGAATACAGTACGTGAATACATTTTTTTTAATATATGGGCTACTTGAAGTTGTTAATATATTTCATTATGAATTATTTTATAAAGAGATGTTTAAAGACATTATATTGGATTCGTGTTTTGTGTAACTTGAATACAGTACATGAATACATTTTTTCTAGTATATGGGCTACTTGAAGTTGTTAATATATTTCATTATGAATTAATTTATAAAGAGATGTTTAAAGACATTATATTGGATTCAAATTTTGTTCGTAACTTGTTGCTCTTTGTTCTCAAGTTCTTTGAATAACTTTTTTATTGTTTCTAAGTTATTTCCAAAAAAAAAAAAATTTAAATTTATGTTGGAAAATACAAGTAAAAATAAAAATAATATAAAAACTAAAACTTAGCTTTTGCGAAATCAAAATGTGCAGTAGAAAGCGTATCTATATTTGGCTACATTAGCTTTTGCGACATCAAATTGTGTAGCTAGAAGTGTATTTTATTTGGTTATATTAGCTTTCACGACATCAAATTGTGTAGTAGAAAGTTTTTTCTATAATAACTAAAAAAATGAATTAGGCTTTTGGCAACATGTGTTATGTTTGCAATGTATTATCTTTCTGCAACATAAGTCACATGTCACCAAAGGTTTTTTAAATCTGAAATATGATATGTCGCCAAAAGTGATTACATTCTGCGACATAGGTGATTTTATGTCGCCAAAGACTTTTCCAGACAAGGCTACAGCGACATGTGTGCGACATAGCCAAATATGTTGCAAAAATTCTTTGGCGACATAAATCTAACTTTGCGCAACATATTACTTATGTTGCTGAAAATGCATTTTATTGTGGTGAAATATATTTTTCGTATCAAAATATGCACAACAATTAGTTTGGATAAGTCTCATTAAGTTCTGAGTCAAAATAGACACAGATCCTACGTTTTTAATGATACGATAACGATACGACAAACTTGGATTTTATTAAAATGTCAAACCTCAACTAAATGCTACAAAAATATATTCATTGGAAATATGTTTAGAGTCTTAACAAAAATATGAGAGGGGTCGAAATGATCCGCAAGTTGTCGAAAACTCGCATACAAAAAATGGGTTCAGTCTGGACACCTTTTCGTAAAATGGACGTCTCGGACAAACCGTGCGGAACCACGTGAATAACCAATTAGAAAAAAAAAAGATACACAGATCTTTCAATTAGTTTTGGTTTCGTGAGAAACATACGTCGAAAAGTGGATAAAACCTTGTGTACAAGTTAGTGCACCTGTTGTGACAAATTTAGCACAAGCACGATCGACTTATGGTGTCTTCCGCGCGTTGTTTCGACTTCCTAGGATTGTGTGGCAGCTTAGGAAGGTGTTAGGGTGTTAGGGGAAGGTCTTGAAAAGGCGTTTGTGCTGGTATAAGGTTTGAATGATCAGTTTATAAAGGATTTCTGTTGGGTGGGAATTAATGTGCGAAAAATGAGAAATCCCTAAAGGAGGCGCACGGTTTGGAGAGAATATGGAGATTTGGGGCCGCCCAAGGATGGGTTAAAATAAAAAGATTTAATGTATTAAGGGTTGGAATTCATACGAATTTGTTTAATAAGATTTTGTGGAGATTTGTTTAACCAACTAAAAGATTCACCAAGATATATCTCAATGAATTTAAATAGTTTCCTAATTTGGAAAGTCAATCTTGGATTTGTTTAAATCTATTATGGTTGTACAAAATCTTCTAAAAATTAATCTAAATTGATCCTAATATGTTTGATAACCTATCTTAGGCTCAACAATGGCTAGCTGTACTAGTTCTAAGCTGGTAGGATTTATTGAACCGAAATAGGCTCCGAAAGTCTAATTAATGGATTTTGTGTGCCATTTGAAAATAAATAGTACATGGAAACTAGGTCGAGTGGGACACCATTGGTATGTGTCACATAGGCTCAAAATAGGTTAAAATTATATATTGGGCCAAAATATTTTGATCGGGTTTGGGCCTCAAATCGAAATTAAAAAATACATTGAATTTACAGCGAAGGCAAAAATGACCATTTTGACCCGAAAATTGTACATGAAAAATATAGTACAAGAGAATATGTTTGAGTAATACATAAATTACCAAAATGAAGGTAGATTCGTCTAGAACATGAATATGGAACGAGTTTCAAGACTTGGTAATTGTTGTACTTCAAAATGCAAAAGTCCAACAAAGTGTACTTATAGTCATAATTAAAAATAAAATATAGTTTAATAAATAAAAAATTATATTAAACAAATAAATAAATTTTCAAAAATCAGGGTGCTTACAAAGTAGTCCATTGTAAAATTCAATAAATCATGTATAATAATGGAAATAGTAAAATCACATAAACTAAATTAATGCAATTAACTAATTCCAAATAAGTGAAGAAAATTTAAGATTTTAGATTAATTCCATATATGGGTAAAGTTCATAAGAAAAATATAGAAAATGATATTATACATAGTCTTAAAAATATTATCATAATTTTTTTTGAATAAAATTGTGAACATTTTCAATACAAATTTATATTTAAAACTAAAATAGGATGTAGATCTAGAAAACTCTTGTGGACATGTAAATCAAATATGTATGTAAATTTACTAAAACATGTATCTAAGTATACAAGATTAAAACTACATCTTCAATACCGTTCTTTCCTTAAGAGAACCCTTTTTTCCCATCTTGAGCAACTCGTGCTGATAACGTGTTATGAAGTAGAAGAATCGAGGAATTGTTTCGTTCATTCACCATGTAAAATCAACTATAGAAATGGCCTTTATATAGGCTTACAATGAAGGTCATTATCATAATGATAATACCAGTTATGGGGATTCCATAATATCAATAATCATGGTAATACAAATTATGGTGATACCATAATATCAATAATTATGGTAATTTCATAATACCAATAATTACGGTGAATCTATTTGTTTATGTTTATGTTTATATATATATATATATATATATATATATATATATATATATATTTTTTTTTATGTTTATATATATATATATATATATATATATATATATATATATATATATATATATTAAACGAGAGAAAAAAAAATATATTAAACGAGAGAATTTGAAATCTCGCGAGTCAAATATTCCAAAATCTCCCGTGCGCAGGAAACAGAGAATTCCTCTGTGATTCTTTATGAATTCGAATATCCTTCAATCCTAAACCAAATCCAGCCAAATCTTCTTCATTGCATTCCTTATCCAATTCTTTTCTAGATAGGATTAAATATAGCCAAAATCCTAGTTTAAATCGATGGGAAATTAAATTAGAAATAGGATCAAAAATTACCTCAAAGAGAAATACGAAACCTTCCCAGAGCTCCTAAACGCGTTCACCTACTCCTCACGAATCTCCCTGACCACCTTATGATACCGGAGCACCGCCGCCCCGCCTGAACAGCCATCGCACGCACTGTGCCACTGCACAGTCATGATAACCCTGTTGGTGCTTTCTTTACATGGAGAGAGCTTGCTCTCAACATGCCTTGTAAAAGTTTAGTCCCACATCGGAAATGCACCAGGAGTTATCTCAACATATATACTTGGTTGTGTTGTTGAGAGATGCACATGGGGTGGTGACCCTAAGGAGGGAACCATGTGGGTGATTTTACTAGGAGGTAAGAATAAGGCTCCAAAGATTAAGCATTAATGCTTTTGTCATTTTCTTGGATTAATTCCATTTGGAGCTAAGCCCCAAAGGGGCTTAGCGACTCGGACTCGGACTCGGGCTCAGACTCGGACTCGGGCTCGGACTCGGGCTCGGGCTCGGACTCATGGGCTCATATACGGCTCATGCGGTCCATGCGGTCCATGCGGCCAGACTACTGCTGCTGCTGCTGCCGCATGGAGGGCTCCGCTGACTGTGTAGGCTACAAGTTAGTTATGGAAAGACTGATTCAATTTAAATTAATTTCGTTTCCATCTTTGTGGGATTTGAAATTAATTTCGTTTCCATCTTTGTGGGATTTGAATTAATTTTGTTTCCATCTTTGTGGGATTTGAATTAATTTCGTTTCCATCTTTGTGGGATTTGAAATTAATTTCGTTTCCATCTTTGTGGGCTTTGAATTAATTTCGTTGCTATCTTTGTGGGATTTGATTCAATCTTTCCATAACTGAAGAGGCGGCTAGGGTTTCCATCCTCTCTCTATATATACTCTCTTCTGGCCTCCTTTGTGGAGTACTACGAATTTTATAAGTCAGAAAAGAGAGAGAGAGAGAGAGAGGGAGCTGCTGCCGCCATTGCAAGTCCATCCGAGGAGTCAGAACAGAGGTGACTTCGAGCGTTCCATAAGTTCTTCAACTTGCTGGTTCCTGGAAGCAATTCGTGTGGGGCGAATCTTACTTTGAGCAACGGTGTTTTGACACCCCAGCAACTTTTATTCATCTCATCTTTCTCTAGATTATTGTAACTCGTTCTGTCCCAATTGCAACACGTTTGCAAGGAAGAACGAGAGATCTTCTCTTCTCTATTTTCCTCCTTCATATTGTAATCTGGCTATTTGGTTTTTTGTATCATCGTAGATCTTGAGTTTGATCACTATAAAGCTTTGTGTGACTCTCAGATCTCGATTGCATCAGTTTTTCATCTTTGATCAAGCCCCGGGACTAACAATCTCAAAGCAAGATCCTTGTAGATGGAAAACATTAATGCTTCGCTCGTCCAATCGGACTACTGCAAGTTGGAAAAGTTCGATGGAGAGCATTATCAAGTCTGGAAGAGAAAGGTTTATCTAACTCTTCAACTCAAAGACGTTGATCATGTACTGTTGGAGGAAGAACCTTCTGTTCCAGACACTGGATCTACTGCCACAATCAATACGGCTACCAAACTCCAGGCCAAATGGAGAAGGAAAAATAGCATCTGCAGGCTTCTCATCCTGAATGCTATGGAGGATTCCCTGGCAGAATCCTACTCGAAGAAGGAATTTGCCAGAGACATATGGGAGTCTGTGGAAAAACTGTATGAAGAAGACAGGAACAGGAGCAAGATGTTTGTGGTTGAAAAATATCACAAATTGCTCTTTGAGGACGAGAAGTCCATGTTGCCACAGGTGAAGAAATTTTTGAAGCTGCGTCAGAAACTGGAAGACGAAGAGATCCCCCTTCCCGACAAGTTTGTCATTGGAGGGATCATCTCAAAACTTCTATGCTAGAATGCATCGGAAGAAGCCGGACATTAGCTTGGAAGATCTTCTACAAGAGATCCACGTTGAGGACGAAATATGATCTCAACAGAAGATGGACTCTTTGTCCAAACAACTAGCCCTAAGGCCAACTTGGTGCAGACAAGAGAGTTCAAGGGGAAGCAGGTGGTTTCTCATCACAAGAAGAAGGACTCCACTAATCTAAAAGTGAACGGTCCTTCGTTCAAGCAACAGAAGTCCAAGTCCCACGTGACTTGCTTCAACTGTGACAAGAATGGCCACTACATGAGTGAATGCAAATCCAAGCCAAAACCAAAATAGCTGGTATATCTAAATTTGGTTATTTTGATTACTTAACTTGGTTGCTAGTGTTGCACAGGTTGAGTTATCTAGCGTGGTAGCTGACTAGTGGTCTGACACTAGTACATCTGACCACGTGTGCTCTCAAAGGAGCTGTTCACCAAGGATGAGCCATGTTATGACGAAGGTCTCGATGGCGAACATATATCTAGCAGAAGTTCTGAAGATCGAGACAGTGGTTATTAACCACCGACAAGGACACTGAAATGCGTGTTGCACGTACCAGAGATTTTTTGGCGATCTGATCTCAGAAAGTCTGTTATCTGATATAGACTTGAAAGATGTACTAGCCAGATGGTAATTTCTTGGCGAGGAACATGCTTCGAAAAGATGTTCAGTGCTGAAGGAATGTTCGAACTTCTGCTAATGGCGATGAAGTTACTTCATTGAGTGGACTGAGAGTTGTTCTATGACAGAAGCAGACTCAAGCTGTCCTATCGGGACCTTATCTTCGGAATGTGGGGGTAAGGAGGTGGAGGAGTTTAAGGTCTGTGCAGATATAAGACTGTTGGAAAGCTGCTCAGGCGATTGAACTAAAGTACTGATCATCTGGAGTTAGTACACTCAGATATCTGTGACTTTTATCAATTTTCCACAGAGGCCGGTTCGAAGTGTTTCTCGAAGTGCACGTTCACATGACTTCTCAAGTAGAAGGATGCAGCATTCGAGTAGTTCAGAGACTTCAGGGCTGAAGCTGAACGTTAAACCGATCTACAACTACTCAGAAGTGATCGAGATGTAGAGTATAGGTCTCATGAATTCGCATCGTTCTGCAAAGAACATGGAATCATCAATGAGACTACTGCTCCGTATTCTTCTCAATCTAACGGGATAACAGAGAGGAAGAACAGAACGTTGACAGAAATGATGAACTCAATGCTGCTAACTACGGGTCTTCCTAAATGCTAACGGGAAGAAGCTGTATTGACGACCATTTTTATTCTAAATAGAGTACCGTATGCAACTTCGGACGTAACTCCTCATGAACATTGATTCAAAGTCAGACCTAAATTGAATGTCATTCGAGTGTGGGGGTCTCTGGCTTATGTGAAGCTCGCAGATCTAAAGATTCAGAAGCTGGAGACAAGGACTACGAAGGCGATCTTCTTGGGGTATGCCGAGAAGAGTGATGCTCGAAGATTTCTTGATATTGAGTCAAATCATATCATCGAATCTCGCGATGCTGAATACTTTGAAGACAAGTTTGTAAAAGACAAAACATTGTTCTTTCGGACATTCCGAAAAATGATGTAGGTGCAAATGAGACTAAAATCTCATATGGGCCAGTAGTCCAAGAAGAAGCTGTTGTTGATGAAACAACTCTTGTACCAGAACTCGCAGAGCCGTCAGCAAAGCGAGCGAGGAGACCTAAAGACTTCGGAGATGACTTTGTCACCTATCATCTGGAAGCATATTCGCTTACCTATGATGAGGCGATGAAGACCAGAGATGCTATCTTTTGGAAGGAGGCAGTGAATGACGAGTTTGACTCTATCACCTCCAATAACACATGGGTGTTGGTAGATCTACCTGAAGGAAAAAAGCCCATCGGATGTAAATGGATCTTCAAGAAGAAGATGAAGGCAGATGGAACTATTGACAAGTTCAAGGCCAGGCTGGTAGCCAAGGGATTTTCTCAGAAACAGGGGATAGACTACTTTGACACGTACGCTCCAGTAGCTCGGATGACCACCATCAGGATGTTAATCGCTCTAGCAGCTATACATAAGTTGGTGATACATCAGATGGATGTAAAGACAGCATTCCTCAATGGAGAGCTGACCGAAGAGATTTATATGCAACAGCCAGATGGATTTGTCGTCAAAGGTCTTGAAGACAAAGTCTGCAAGTTGGTAAAATCATTGTATGGTTTGAAGCAAGCTCCCAAGATGTGGCATGAGAAGTTTGACAAAGTTATTAGGTCAAACGGCTACAGAGTCAGCGAGACGGACAAATGCGTTTACACAAAGTTCGCTGATGGAAGAGGAGTCATCGTTTGTCTATACGTGGACGACATGCTAATCCTAGGGACGGATATAGGCTGTGTCACGAAGACAAAGAAGTTCCTCTCAACCAAGTTCAGTATGAAGGACTTGGAGGATGCAGATGTCATCTTGGGCATAGAGATCATCCGGACAGACACTGGAGTAGCGCTGTCACAATCTCACTACATTGAGAAGATGCTCACACGCTATGGGTATAAGGATCTTCCAGGGATCGATACGCCATACAGGTGTGATCAGAAGCTGAAGCCAAACTCGAGGAAAAATGTCAGGCAGTTGGAGTATTCTAGCATTTCCGGAAGTTTGATGTACGCAACCATTGCCACAAGGCCTGACATAGCTTTCGCCGTGGGAATGCTTAGTCGGTTCACTAGCAACCAAGGGATTGAGCACTGGAAAGCTGTGAAGCGGGTGATATATGAGATATCTTGTCATTACCACATTTCTAATTTGAGGGTAAATTTGTCATTTTTTTGGGGTAAATAAATTTATTAGTATTAATTAGAATTTATGGGAATTTTTAGGATTTATTTTGGATTTATTTGGACTAGTTTGATTTTTGACTAGTTTTGACTCATGTAGACCAACCTAGGAACTAACCATAGTTAGTTGGGCTTGGTTAGGTCAAGTGACCCTAGTCTAACCTAGTGTGACTCAAGTTAGTGGTTAGTGATTCATTAGAACTTGAATTAGGAATTTAGGAATCAAGTGTTTTGATAAATGGCTTGTGGTTACACAAGTCATTTTGTGACTAAACTTGATAGGACTAGCTAACCTAGCTCAAACCCCACCCAAACCCAACATGGCTGACCAGCTAGGTTTAACCTAGGGATTCCCCCCTATTTAATCCCTCCTAGTTTTTAGGGCTAGCCTCTTTTAAGGTTCTTTCAAAAGTTCTAAGGAAAGAGGTGAGTCCCATCTTCCAAAAATCCTTAAAAATCCATTTTAAATCCTTTCTTCCCCAAACCAATTTCATTAGGACCTAAATTTCATCCTCTTGCTGCTGGAATAAATTGGTTGCAGGAAGGAACAATTTGTGAGATTTGGAGGCTTGATGAGTTCATTACATTTGGGGACTTTTCCATCCATTGTTCTTCAAGAGGTAACTTCTCCATTCCTCCATGGATTTCCATTTTGTCTTCACCAATAGGAAGCCCTAAGGGCCCCCCTAAGGTCTGGATAGGTTTTGTGTCCCGTGTCGGAGGATTCGTGTCCATTCTGGACACGTATCAAGCACTAGTCGAAGGTGTTTGACAAAATGCCTCAGTGAGCATTTTGTATCAATTTCGATTTTGTGTTTGAATAGGAATCTTTGTTTTGTTCTCGCTTACATGTTTCTGGGACACTGGAGTGGTTTTCGTGTCGTGTCGTGTCGATATTTGACACGCACACACGGGTTCAAGCGCGCGTGCACGAGCACTGTAGCTTCCCTGCTACCAGCGTGCTCGTGCGGGCTGCCCAGGGCACGTGGGCGCGTGCCATTGGACGTGGAGCTTGGGGCAGTGTCTGACACGACACTCCCCAAGTCCCGTGTCACGAGGTGACGTGTCGGGTGCGTGCGAACACGCGCACTGGTCACGTTGACTGTGCAAGCCTGTGTGTTATGTTTGGTGTGTTGCTCTGTGTATTATCGAGTTTGAATGTTTTAATCATGTTTAAATTGATATTTAGGATCTTAATATGTTGAATAGTATATGTAGATTGTTTACATGATTTAGGTTGGGTTTCATGTGAGATATTGGTTTATAATGGGTGTTTTGTAACTGTTTTCTGATACAGACTTGACACCAAGTTCCTGAGTTTTGGCCAAATCAATTCTTCCTGTTTTGCTTTGTTGATTCAACCATTTTATTCACACATAATAATATACATGAAGATTCAGTCCTTACTTTTGAAATTGGCCTTTTGGGTGGTAAGTATGAGGTTTTGCCTATTGAGGAAATTCGATTTTTCTTGACAGTAAGGCTTTGGCTAACTGGGAATTGGTTTGGTTATTAGACAAAATCTGAGAACTTCAATACATGCCACTGTGTTCCTGTTAACTTCAGTATAGTTGTAACATGTTAATGTGTTTCCACTCTTCACTGTTTGCTCACTGATTTTATTAAGGCTTTGTAAATTCTTAATACTAGTTTACATGACCTACACATGTCTAAACCTGAGATTTACATGGGTATTAACTTGAATGTATTGCCTAGGAATTGTAGGATTGATAAATGAATCAATTTCCTTACCTATCCTGTGTGTTTCCCCCCCCCCCCCACTGTTATGTTATGAGTTTCCTTCACTGTTGCTCTTTTCCTGAACACTGTCACTTTGACACATCCTTTCACTGCTTATTAATTACTGTCAACATATTCCTGATTTTCCTGAGTACACAGACACCATTGTCCACTCTTCACTGATTCTTTTCCTGTACACTGTTAGGGTTCACATTGTTTCATGTTACACACACATGATTGCTCTTCTCCACTGTTTTCTAGTCCTAAGAAATCTGTATGATCCCTGTTTTCTGATACATGTTCACCATGGTTTTAGTTTCACTTATTGCACAGCCTTGTATATTCCTGCATTTATACCTGATCACACACTGTCCAGTTTGGACTGCCCTATTTGCTTCTCCTATATAGCTATTGAGTTTTGTTCACTATGTTAGACTGGGAAATTGTTCCAGTTATTAAACCTGAGAATTGGTATTAACTAGTTCTCTTCATTCACTATTTTCCTGCACAGCAAGCCTACACTCTTTACTGTCACATTTATTCCTGATCACACATTTCCCTCCTCACTGTCCAGTTCCTTGGACACTTGTTAGCTCACTCACTACACACACACCAGTACACACACATACACTACTCCTTGAGACACTCCTCACTTATTAATTCCTGCACACACTATTCACTATTAAGTTCCTGTACACACACACACACATAGCCCTCTTGTATTGTCCTATCCCACACCACACACATGCTTCCTCCCCATGTGTTTATTCATGTGTATATTATATCTATGTACATATGTGTGGTGTAATGTCTATATATATATGTGTGTGAATGTATATCTATATGTGTACATATAGTATTTAGCCTAGATATGTATAGTGTTAAATCTATATTTGTATATATATATATATAGTGTTGTATATGCATAGGAGTATGAGTACTTGAATGTTGTGTGTAGTCTAGTATAGCCTTGTTAGAGCCTAGCATGGCCTATTAGACCTAGCTAGTTGAGTTTAGCCTAGTTTAGACAAGGTTGACCTAGTTTGACTTCTAGGGTTGACCAAAGTTGACCAAGAGTTGACTTTGGCCTAGATTGACTTAGAGTCATGTAGAATGCATAGTAGGACTCCATTTCACTATTCTGGACTTGTTGTGACTTGTGCTGTTCTGTTTAGGAGCCAGACACCCCTCCTTGGATAGTACGATTTATATCAGACACTCAGTTACAGGCGAGTACATTCTCTGATCATTTCATATCCTGCTTAGAATTATTTCCTGCAGTAGATTACTTTACTTGTACTGTCACGTTGGTCACACGGATTGGTACTATATGGATCCTTTCTTGAGATGTTATCCTTAGGGAGCATCGGGTACTCTATGTTCTGTGCGTTTCACTTTCATAGCGTATCATATGCTTCTTGGTTCTTTGATCACTTACGACATGTACCCTCATGATCGTAGAGTCTTCCTGGAATCTTACACTGTTGGGTTACCCCCAGAATCCCCATTTTTATGGGACTTACACTGTTGGATTATCCCCAGAATCCCCATTTTTATGGGACTTACACTGTTGGGTTATCCCCAGAATCCCCATTTTTATGGGACTTACACTGTTGGGTTACCCCCAGAATCCCCATTTTTATGGGACTACTATGTATCACCTTCGGGGTCTACCACCCTTCGGGGGCTTATCACCCTCGGGGTCTATCACCTTCGGGGTCTGCTACATAGCATCATATAACATAACCTGTCTGGATCCTTGTGTATTGATCGGGGGTACGGAAGAGTGTTACATGTTCATATTGTACTCTGACTCACTAGTCACTGCTAGTTCCCTATGTATAGTAGATATTTCTATTACAGTTCTCTCTCTGTTTTTATACTGCACTTCTTTCAGTACTTGTATCTTACTTTACTGCATGTTCATATTTTCTAACCTGCTATGAAATTGTTGAGATGTACTGTGCTCGCTCCTGTCCTGACTGGACCTGTTGAAAATATTACAGAGGACGAGGAGGAGGCTTGCCTGGACACCTACTATGGGGCAGCCTTAGATGACACCTTTGAGCTGGACTCCCAGGAGGACCCAGCTGTAGCTGAGGATATTCCCCCGACTGCTTAGACTAGATTAGATAGTCTGTTATCATTTTAGTCTGGAGACTTGTTCTAGTTAGACTCTTTATTTGGAGATCAGTTGTATATATTCTTTTATCTGAGATCTTGTATTGCTGGGATTATCTTAGACTACTGTTTTATCTATTTTATTTCCTTGAGTTCTGTTCATATCGTGCTATCTCTTCCTTAGTTGTGATTGAGTTTATTATTGCTATGTCACCCCCATTCGGGGAGTACAAACTGTTTAGATATATATACTGCTAGATGATGTGACTTAGGACAGCGTTCTACCGCCGACACTGCGGCGTAGGCTAGACGTATTTACGTCTCGTGCCCTTACTCTAGGGTGCGGGTCGTGACACGTTTTTAGTGGTGGCCCATGCAGGTCTAGACTAGAAGTGTGGTAGTACTCGAACTAGAGTATTACCGCAGCCTGCGATAGGATATAGGACATTAATTCTAAGATACTCAATCACTTTAGGAAAATTCCTTTTATTGCCATCTAAATTCTTTTGTCAGCTGATCCTTTGAATTATAATTGTCCGCCTTTGTTATTTCGCTTCTTTCTCAGAAATTTATACTCTTGTTTGTCTATCTTCAGGATGGTAGAGACTCGATCACAACGTGCCGTCCATGAGGATGCTATAGAGGGGACTGCTACCTCTCAGCCAGCACAGCGAGGCCAGGGGACTGCAGCTCCTGCCACCTCAGCTCGTGTTGAGACCTCGGCAGTCGTAGCAGGGGGTATGCTTCCACCGGCAGGGAGGCAGGACCCAGTTCTCCCAGAGGATCCCTACCGGCAGCCACCTGCAGGGACAGTGGACACAATACAGCTACTAGCCTTATTTCGGCAGTACATGGAGGGCCAGCAGACTCAACAGCAGAGGCAGACGACAGAGCTCACTCGAGGCATTGAGCTGGCAGTGACGGCAGTAGAGAGAGTCGCGGCTCAGCCAGCAGCAGTCCAGCAGCCGCACCAGCCACGGGAGAAAGGCATCCAGGACTTCCAGAAGATGCACCCGAGAGACTTCCGAGGGACATAGGGGATCCTGTATGCTGATGAGTGGATCGAGCATATGGAGGAGATCTTCAGGCTGGCGGAGATTCCGACGAGGCTCCAGATTGAGGCAGCAGCTAGCATGATACAGGATCTGGCCCGTACATGGTACCAGACCGACCCGAGGGTCGGCACAGCAGGACAGACTTGGGCAGCATTCAAGAAGCTGTTCAAGGAGAAGTTCTTCCCAGAGGCAGCTGTGGGAGCCCTCGAGACTCAGTTCGAGGCCTTAGTTCAGGGGAGTCAGTCTGTGGAGGAGTATGCAGAAGAGTTCTGCCGCCTGGGCAGATTTGTAGAGGACTTGTCAGAGACGACGAAGGCCCGGAGGTTCCGGAAGGGCTTGGTAAAGGAGGTCAAGTCCTACACCAAGAACGCCCGTAGTACTACATTTGAGGAGATCCTGGTGGACGCACTAGCTGCAGAGGATGATCTTGAGCTTAGGCTCAAGAGGGGGCGAGACTCCCAAGGAGGCAGCAGTAGCGGAGGACCGGCCAAGAGGCCGCACTTTCGGCAGCAGCACCACCAGCAGCAGAGGTTCCAGACGCAGCAGTTTCAGCAGACGAGGCACCAGCCAGTGCAGCATCAACAGCAGCCGAGGCAGCACCAACAGGGCCAGAGGCAGGTTACCGTTTGTACCTACTGTAGGAAGCCCGGGCATGTTGCCAATGAGTGCAGGAAGAGGCTAGGACAGTGCCTTGTATGTGGTTCAGCAGACCACCAGATGAGGGAGTGCCGTGCAGGACGAGCAGCTCCGGAAGGAGGAGCAGGAGCCAGAGCTCCAGTGGGCCAGCAGCGGGGACCAGCCCTGCCGACTCAGCAGCAGAGGTTTGTCCAGCACCAGCAGCGGGCCAAGGGTGGCCAGCAGGGGCGAGCTTTCGCCATGGCAGCTGGAGATGCGGAGGTGACTGGAGAGCTGATTGCAGGTTCGATTCTTCTTGACTCCGGTCCAGCATTCGCCTTACTCGATTCTGGTGTATCGCATAGCTTCATTTCAGTATCTTTTGTATTAGGCATGGTATAGTAGCTGAATCGTTGCCTAGGACTTACAAGATCACGACCGGGGGTGGTATTATCCTCGTGAGTGATATTTGTAAGGGTGGGAGAGTAGTTTTGGGAGGCCGTGAGTTGGAGGTGAGCCTGCTCGTAATGCCATTGCCGAACTACGATATAGTACTAGGCATGGATTGGTTGAGCAGGCACCACGCCAGCATTGATTACAGAGGGGGTAGAGTTCTCTTCAGAGCA
Source organism: Iris pallida (assembly GCA_029216955.1). NCBI lineage: Eukaryota > Viridiplantae > Streptophyta > Magnoliopsida > Asparagales > Iridaceae > Iris > Iris pallida. Next base: position 9,587,553 of record JANAVB010008400.1, read on the forward strand.
CCAGGGGAGCCAGAGTTCGAGTACTCCAGACGTCAGGCAGAGCAGAGCAGCGGAGTCTTCTGTGGAGTCTCGGTCGAGGAGCAGACGATTCCACACCCCTTGATAGCAGAGTATATGGATGTTTTCCCGGAGGAGTTACCGGGACTGCCACCAGACAGGGACATTGAGTTCTCGATAGACTTGGTTCCAGGAGCGGAGCCCATTTCTCAGCATGTCTATCGGGTGAACAACAGCGAGCTGGTGGAGCTGAAGAAGCAGGTGGATGAGCTACAGGACAAGGGCTTCATCCGCTTGAGTTCGTCGCCATGGGGTGCACCAGTATTGTTTGTGCCGAAGAAGGATGGGTCAGTACGTATGTGTATTGACTATAGGGCACTCAACAACCTCACGATCAAGAACAGATACCCACTGCCGCGGATCGACGATCTGTTTGACCAGTAGAGCGGAGCTCGGGTATTTTCCAAGATTGATTTGAGGTCGGGATATCACCAGGTGAAGGTGAAGAGGGAGGATATTCCCAAGACCGCTTTCAGGACGCGGTATGGGCAGTTCGAGTTTCTGGTTATGCCATTTGGGCTAACCAATGCACCTGCAGTGTTTATGAACCTTATGAACAAGGTGTTCCATCAGTATCTGGATCAGTTTGTAGTAGTGTTTATTGATGATATCTTGATATATTCCAAGACTGAGGAGGAGCACGAGGAGCATTTGAGGATAGTGCTGGAGGTTCTCAGGAAGGAGCAGCTTTACGGAAAGCTCTCCAAGTGTGAGTTCTTCCTAGACCGGGTGGATTTCTTAGGGCATGTGGCGAATGGAGATGGTATCTCAGTTGACCCCAAGAAGATTGTGGCAGTCGAGGCGTGGGCAGCGCCGACTTCAGTTGCAGAGATCAGGAGCTTCCTGGGGCTGGCAGGATATTATCGAAGATTCGTGCAAGATTTCTCCCGGATCGCAGAGCCGTTGACACGGTTGACCCGGAAGGATACTGAGTATGTTTGGTCAGAGGAGTGTCAGGCAGCTTTTGATGAGTTGAAGAAGCGGCTGACGACAGCTCCGATTCTGACGTTGCCTTCAGGATCAGGTGGATTTACTATTTATAGTGATACTTCAGGGAAGGGGCTGGGTTGTGTATTGCAGCAGCACGGGAAGGTAATTGCCTATGCTTCCAGGCAGTTACGTCTCCATGAGAAGAACTACCCTACCCACGACCTGGAGCTGGCAGCAGTAATTTTTGCTTTAAAGCTGTGGAAGCATTATCTGTATGGTGAGAGGGTGGAGATCTTCACAGATCACAAGAGTCTTAAGTATGTGTTCACTCAGAAGGAGTTGAACATGAGACAGCGCAGATGGTTGGAGTTGATGAAGGACTTCGACATTGCACTTCAGTATCATCCAGGGAAGGCCAACGTGGTTGCCGATGCCTTGAGTAGGTATTCGACAGCCATGTGTTTGACCATGGATCGGTATTTGCTTGCCGACTTGGAGAGCCTTGGGATTGAGGTGATCGTGCCGGGAGTGCAGATGCAGCTATGGGGGATGCAGATTCAGTCAGACTTGGTAGACAGGATCAAGGCGGCCCAGTTCGAGGATGTGGCTTTTCAGAGTATCAGAGAGCAGATCAGTATAGGAGTGGGGGATCCTGAGTTTTCACTTGCCGAGGATGGTGCCCTGAGGCACGGTGCCAGGTTATGTGTGCCTAGCGGGGAGCTCAGAGAGCAGATTATGCAGGAGGCCCACAGATCGCAGTACTCTATACACCCGGGTGCCAATAAGATGTACCGAGATCTGCGGGAGCATATATGGTGGTCAGGAATGAAGCGGGAGATGTCCCACTTCGTAGCTAGGTGCTTGGTCTGTCAGCAGGTCAAGGCAGAGAGGCAGAGGCCCGGTGGATTGTTGCAGCCGCTGCCCATTCCCGAGTGGAAATGGGAGCATATCACGATGGACTTCATCTCAGAATTGTCGCGTACTCCAGGAGGGAAAGATGCGATTTGGGTCATCGTGGACAGGTTGACCAAATCGGCCCACTTCTTGCCATTCAAGGTGGGTACGTCTACAGAGAGGCTGGCGGAGATGTATATGCGGCAGATAGTCAGGATCCACGGAGTTCCGGTCAGCATCGTTTCAGATCAGGATAGCCGTTTTACTTCCCATTTCTGGAGGAGTCTGCAGACCAGCTTGGGCACTCAGCTCAAGTTCAGTACTGCATACCACCCCCAGACGGACGGATAGTCGGAGCGGACTATTCAGACCCTTGAGGATATGCTGCGGACGTGCGTTCTGGACTTTGGAGGTTCCTGGGAGGATCATCTTCATTTGGTGGAGTTTGCCTACAACAATAGTTTCCAGGCCAGCATCGAGATGTCACCTTTTGAGGCTCTGTACGGGCGTAGGTGCCGTACACCCTTATCCTGGGATGATGTTGGTGAGCGAGCTTTGCTAGGGCCAGAGATGATTGTGGATGCGGCCGAGAAGGTGAAGCTCATCAGGGACAGACTTCGTGTGGCGCAGGACAGACATCGGCACTGGGCCGATAGCCACCGGAGGCCCTTGGAGTTTGAGGTACAGATTAGAGTAGGATTAGATTTAGGTTGTTGTTTGTGATTTTGATCATGTTTGTTTATTATTATTAATTGAGACCTTGCTTATGATTAGGTCGGAGACCAGGTTTTCTTGAGGATATCTCCGACTCATGGTACGATACGTTTTGGTGGAGGCGGAAAGCTTAGCCCGTGCTTCATCGGCCCTTTCGTTATCAGCGGGAGAGTCGGTGACGTGGTTTACAGGCTAGACTTGCCGCCTGCACTTGTGGGGGTCCACAACGTATTTCATGTATCACAGTTGAGACGGTACGTGGCTGACCCTAGCCATGTGCTCGATCATTCGGAGATTGAGGTGGGTCCTTCTCTCAGCTATCCAGAGCAGCCAGTGGAGATTCTGGATCGACGGGAGAAGGTCCTGAGGAACCAGGTGATACCCTTGGTACGCGTCGCATGGAGGCATCATTCTCCAGGAGAGTCTACCTGGGAGCGAGAGGATGAGATGCGCGAGCGGTACCCCTATCTTTTTGGACCGTGAGGTATACTTTCTATCCTTCTCATCAGTTGCATTTCGCCTTTCAATTTCGAGGACGAAATTCTTTTAAGGAGGGTAGATTTGTCATTACCACATTTCTAGTTTGAGGGTAAATTTGTCATTTTTTTGGGGTAAATAAATTTATTAGTATTAATTAGAATTTATGGGAATTTTTAGGATTTATTTTGGATTTATTTGGACTAGTTTGATTTTTGACTAGTTTTGACTCATGTAGACCAACCTAGGAACTAACCATAGTTAGTTGGGCTTGGTTAGGTCAAGTGACCCTAGTCTAACCTAGTGTGACTCAAGTTAGTGGTTAGTGATTCATTAGAACTTGAATTAGGAATTTAGGAATCAAGTGTTTTGATAAATGGCTTGTGGTTACACAAGTCATTTTATGACTAAACTTGATAGGACTAGCTAACCTAGCTCAAACCCCACCCAAACCCAACATGGCTGACCAGCTAGGTTTAACCTAGGGATTCCCCCCTATTTAATCCCTCCTAGTTTTTAGGGCTAGCCTCTTTTAAGGTTCTTTCAAAAGTTCTAAGGAAAGAGGTGAGTCCCATCTTCCAAAAATCCTTAAAAATCCATTTTAAATCCTTTCTTCCCCAAACCAATTTCATTAGGACCTAAATTTCATCCTCTTGCTGCTGGAATAAATTGGTTGCAGGAAGGAACAATTTGTGAGATTTGGAGGCTTGAGGAGTTCATTACATTTGGGGACTTTTCCACCCATTGTTCTTCAAGAGGTAACTTCTCCATTCCTCCATGGATTTCCATTTTGTCTTCACCAATAGGAAGCCCTAAGGGTCCCCCTAAGGTCTGGATAGGTTTTGTGTCCCGTGTCGGAGGATTCGTGTCCATTCTGGACACGTATCAAGCACTAGTCGAAGGTGTTTGACAAAATGCCTCAGTGAGCATTTTGTATCAATTTCGATTTTGTGTTTGAATAGAAATCTTTGTTTTGTTCTCGCTTACACGTTTCTGGGACACTGGAGTGGTTTTTGTGTCGTGTCGTGTCGATATTTGACACGCACACACGGGTTCAGGCGCGCGTGCACGAGCACTGTAGCTCCCCTGCTACCAGCGTGCTCGTGCGGGCTGCCTAGGGCACGTGGGCGCGTGCCATTAGACGTGGAGCTTGGGGCAGTGTCTGACACGACACTCCCCAAGTCCCGTGTCACGAGGTGACGTGTCGGGTGCGTACGGACACGCGCACTGGTCACGTTGACTGTGCAAGCCTGTGTGTTATGTTTGGTGTGTTGCTCTGTGTATTATCGAGTTTGAATGTTTTAATCATGTTTAAATTGATATTTAGGATCTTAATATGTTGAATAGTATATGTAGATTTGTTTACATGATTTAGGTTGGGTTTCATGTGAGATATTGGTTTAGAATGGGTGTTTTGTAACTGTTTTCTGATACAGACTTGACACCAAGTTCCTGAGTTTTGGCCAAATCAATTCTTCCTGTTTTGCTTTGTTGATTCAACCATTTTATTCACACATAATAATATATATGAAGATTCAGTCCTTACTTTTGAAATTGGCCTTTTGGGTGGTAAGTATGAGGTTTTGCCTATTGAGGAAATTCGATTTTTCTTGACAGTAAGGCTTTGGCTAACTGGGAATTGGTTTGGTTATTAGACAAAATCTGAGAACTTCAATACATGCCACTGTGTTCCTGTTAACTTCAGTATAGTTGTAACATGTTAATGTGTTTCCACTCTTCACTGTTTGCTCACTGATTTCATTAAGGCTTTGTAAATTCTTAATACTAGTTTACATGACCTACACATGTCTAAACCTGAGATTTACATGGTATTAACTTGAATGTATTGCCTAGGAATTGTAGGATTGATAAATGAATCAATTTCCTTACCTATCCTGTGTGTTCCCCCCCACTGTTATGAGTTTCCTTCACTGTTGCTCTTTTCCTGAACACTGTCACTTTGACACATCCTTTCACTGCTTATTAATTACTGTCAACATATTCCTGATTTTCCTGAGTACACAGACACCATTGTCCACTCTTCACTGATTCTTTTCCTGTACACTGTTAGGGTTCACATTGTTTCATGTTACACACACATGGTTGCTCTTCTCTACTGTTTTCTAGTCCTAAGAAATCTGTATGATCCCTGTTTTCTGATACATGTTCACCATGGTTTTAGTTTCACTTATTGCACAGCCTTGTATATTCCTGCATTTATACCTGATCACACACTGTCCAGTTTGGACTGCCCTATTTGCTTCTCCTATGTAGCTATTGAGTTTTGTTCACTATGTTAGACTGGAAAATTGTTCCAGTTATTAAACCTGAGAATTGGTATTAACTAGTTCTCTTCATTCACTGTTTTCCTGCACAGCAAGCCTACACTCTTTACTGTCATATTTATTCCTGATCACATATTTCCCTCCTCACTGTCCAGTTCCTTGGACACTTGTTAGCTCACTCACTACACACACACCAGTACACACACATACACTACTCCTTGAGACACTCCTCACTTATTAATTCCTGCACACACTATTCACTATTAAGTTCCTGTACACACACACACATAGCCCTCTTGTATTGTCCTATCCCACACCACACACATGCTTCCTCCCCATGTGTTTATTTATGTGTATATTATATCTATGTACATATGTGTGGTGTAATGTCTATATATATGTGTGTGAATGTATATCTATATGTGTACATATAGTATTTAGCCTAGATATGTATAGTGTTAAATCTATATTTGTATATATATATATATAGTGTTGTATATGCATAGGAGTATGAGTACTTGAATGTTGTGTGTAGTCTAGTATAGCCTTGTTAGAGCCTAGCATGGCCTATTAGACCTAGCTAGTTGAGTTTAGCCTAGTTTAGACAAGGTTGACCTAGTTTGACTTCTAGGGTTGACCAAAGTTGACCAAGAGTTGACTTTGGCCTAGATTGACTTAGAATCAAGTAGAATGCATAGTAGGAATCCATTTCACTATTCTGGACTTGTTGTGACTTGTGCTGTTCTGTTTAGGAGCCAGACACCCCTCCTTGGACAGTACGATTCATATCAGACACTCAGTTACAGGCGAGTACATTCTCTGATCATTTCATATCCCGCTTAGAATTATTTCCTGCAGTAGATTACTTTACTTGTACTGTCACGTTGTCACACGGATTGGTACTATATGGATCCTTTCTTGAGATGTTATCCTTAGGGAGCATCGGGTACTCTATGTTCTGTGCGTTTCACTTTTATAGCGTATCATATGCTTCTTGGTTCTTTGATCACTTACGACATGTACCCTCATGATCGTAGAGTCTTCCTGGAATCTTATACTGTTGGGTTACCCCCAGAATCCCTATTTTTATGGGACTTACACTGTTGGGTTATCCCCAGAATCCCCATTTTTATGGGACTTACACTGTTGGGTTATCCCCAGAATCCCCATTTTTATGGGACTTACACTGTTGGGTTACCCCCAGAATCCCCATTTTTATGGGACTACTATGTATCACCTTCGGGGTCTACCACCCTTCGGGGGCTTATCACCCTCGGGGTCTATCACCTTCGGGGTCTGCTACATAGCATCATATAACATAACCTGGCTGGATCCTTGTGTATTGATCGGGGGTACGGGAGAGTATTACATGTTCATATTGTACTCTGACTCACTAGTCACTACTAGTTCCCTATGTATAGTAGATATTTCTATTACAGTTCTCTCTCTGTTTTTATACTGCACTTCTTTCAGTACTTGTATCTTACTTTACTGCATGTTCATATTTTCTAACCTGCTATGAAATTGTTGAGATGTACTGTGCTCGCTCCTGTCCTGACTGGACCTGTTGAAAATATTACAGAGGACGAGGAGGAGGCTTGCCTGGACACCTACTACGGGGCAGCCTTAGATGACACCTTTGAGCTGGACTCCCAGGAGGACCCAGCTGTAGCTGAGGATATTCCCCCGACTGCTTAGACTAGATTAGATAGTCTGTTATCATTTCTAGTCTGGAGACTTGTTCTAGTTAGACTCTTTATTTGGAGATCAGTTGTATATATTCTTTTATCTGAGACCTTGTATTGCTGGGATTATCTTAGACTACTGTTTTATCTATTTCATTTCCTTGAGTTCTGTTCATATCGTGCTATCTCTTCCTTGGTTGTGATTGAGTTTATTATTGCTATGTCACCCCCATTCGGGGAGTATAAACTGTTTAGATATATATACTGCTAGATGATGTGACTTAGGACAGCGTTCTACCGCCGACACTGCGGCGTAGGCTGGACGTATTCACGTCTCGTGCCCTTACTCTAGGGTATGGGTCGTGACATATCTCAAGAAGACTCAGACATATGCACTGCACTACAACGGGTATCCAACAGTAGTGAAAGGCTTCAGTGATGCTAGCTGGTGTTCAGAGGTGGAAAGCGAAAGATCCACAGGTGGATATGTCTTTTCATTGGATGGAGCTGCTATATCGTGGAAGTCGAAGAAGCAGACTATACTCTCTCGTTCCTCCATGGAATCTGAATTCTATGCACTTGAAACTGCAGCAGATGAAGCAGAATGGCTTCGGGAGCTCATGTATGATCTTCCAGTGGTTGGGGCTCAGATACCGGTGATACCGATATACTGTGACAACCAGGCGACTGCGGCGGTGGCATCAAATGACCTCTTCAACGGGAAGAAGAGGACTGTGCGGTTGAAGCACAGGGTAGTACACGATCTTATCAAAAGAGGTGTAATTGCAGTGATTGATGTTCGAAGTCAGGAGAACCTGGCAGATCCGTTCACAAAGGGCCTCAAGCGCCAGTTGGTCGATGACACAATTTGTAAAATGGGCTTGAAGGCATTCTGATAGTGTGTCTTTGTAATCCTACTATAAAGTTTTATGTTATTAGGTCAAAGAGAAATCTACTAGGCATCTAACTTTTGGTTCAAAGGAGGATCACTGACTGGAAAACTATCAGGTAATAGTGGGTACTTGTTCTCTGGAACATGGAAGGGATACGAACCCATAACCACTGTTGTCTATTATGTATTTTCTGCAAAAAAAAACAGATCCTGTGGAAGGTTGGCTTAAACGCCTTAATGAGTTCTCAGGCAGAGTGAATGCCTGGTGTGCTTTACAGAAAGCACGGTAGAGCAGCACTACAAGGAGTGAAACTCTATGCTACAGTGGGGTGACTCCACCATGAGGTTCCCAGGTCTGGGGTAATGCCTCGGCTTTGCAAGCCAAGTCATAGCGGCGTAGCACCGCAAATAGGCAGGTAGCCTAATGCTGTATGACGTAATTAAAGAGTTGTAGACAACACTACAAAGGGGAGGATAACCCCATGTTACAGTGGCACGACACCACGATGAGGTACCCAGGTAGGGGTAAAGCCTCGGCCTTGCAAGCCATGTCGTTGCGGCGTAACACCGCAAGGAAGCCTTAGGCTTCATGCTGAGTAGATTGGCACTACAAAGAGGCTGAGACCTCATGCTATAGTAGTATGACACTATGATGAGATTCCCAGGTAGGGGTAATGCCTCGGCTTCAGGCCATGTCATAGCGGCGTAGCACCGCAAGGAAGCGCAAGGCTTCATGCCATGTCACTTTAATAAAGAACTCACCTATAGTGTATGGAAAGAGATATCAGGCCGTCTCTTGAGGGTAAACTTGTAGACGCCCAAAATTATACATTAAAACCAGGCTGGCACATGGCCTTTAATGTGCAGCCAGAAGCACACGTAACTACACTTTGTGAGTGGAAAGAATTACAATTGTGGTACAGAATTCAAGGCGTAGTCCATTCTTGTATCACATTGTTATTTAACCCATGCGGGAAGATTCAAGTCGTCAGCGACATCTATCCTAATGCAAAATGGACAGTTACTGTGGGGAACGCTCAACCCTGGACACATATATATGTTGTGATATGTGGGGGATTGTTGGTGCTTTCTTTACATGGAGAGAGCTTGCTCTCAACATGCCTTGTAAAAGTTTAGTCCCACATCGGAAATGCACCATGAGTTATCTCAACATATATACTTGGTTGTGTTGTTGAGAGATGCACATGGGGTGGTGATCCTAAGGAGGGAACCATGTGGGTGATTTTACTAGGAGGTAAGAATAAGGCTCCAAGGATTAAGCATTAATGCTTTTGTCATTCTCTTGGATTAATTCCAGTTGGAGCTAAGCCCCAAAGGGGCTTAGCGACTCGGACTCGGACTCGGACTCGGGCTCAGACTCGGGCTCGGGCTCATGGGCTCATATGCGGCTCATGCGGTCCATGCGGCTCATGCGGCTCATGCGGCCAGGCTACTGCTGCTGCTGCCGCATGGAGGGCTCCACTGACTGTGCAGGCTACAAGTCAGTTATGGAAAGACTGATTCAATTTGAATTAATTTCGTTTCCATCTTTGTGGGATTTGAATTAATTTCGTTTCCATCGTTGTGGAATTTGAATTAATTTCGTTTCCATCTTTGTGGGATTTGAATTAATTTCGTTTCCATCTTTGTGAGATTTGAAATTAATTTTGTTTCCATCTTTGTGGGATTTGAATTAATTTCGTTTCCATCTTTGTGGGATTTGAATTAAGTTCGTTGCTATTTTTGTGGGATTTGATTCAATCTTTCCATAACTGAAGAGGCGGCTAGGGTTTCCACCCTCTCTCTATATATACTCTCTTCTGGCCTCCTTTGTGGAGTACTACGAATTTTATAACTCAAAAAAGAGAGAGAGAGGGAGCTGCTGCCGCCATTGCAAGTCCATCCGAGGAGTCAGAACAGAGGTGACTTCGAGCGTTCCACAAGTTCTTCAACTTGCTGGTTCCTGGAAGCAATTCGTGTGGGGCGAATCTTGCTTTGAGCAACGGTGTTTTGACACCCCAGCAACTTTTCTTCATCTCATCTTTCTCTAGATTATTGTAACTCGTTCTGTCCCAATTGCAACACGTTTGCAAGGAAGAACGAGAGATCTTCTCTTCTCTATTTCCCTCCTTCATATTGTAATCTGGCTATTTGGTTTTTTATATCATCGTAGATCTTGAGTTTGATCACTACAAAGCTTTGTGTGACTCTCAGATCTCGATTGCATCAGTTTTTTATCTTTGATCAAGCCCCGGGACTAACAAACCCTGACCCCAACTTTGAAGACAGATCTCGCCGTCGTCGCTCAATCGATTTATGAATCGATTTCTCTGTTATGTACACAACCCAACCCCCTTCAATCCTCTTTAGACAGATTTAGTTCTAGTATATTAAAGTTTTCAAAAAATTGATGAAAAATTACAAAAATCTGTTCAAAATTGAACAAAAACTCAATCCATACCCCTAATTTGGAAGGCCAATATCTGTCAGAATATTAGAAATTTTGTATATCTAAGATTTTTAGCCCATATGAATGACTTCACAAGGACCTACTATTTATAAATTTCTATTTGTTCTTTTTTGAATAAAACCAGTCCCAAAAAAATCAATAAAAACTATTTTCGAAAACTAAAATTTTTTCGTTATGGGGTCCGCCCCGGTAAATCGGACGACTTTGTATTCAACTGATTGCATCGAAAGGTGCATACAAACTTTGTCGACTTGTGGACTTTGATGGAAGTCCAATTAGTTGTGTGTACGTGACGAATTTGATCAGTATCCGTCAAAAATTACTATATCAACATTTTTTTTTCCAAATTCCCAATTAGTTTATGCACACTCATCGAAATGCAGCAAAACTTGTGCCATTGTATTCACAGCATTATGCTGGTCTTGTGACCCAAGTTTCAACTGATTCTGAGATAACTGATCGGATCACCATTTTGCGAGCCCCATGATCCGACTCAACGAGCATTTTTGTGATCGACTTTATCGGAATCCAATTCTGGATATCATTGAGTTTGTATCATCGTTATGGTCTTGTAGACATATGCTTGTTGAATTTAGAGACCTTTAGATTTGGCACATTTTTTGGTGCAAAGTGGGCCCAACAACCGATAATATTTTGATCTAAAATTACCCTTTTTACCTCTGTGTTCAAAATTGGATTTATGGGTAGTCTAGTTTAGCTTTCTCACCCAATCCAAAAATGTTGTTGATTTATTTTTGCATCCAAAGACATTTGTGACGATTCCACCTTTGTTGGTCTCATTGACTTTTCGTGTTCTCCTTCTGGATGTCATCAAAACACCAACCCACCACCAAGCAAGTATATCTTGCTATATTTATTGTTCATTATATTTATTTTTAGCATGTTATTATTTTATTCATATTTGCTTTAATTATATATGTTATAAATTGTGCGTCCAAGTCATACTTGGGTGCAAACGACTGTGTTAGTCGTTCTACATTTCTTTTCTTTATTTTATGCATGTTGACTTAGTTTTAGTGGACTACCTCATGATTGTGGGATAACTTTATGTCTCATTTTGTTGTGACACTCACATTACACGATTTGAGACATTTTACTAGGGGCATAGACTGCGTATTTGATTGGCCATCAATATATAAGAGACGTATGACGGATATATATCGTAACTACTATGGTTACGATATTAGAGACTTAAACAGTTAAAACTGGATAAGTTATGGATATGACTTGGTCAGTGTGGGATTTTGGGGGAAGATAATCGTTAGTGCGTATGGGAAGCCAAATTGGTAAACCATAGTCTCCTAATAGAACTATGAGAATTGATGAGTTACAAATGCCCTTTGACGTTCTTGGATTGTTACGGCCAGATACAGATGATTGTATTACAGTTTATGTACACCACTAGCCTTGAGCTATGTGGATTATTCAAGTTAGCCAGAATCATACCCATGCATGTGAATGTTGTCCTCTAAATTGCACGTTAGACGGTTAGGACACCCTTGCATATTTATTTAATTACTATGATAGTCCTTTTCATATTTACTTATTATGACAATTCATATAGCATGTATATTATGTATCTTGTTACGGCCCTCTGAGGACCTGGTGACCTCTCCAATTATAGACGATTGATAGTATCCTGAAGAGTACGAATCCGGACTAGAACTCTTCCCTTGCAGACGAGGAGGTCTCACCCTCTGAGTCTATCTGATTTTCTTTTAGTTGATGCACATGTTTAGTTGCTACTCTTATTTTATTATTTTGGAGGTCAGAGGCCATTTTATTCTATTTTTGATATAGTCGCTTGGTAGTGGATTTGTCTCCACCCTGCCATTAGTTCATTTAACATTTCAGTTGATATATTTGATTAGTTATTTTTCTTTGCTTCACTTGTGGATAAGATTTAGATATTGCCTGTGATTATGACATATATGTAATGAGCTAGCGTTCATATATTACAGCTTATGTAAATATACGTGGGTTCCACACATTAGAGTAGCCTTCGTATACATACAGCTGACATGCTTACATATTCCTAGTCCTACTTATATTAGGACTAGGGAGTGACAAAGCCCATGGAATTCTGAACAAAATTTCCAAATTTCACTGTCTTTGGTGTTTAAGTGCATACAACATTGTGCGCATAGAGTCGGTTATACTAAACCAGTAGTCTTTGTAGCTTTTGCGTATAGTCACCACATGCATGCAGTTTGAAATTTTCATTCTCCTACAAAGAGAAACTATATATATATATATATATATATATATATATAATATATATATATATATATATATATATATATATATATATATATATATATATATAGTTTCTCTCTCTCTCTCTCTCTCTCTATATATATATATATATATATATATATATATATATATATATATATATATATATGAATATATATATATATATATATATATATTCATATATAAAATATATATATATATATATATATATATATATATATATATATATATAGAGAGAGAGAGAGAGAGAGAGAGAGAGAGAGAGAAACTATATATATATATATATATATATATATATATATATATATATATATATATATATATATATATATAGTTTCTCTTTGTAGGAGAATGAAAATTTCAATATATATATATATATATATATATATATATATATATCATGATGAAATAAAAGTAATGACAGTACATGTAACAAGGTGTACTTGCCTGATGTTCGTCAAGCATGCTGAGTTGCGAGACCAAAGTCTGCCAAGTTGAATCACGAACAAATAGATCATACTCCACGTGAATATCTACCAACCCAAATCACAAACAACAATTATAATACAAAAACACAAATACAAAGCACTCCAAACTAAGAAAGTAGGACTAGTCCAAGTAGCCTATCACCTATGTCATCTAAGTTGTTTGTATACTATTTTCTATAATTAATATTTATCTATTAATATTTAAATTTGCAAGTTAAATATAATTTATATCACATTTACAACTTTCGGGATTTGTGGTATGCAAATCTATCCGTTCTGCTGACCAAAAAGTCAACCGGTACAAACCTGAAATTTAGTTACACAAACCTATAAATTTTTGCACTACAAGAACGATAGAATCATGGTTCATACGAATCTTGAACCGGTAAATAGAAATTGAATTTACGATTATTGATTACAATTTCGGTGGTTCACCAATCATCTAGAAATTCTATGAATTAAACTTGATAAGAAACTAATCTATTAAATTCTTGAAATTTAACGCAATAGATTTCTCTGTCATCATTTTGGAACATTAATTTAATCGCAAAAAAATTTTTAGGATCTCCTAAAATCTCGAAATCAACAAACCGGGTTGTATTTTGAATGACTGACACTCAAATATTTTACAAAATTGTCGGTTCCAAATTATTGGAAAATAATTACATATTCAGGAAGTTACCTTAATATGGTTCCAACAAAAAATGGCGATAGAATCCAACATCATGGTTGGTTGAAATGGCTTCATGAAGTTCGAAGAACTCTCTCTCTAGCTCATGTAATTAAAAATTGACAAAATTAATTTGGATATATATATATATATATATATATATATATATATATATATATATATATATATATATATATATATATAAAATATATATATGCCAAAGGCGGATGGAGGGGGATATGTGCCGCATATTTGTGTCTCTAGTACAAACCCAACGGATCAGTGCCCGTCCCGCTCGGCTCGACTTTCTTAAGCTAGCTCGGCTATGGATAATCGCTCCGAGACCGAGCGAGTGTGCACCTACTTTTGGCCCATTGGTCATGATCACACATGATTTTGATAATCAATGTCAATTTTGGTCGATATGCAAAATATACATACTACTATAGGTTTACAGGTTTCAAGACTGCACATACTTACAAGCTACAAAAGTCTCGTTGTCATCAAGAACCAAACGCAATAGAATCAAGATCAAGTTTTTCATATTTATTCTATATTTTTATTTTTATTGAGTCTAGGAAAAATATATAAGGTTGATCCGGGTCGGTACTGACTTAGTAAATCTCAGTCAACAAAAATCATAGCCTATCTATCCACAAATATATATCCAAAGTCCATATTTCAAATTAGCCCAAAAACCCAACAAAATTTGCCCAAACAATTCTGACAGAATTCAGATAGAACTCGGCCCGAGTTCCGCCTGAGTTCGGTCAGGGTAGTTTAAACAGAATTTTGAATTTCCTCCAAATCTGATCCAACTTTCGAATACGAGATTTTTGCATCTGAACTTTGTCCGAACTCTTCCTGAATTCGGTCTACAAAAACACTATAAATGGAGAAGAACTTTCATATTTCCAAATCACCCATTCCTTCTTTTCTCTGTTCATTTCTAAGTATTTTCTACGAGCTATACTTTTAAATCAAGCCTATTCCACTCTTAGTCAAGCCAGTACAGTTTCTGTTTAATCTAGAGTTTGGTGTTGAAGAGTTGTATCGGAGGTTGTATTCATAAATGTTTCAGTTTTCAAATTGTCTTCTGGAGTCGGTCGTGCGCTCATCACCAAGCACGGTGTTGTGAAGTCGGTCGTGCACTTATCGCCAAGCACGGTGTTGTAAAAGGTGCAAGCACTTAGGTAAAACTTGTGCCATAGTGGATTAACATCATGCAAGTGTACTCGAGAATGAATTAGTCCTCTCAGAGGAAAACCAGTGTATATCGATGTGTCACTGAGTTTGATCTTCTTAACTCTTATTTTACTGTAAGTTATTTACTGTTATATCATTTGCTTTTACCTGCTATAGTTATAAATTTCTAATTGGTGATATTTTTCGTTGCACACACTCTATTCACCGTCCCTCTAGAGGTGCTCAGCGATCCTACAATTGGTATCAGAGCAGGTTATACATATACATAATCGTCTAGAGCGTATATATATCTATGACAACTGTTAAATCAATATTCAACGGTGAAGGGAATCCACAAATAGACTCCCACTATTTGATGGAACAAATTATACCTATTGGAAAACACGGATGAGTTTCTTTCTAAAGTCACTGGACTTCGATCTATGGTCGATAGTAATAGATGGTTATAAAAAATTGCCTTAAACAGTGATTGATGGTGTATTAGACAAGCCTTATGACAAAAACACTGAGCAAGAGAAGGCACAGGCTAGTCTAGATGCACGAGCCATCAATGCACTATTTTATGCAATTGACAAAATCGAGTTTAATCGCATATCTATCTATACGACATCTAATAAAATTTGGAGACTTCTTGAGGTAACTCATGAAGGGACTTCCCAAGTGAAGGAATCCAAAATCATTAGATTGACACAGGAATATGAGTCATTCAAGATGAAATCCAGTGAGTTAATTATACAGATGTTCACTCATTTTCTTGATATTACTAATCCTCCACAATCTCTCGATAAGAACTACAACAATCACGAGAAGATCAGAAAGGTATTGCGGGCTCTAAAAAAGAACTAGAATTCGAAGGCAACCACGATCATAGAAGCAAATGACCTAACCATTATGGCAATGGAGACACTGATTGACAAGCTCATTGTAGAAGCATGGAATTTCAGGGCACATTTATGTGCCAGAATTCCTATGCGCTCAAATACTACTCAGAACATGCGCCAGGAAACTCAAACGAAGTACTTGGCACAACAAGATAGCAAAAGTATTGACAGCAAAAGAAGAATTTTATTTTCATATAAAAGTCTATTACATGTCTAAAGAAAGGCTTTACAAAGGAGAACTTCTACAAAAAGAAAGATCCTAAGACTACAGCCAGACGCAGCAAACTGACATGCGCCTTCCACCAGGCGCATCATCAGTCAGGCGCATCACTTCAGCGTCTCAGTCAGGCGTGTCTCTTCAGCATCTCAGTCAGGCACAACCTTCAGCGTTTCAGTCAGGCGCATCTCTTCAACGTCTCAGTTATGCGCATCATGAAGTCTCAGCATATGCGCCTTACTTCGACCCGATCAAATGCTTCGACTAATAAAGCATTTATTGAGCAGAACAGGAGTGGGCAATCAACCCCACCCTAGCAGGAGGAAGAGCTCTCCAAAGCCCAAGAAAGAGGAGAGCACCGCAGCTCCGATCCGCGGCTAAAGGAGCAGCTTTCAACACAACCAGAATGGGCAACACCCACTCTTGTAGGAGGAAGAGCTCTCCAAATTCCAAAGAAGACGAGAGCACCACAATTCCGATCTGCGGCTCTTCCAGCATAACGGAGACGAGGCTCGAGCATCCCGATCTTTGGATACAACAGGCACCTTCCGTCTGCCTCAGAAGCCCTCAACTCCGACTTTTGGATGTAACTGTCACCTTCAAGTGCATGAACGGAGACAATTCGTCGCATCTTCACCCTCGGGAGCATCTTGTCAACAGAATGTGCTCGAGCAAATAAGTTCATTCGGGAAGACGTAAGAGAACGAAAAGTAAACTCTCTCCTTGCCACTATTTATAGGCCGGACAAATCAAACCCATGCGCCAAGTGGCGGGCTCTCCGAATTCTGTACAATGAATTTGCATTTATGGTAATGAACCTGACGCTTCGAATTCGGCCAAGTCAAAACGGCGATTTAAAGCACTTAAAGAACACAAAAGTTGGACCAATAAAGGCACATCATACAAAAGGATGCGCCGGTCAGACACCGTGCATCGTACAGACGCGCCCGTCGGTTCCAAAGCGCCCCGTATGGATGCACCCAACAGAGCACAGATCCATATGTCCTAATCAACATGGACCCATGTGCCCATTTCGGCTCGTTACCCATCAAGCAATTAATGCTCAAGTGATAGAGTTGGCAGCACGTCCCCCGAGGACTGGACGGTTAGCAGCTTTTTCAGAAGACAAAGTGTCGCTGACATCAGCATCATCATTATTTTCCTTCGACGGTTACGATCTACGTGGCCGACCAACCACTCGCATGCGCCTCAACAGCTATGCGCCTGAAGACTCGCATGTGCCTCAAAAGCCGTGCGCCCAGACTGGTTCGTGACTCCTAAAGGTTGTGAGCTAAAGTCTTCTCATGCGCCCAATCCCAGGCGCATCCTATCAGATCACTCTCCAACAAATCTGAGATCTTTGAGCAACGGGCATGCGCCACATGTCCTTTGACTTAATTCAGCCTATGAAGGGGTGCTAATCACCCAAGATCTCAGCAACAGAAAGATCCTCTTCCCTGCTACGTGCCAGCCCACAAAAGCAGTATGAAAGATTCAACCCACAAATGATGGTGCATCATCCATGTGCCTCCTGCAGCTCCAACCACGTGACGTCCCCACGTATAGGTGCATCCTACATATGCGCGCATGAGCAGCCAGCCTGCAAACTATAAATAGAGGGATCATTTCCTTCTTACGGACCACATAATATACATACGTACACAGACAAAAAAAAGGCGTCAGAGTTATCATCCACCAAGATCGAAAGAGACACTCAACATCTTCTTCCCATCTGCAAACTCCAGCACCCAGAGCAACTCAGACCTTCAGAGAACCGATAACCATCGTCAGATCGTCAACGGAGTCAACGCATTACCATTCGCTCCATCGACACAGGGACCCAGATAAACAAAAGTGTTCTCCTAGGACTACATCTAAGTCCTACATTATAATATTGTTCTGTTTGTAATTGAAATTGCAATAAAAAGATTTTAATGGCAAACAAGCTGGCGACTCTGCTGGGGACCTCTTTCTCCTCCACCGAGAAAGCTGTGTCACAATCCGACGACGTGAAGGTGGGCTCCTCCCACAAGACGCTGGTCGTACGCCTTAATCAACGGGCGTATGAGGAGTTCATCTATGAAGGCAGCACAAGTCCTTAGAAGCGGCTACCAAAGCCGAAGAAGACTCGCCAAGTCTGGGTGCGCAAGGTCGAGGCCCCTGGCACCACCACTGAAAGAGACGTACCGATGCAGTCTACCCTTCTCGCTGACATCCTCAGCAGCCAGGATGTGCCCACCGGTGCAGCGCATCTCTCGGGAAAGCGTGGTGCTGACCACATTTCCCAGCTATCTCCTTCTCAAATAAGAAAGATGCACCGACGGAGCAGGGGCGCATCTAACGCCCTGCGCAGTAACTCTGATGCGCCACAGAAGGCTTCTGTCTTTGACAGACTCACTTGCTGTCATGGCGAAGAGAATTTGGACTCTGAGTACTATGAACCCCAGCGGGATGGTACGAAGAAGTCCAAGGCAGCACGGGCCATGTGCCTCAAACATGCTATGCCAGCGGCAAACCAGAAGCATGCGCTCACAATCAGGCGCGCTGCTGATGGTAAGCTGTATATGGTCGACTCGGGTGCTTCTGCGTCAGAAATGAGCCAACCTTCAAAGTCCTTGCCTCACTTGGATGCATCTGTTGCGTTCGCAACCAAGTCGAGTAAGGCAAACTCTGTGGTCTTGAAGCCCAGCGCCTACATAGGATGTGCGTCTGTGGCTGGTTCAAGTCACTATAAATGTTGTACCCCCACTACTGATCTAAGCGCATCTTTTGTGTTGGTTTAGGGGGCACAACATTCACCTGACCACCCGACGCTTGGCCTTGCCATGCGCCTGATGGGGGTGTGAAGGTGGCACTCTCACTTGACCACCCCGGTGCTTGGCCTTGCCATGCGCCTGATGGGGGTGTGAAGGTGGCACTCTCCTCCGACGATCTACGTAATGTGATCAGTCACAAGCGTGATCAGAAGAGTTGACTGACAAGCACAATGCGCCCCTCACAGGGCACACCTGTGTTGTAGTCACCATCAACTGTTGTTGCAAAACAGCAGTCCTACCACCAAGACAGTCGATGTTCCAGCGGCTGCAATCATCAATACCCCTCCAATGTCGCCTCGGGAAGAAGGTGTCAATTGATGAGGAGCCAGAACTAAAGGTTGCTTCTTGCAACGTAATATCTAACTCCTTCTCAATCCGAAAGGTGACCGACAACTCCTTGGTCTCGTCCTCATCCAAGAGCCAGCCGAGAAAAACCAAGACAACTGTTCCGTCCTCTGGAGTATTTGAAGGCACTCGGGGGAGAAAGAAGATCTTGGAGGAAGCTGGGGGTAGTCAAGTCCTTGTTGATCCTCCTTCTGAAGACGAAGACGTCCTCCAGAGCATAGCTAGGGGTAGCCAAATCCTTGCTGATCGTCCTCCTGAAGACGAAGACGTCCTCCAGAGCACAGCTGGTGGTAGCCAAGTCCTTGCCAATCTTCATCCCCAAGATGAAGATATTCCCCAGAACATAGCTGGGGGTAGTCAAGATAAAGCTCCAGGAGAAGCGACTCCTCTACAAGAGAGCGAGGCTGAAAGCGAGGCTTCAACCGATCCATCCACTTCCAGCCATGTCATGACAGTATACATGACTTGGGGTGATACAGAGTCAGATGTGCCGCCAGCAGACCTCGTCCAGCGCATGGATACTTTGGAAGGGGGACTCAAAACCCTCTCTGCCTCCATACAAACATTGACTCAAGCAGTATTTGAGATACGGTCAGCTTTGGCCAGGCACCTTCTATCGGTCCTGACCCAGGGGCCAATAGAGAATCTAGTGTACCCCTTCAACGGTTATCCTTGGATACAGATCGTCGTGAAGCACCTCGGACGTCGGAGCCATCAAATGCTCAACTCCAGGCTGTACCACCTTTTCCGACTCCCAGCTCTACGGAAGACGTGGTTGAGATGATCAGGGACTTACGGGAGCGCTTTGAGTCCAAGAACAGGCAGGAGGAGCGCCAGAAAATGGGGATTCCATAACCATACTCCCTCGAATGGAACAAAGTGGTTTATCCTCCCAAGTATAAACCACAAACATTGACGCCATACGACGGGAAGGACTCTTCACGCCGCTATCTGACGTACTTCTAGTCTCAAACGGGATATCTCCCAAAGGAAGACGCGCTACTCACGAGTATATTTGTCGGGGCATTGAAAGGAGTGGCTTACGACTGGTACTGCAGTCTCCCCGACAACTCCATATCTTCCTTCGATGACTTGACACGTCTTTTCCTTGATCGTTTCTACGATGGAGGGAAGGATATGACAATGGCATCCCTCATAGAGATACGTCAGAAGGAGAAGGAAACAGTTCGAGCATTCATCGAACGGTTCTGACAAGCCTGCTTCAGACTGCCCCCGGGCATGCCAGAATATGCACTCCTCTCTTCCTGCAGCATGAACATGCTGCCTGCGATCAAACTCTGGCTCAACTCCACTCCTCCTCCCGACTGGAGTTCATTGATCATCGAGGCTGAAGCAGCAGAAAAGAAGGCGTCCAATGCTCGTCTTCTGGGAGTCAATTTCCCTGCCTTTGAGGACAAAGAAAAATGGCCTGCAGCCAACAACCCTGGATGAGAGACGAAGGAGAAGTGGGCATTGACTGTCAATGCCTCCAAAGGTGCATCAGCACCTACTCAAAAGCCTCCACTTGCACCAAGGCCAAAGAAGGTTTATTCTTTCAACGATGAAGACACCTTGCAACTCTTCGAGATATTGAAGCAGGGTGACAAGATCAAGTTACCGGACCCAAAGCGTCCTGACGAGGTTGGGAGAGTAGACAATCCGAGATACTGTCACTACCATCGGTTTGTCAGACATCCAACTAAGGACTGTTACATCCTCAAGAACTACATCCAGCGCATGATCAATGCGGATGTCATCTCCGTCGACTACGAGGAGAAAATGGTCTCGGCCAACCTGGTGTCACTCCAATTTGGCACCTTGCCGCCAACCACAACACAAGATGGTGTCGTCCCCATCCCAAAGGCGACAATGGAGGTGGTTAACCTACCACCTACTCCCGACAACGTGAGTAGACTCATCCCACTCACCACATCTCGAGGAGAGCTCTTATGGGTTCACCCTGACCTCGTCTCCGAAGTCACTCAACCGGGGGTACGCTCTACCTCCAAAACCAAGGGCAGGAAGATCAAGTCTTGATGCATGGTCTCTTCCTCTGCAGAAGAGGCACTTTCGGTACAGACGCGTTCACATCAGAACGCCCAACCAGACGAAGCTGCCGTCGAGGTGGTGCCTCCTTGTACCGTCCTTGCTGCCCAGGAAGAGGGCCCATCCAGGCCTCCAGCAGCCAATAAACAGAAGCATGTAGAGGCCCGTTTCGACAAGCCTTTACGAAAGGAGAATGCTTCGGGGCTAGCCAAGCCCTACAACTTCGATATACTGGCACAACTTGCCAGTACTCCTGTCCGCCTATCTCTATTTGAGCTTCTTCGTCTTTCCAAGGACACTCGTGAAGCTCTCTGTGAAGCCTTGAAGGATGCTGAATCCTTCATCAGTTAGGTCAAGCAACCTGAGGATACCCCGACCACATGTACGCACTGCCATTGTACAGATGAAGTTATCCCCAACATAACCTTCACCCAACAAGATATGCTGCTCAAACACAACCGACACGACAGGCCACTGTATTATACAGGGTATGTCGGTTCCGTCAAGGTGAAGCAGATTCAGATCGATCCAGGGTCTTCCCTCAGCATCATCCCCAAGATGCTGCTCTCAACATTGGGGATCCCAATGTACCATCTGGCGCCTTCCAACACTACAATCAGCGGTTTCAATGCTAGCAAAAGTAAACTGCTGGGTAAAATACGGCTGAAATGTCATATCGGTAACCTCCGAACTGAGGTGACTTGCTATGTCGTGGACGCTGACGTCAACTACAACCTATTACTCGGTCGTCCATGGCTGCATGAGTACATAGTGGTGCCATCTACACTCCACCAATGTATGAAATACGTGTCCACCAACGACATCATCCGGACAGAGTTCGCGGACATTGACCCTTTCAAGGGGGTCGAAGCCTACTTCACTGATTCTACCCTGTACAAGTCGCCCGACGAAGGAGAAGCCAATGATGCTCACGATGAAGCAGAAATGGCAGCGGAGCCGGACATGGAGCCAGAGATGATTTCCTATGCTCTTTTGAAAATTCGACTCAAAGGAAAACTGCCTCAGATGCTGCCTCCCATGACCATCAAGCTACCTGGAAAAGCACCAACTTCTCTAGGTAGAACACCTACTGAAGCTCCCTTGAAGATACGGCTCAAAGGAAAGCCGCCTCAAACATCGGCTCCCCTTGTGGAAAACTCCAGGGGAAGGCACCAATCACTGAAGGCGCAGTTGAGGCACCTCTGAAGGTGCGTCTTAAAGGCAAGCCTCCGTAATCATCCATCTCATCCAAGCTGCCGGAGAAGGCCCACATAGCCCTCTTGGACCCCAAGGTCAAAGCTGCGGTGGACTCTCCCGAGCCAACCCCAGTACTCACAGATGAAGAGCTAGGGGAGTACATATCTGCTGATGTAGATGCACCCTCTCTGGACAATGTAATCTCGCGGGACAAAATCTCGTATTTCATCAATAATAGAGTGTCTTTTAATTATTCTTGTCTTCCACATTGGAATGCCATGTATACATTAGATAACGCTCTACGATCGTTGCAAACACAAATAACGACCATCAATCCTGTAAATCGAGTAGTCCCGTTGTCACCCACATTTCCTGTATTTCCTATATTTTCCTGTATTTCGTATTTATACTCTTATCTGGATTTTGGCATGTATTTTTATTTTTCTCAACTTGTGGGATTTCGGTATTTCTCGTATTTTAGGTTTTGGCATGGCTCGGTTTTATTGGGGATGGTTCAGTTTGGTTCGGTTTTATGTGTTGGAACACCTAGCCCTACACTCCACCCTCAACACACCACATCCTACCCCCTTTATATCCCCACCTACCACTCTCTCTCCTCATAACTTCCACCATTAAATTTCCTTCTTTTCTTCTTCTCCTTCCTCCACAACTCTTCTAACCCTAGGCAAGTGTATCTTGCCACTACATGAGAACCCTCTTTTCCTTGTCCATTTGCTAGATTAGGACATGGTGATCAACATTAGAACTTGGGTTTTTGTGATTTGGAGCCTCCATTGTTATAGATCTAAGTTATTTCTATTTTCGGATTTTGCATGGTTTGAGCTACTTAAGTTGGATTTTTATGGGTTTTGATGTTTCCTTGTGGAAGAGAGTTCAATTCCACCCTGGTTAGAACTTTGGAAATCTGGATTTGGAGTTCGGATGGCCAAGTTGTGAGGTTTTGAAGTTTTGGAGCCATTGGAGCTTCTTCTCAGCCATGGAGAAGAAGACCCAGACCCTGCGTGCGTATTTTTATGCGTACGCAGCTCTCAGTGTGCATGACTTTTTACGTACACTGCTCCCTTGAGCGTGTGTGACTTTTCATGCATACTGCTCCCTTGAGTGTGCGTGACTTTTCACGTACACTGCTCCCTTGAGCGTACGTGACTTTTCACGCACACTGCTCCCTTGAGTGTGTGTGACTTTTCACGTACACTGTTCCCTTGAGTGTGCGTGACTTTTCACGTACACTGCTCCCTTCAACGTGCGTGACTTTTCATCTACGCTGCTCCCTGTAGCGTGCGTGACTTTTCACCTACGCTGCTCCCTGTAGCGTGCGTGACTTTTCACCTATGCTGCTCTCTCAGCGTGCGTGACTTTTCACCTACGCTGCTCTCTGTAGTGTGCGTGACTTTTCACCTACGCTGCTCTCTCAGCGTGCGTGACTTTTTCGTACGCTGCTCCCCTGACCCCTTGCTTAACCCATTGGCTCTTAGAGTTTTGGTCTTATTTCTTTAAGCTTGACTCTTCTATAGTCCTGTATATTGATATTTTATTAGATATTTTATGCCCATTTTATATCCTTACGCCTTTTGTCATGAACTTGATTTTACTTAATATGTTTGGAATGACTATTGTACATGGCTTGGTATGGCAAGGAACTTACATAACACGACAGTGACCCGTAGTGGTGCACTCCTGACATGACCAACCTGACATGATAGTGGCCCGTCGTGGCGCACTCCTGACAAGTACCCTGACATGATTTATCTTGATAACTTGATAGTGGCCCGTGGCGGCGCACTCCTGACTTGACATGACCTGATAACTTAGCTTGACCTGTCTTGACACCGTGGGTGGTTCTTTCTTGCTTGCTTGTTAAATCCACTTGTCCAGTCTCGCATCATGTCTAGGATGGGACTCCTGAGTACCACGGTCAGGAGTACCTACTAAAATGGATTAAGGCTAATAACTAGAATAACACAGTAGTCATGCAGAGATGACACAGCTACAGGCAATCCCGTTACCTGGGCGCTCCAGGGATTTGTAGCCTGCCGTCGAGTAGGGCGCATTTCCAGCACACTGTCAGGTGTTGCACCCTCTAAGTCACCTAAGGGTATATGCGTCTCCTGGACGATGTACCCACCTGAATTCAACCCTAATCTTTCGTCCTGGGTAATCTGGATGGTCTGCAGGGCTTGTGGCTGTGGAACAATCTCACTGCATCTTGTTAGTAATTAGGCCTGTGATAACCCTAGTTAGTTAAAGTAGTAAGCCGTAGGATCTGCTTGGCCGTGATTGATTGAATGAGATGTAACCAGTCTAGTCATGTCTTGATCCCATGCAAGATTGCTTCCTGTCTTGATTACTTACATTACTTATCTTACCGATAAATGGTGGGAAACCAAGCTCTGTTCAGATGAAGGGTTACAACCCCGGTCCTTGTTTGGTTTACGGGTTGTAACCTGGCTATCGGAATAGTTCCATGGTTATCTCGTCGTATATCATCCTGACATGTTTTCGTGATTTTAGGTTTGATATTAGATTTTCTGTGCTGATTGCTGGCTTTTGTTCTTATTTCGTGGCCCCCTTGTGGCACTTGCTCTTTCTGGGGTTGACCCAGCTGGTTTTGTGTGGCCAGATTTCGGAACAGCTCCCGAGGATCTACCAAGCTTCCAGCCCAATGGTGAACACTAGAAGGAACCCGGGCTACGAGTGAGTTTTCTATTTTGTTTCGCTCACTATATTGTAAATTTATTCTTTTGAGACGTTTAGCCGACGAGCACCTGTTAGCTCAAAGCACTTTTACTTACTGTCTGCCTACGGGCTGTAAACATGATTGACAAATCCTAGGGTTGATCATGTATGACTAAACTCTTGCTAGTCCTAACTTTTTGTAACGACTAGCTTCATTGATCAGCTGAATATGTAATATTTGGGACGCCTTATTATTGTATATTTAATGATCATACATCTTGCGACTTTACTTACTTGTGGTGATTGAGACACTAGGCTTGTTCATGATCATAAGAGACTGTTGGCTTGTAGAAAACCCTCACACATCTAGACAGCCGTGACCGTATATCGAGGTGGTTTCTATTTCAATATACGTAGATGGCTATGTCTGCCCCCGCTCTCCAGTATTCTGGTTCTGGGGCGTGACATGGTTTAAGTGGTGGCCCATGCAGGTCTTGTAAATCAAGATGTGTGGGGGTTTACCAGATAGATGTCTCAATCGGTACTCGTCCTTGATCTCTGTTCGTATCCTCTGAATCCCTGGATTCTTGCCCTGATCCTGTGCTTATGTCGTTGATCTGTCCTGGTCCTTTCCTTATTGTTCCCTGTGTCATCTTCTTTAGCGGCACTGTACCTGGTCCTACCGATCGACGAGGTGGAGCACATCCCGCGGATCAGCAGCAACCTGGAGATCAAGCCCAGTATTCTGGGGTAGCCTCCAGAGTTGTGCCTACTGGAGGAGAGTCACCAGTTCGGCCCGTCTAGCCCGCAGAGCCAGATGATGGTACCTTAGTAGGCCTCATCAGAACTTTGATAGCTTTCCAGGATCGTCGAAGCGACGCCCTGCACCAGACAGTTCAAGATGCTTTGACCCGAGGCAGACATCCAGGGAACCAGGCGGCCAACAGCTTCAAGCGATTGAACCCTCCTTTCTTCGACGGCACCGAGGATGCGATTGCCGTGGATGCATGGCTTCAGGATACCGAGGTAATTCTGGAAGCAGCTAGGACACCCGAGAATGAGAAGGTGGCGGTGGTATGCCTGCAGTTATTGGACTTGGCTCGCAGTTGGTGGACAGCGCAAGCCATGGGATTAGTGGCACCCATTGCTTGGGCAGTGTTTAGAGAAAGATTCCAGACGAAGTATTTTGATGCTGTGGCTCGGTACGACCTGCAGACCAGATTTACCAACTTGAAGCAAGGAGGCAGAACAGTCGACAGTTATGCATCGGAGTTTTCTAGACTCAGTAGGTTTGCCCCCACCTTGGTGGCGACCGAGTTTGATAGGGCCCAGCGGTTCCAACAGGGACTGCATTTGGAGATCTTGTTGGCGGTTGAGCAGTTCGAGCACCAGACGTTCGATGCGGTCTTGAGAGCAGCTAGGAGGCATGAGTACACCTCCCAGAGGATCGTGGATAGGACCGGAGGTAGGAAGCGGTCCCATAGTCAGATGCACCAATCATCAGCTCCAGCCCCGGCAGCTAGGGGATTGACCATTGGAACTCCGAGGCGGGCGGCCTCAGTAACGTCAGTTCAACATTCAACCTCGACGTACCCGCAGCAGCAGAAGCAGAAGCAGACTTCCGCGATGGGATGTTCTCATTGCGGGAAGCCAGGGCATGTGGTGGCAGACTGTCGCAGGGCGCAGGAATTATGCCTGGCTTGTGGAGTAGCAGATCATAGGGTTGGGGCTTGCCCGAATAGGGGTGGTTCATCTGCATCCAACCCTTCTAGCTCTTCGGTGAGAGGACCGGCCCTAGCACCAGTTCAACAGCAGTAGTATCAGTCTTCGAGACCCTTTCCGCCTCAGTCTCAGGCATTCCAGCAACAGCACCCCCAGCAGTATGCACAAGCCCAAGCTCAGACCCAGAATAGGCAGAGAGGTTTCCAGCAGAGGGGACCAGTAGCCAGAGGACAAGGTCAGGCCATGATGATGGCTATGGAAGAAGAAGTTGCACCTGGTGAGGTAGTGGCAGGTACTATTCTCGTCAACTCCTTTCCAGCTTCGGTATTGTTTGATTCTGGTGCATCGCATTCATTCATGTCTGCACGATTCGCGACACGGATAGGATTGGAGCCCGAGTTATTATCAGTGAGGCTCAATATACTTACTGGTAATGGTCTTGTGGGAGTAGATCGAGTGTTTTCCTCGTGTCGGATCGTAGTTAGCGGTAGGGAGTTCCTCGCTAGATTCATAGAGTTTCCTATGGCAGACTATGATGTAGTCCTAGGCATGGATTGGTTGAGGAACTAGTATGCTAGGATAGACTGCCATATTGGCAGAGTTGTCTTTAGTATCCCCGGCGAGCCAGAGTTTTCGTTTTCCAGAGGTGCAGTAGAGCCATCTTCCCCAGCATTGCGGATGGCAGTAGCAGCAGTACAGTTACCCCGGATAGTTGAAGAGTTTCCAGATATCTTTCTAGAGGAGCTTCCAGGGATGCCGCCAGAGCGGAAGATTGAGTTCACTATAGACTTGATTCCCGGGACAGCACCAGTGTCAGAGCGAGTCTACAGGATGGCGCCTTCAGAATTGGAGATTTTGTACAAGATGATTGAAGAACTGAGGACCAAGGGATTCATCCGTGTAAGTGGATCGCCTTGGAGAGCCCTGATGCTTCTTATGAAAAAGAAGGATGGTACGTCCAGGCTATGTGTTGATTATCGTATCTTGAATTCGGTGACAATCAAGAACAGATACCCTCTTCCGAGGATAGATGACTTGTTTGATCAGCTCAGAGGGGCTTCAGTATTCTCGAAGATCGACTTACGGTCAGGATACCACCAGATCAGAGTCAGAGAGCAGGACATCCCGAAGACAGCATTCAGATCGAGGTATGGACATTGGGAGTTCCTTGTTATGTCCTTTGGAGCGACCAATACGCCGGCAGTATTCA
Organism: Iris pallida; assembly: GCA_029216955.1. Classification (NCBI taxonomy): domain Eukaryota; kingdom Viridiplantae; phylum Streptophyta; class Magnoliopsida; order Asparagales; family Iridaceae; genus Iris; species Iris pallida. The sequence continues at coordinate 9,615,729 of JANAVB010008400.1, forward strand.
TGGACCTCATGAATCGCATTTTTATGCCTTACTTGGACCAATTTGTGATCGTGTTCCTAGATGATATCCTGGTCTACAGCAAGAGTGAAGCAGAGCATGAGCAGCATCTCAGAGTCGTCCTACAGACGCTTAGGGAGCATCAGTTATACGCCAAGTTCAGTAAATACGAGTTCTGGCTCGATCGTATTTCATACTTGGGTCACATCATTACCCGAGGAGGAGTGGAAGTGGATCCCCAGAAGATTGTGGCTATCGAGTCATGGCCGGTACCCAGCTCAGTGGCAGAGGTTCGCAGCTTCCTCGGATTGGCCGGCTACTACCGGCGGTTCGTTTCAGATTTCGCAAGGATTTCAGCGCCGATGACCCAGTTGACCCGCAAGGATGTGTCATTTGTTTGGACAACAGAGTGTCAAGAATCATTTGAGAAGTTGAAGCGAGGTTTGATAATGGCTTCCATTCTCACCCTTCCAGATGGGACCGGAGGATTCACAGTTTATTGCGACGCTTCAGGCAGAGGATTGGGGTGTGTCTTGATGCAGCATGGGAAGGTAATATCTTATGCGTCACGCCAACTTCGTGATCATGAGAAGAATTACCCGACCCACGACTTAGAATTGGCGGCGGTAGTGTTTGCTTTGAAGTTGTGGAGACACTACTTGTACGGAGATAGAGTAGAGATCTTTACTGATCATAAGAGCCTGAAGTATGTTTTCACCCAGAAGGACCTTAATATGCGGCAGAGAAGATGGCTCAAGCTATTGGTGGATTATGATGTAGATTTGCAATATCATCCCGGGAAGGCCAACGTTGTAGCAGATGCATTGAGCAGGAGTGCCGGAGTTTATTTCCTGACGGCACAACCAGAATTATTGGCAGATCTTCAGAAGATGGGGATTGAAGTGGTTCTTCCTACCAGTGTGGCATTGATGGCCAGCCTACAGGTTCAGTCCAGCATAGTTGAGAGGATCCGGATGGCGCTGTCAGCAGATTCCAAGCTTCAGCGACTCAGAGCAGAGTGTGAAGCAGGAAGAAGGCCAGAGTTATGTATCCATGAAGACGGTACCCTTCGTTACGGCACTCGTCTTTGTGTACCTAGTAGAGATATCAGACAGGAAGTCATGGCAGAAGCCCACAGTTCACAGTATTTTATTCATTCGGGTGGTACGAAGATGTACCGTGATATTCGTCAGCATTTTTGGTGGAATGTCATGAAGAGGGAGATAGCCCGGTTTGTCTCTCGGTGTTTGGTTTGCCAACAGGTTAAAGCTGAACATCAGAGGCCTGCTGGACTTCTTCAACCCTTACCGATCCCAGAATGGAAATGGGAACATATAACCATGGATTTCGTGACCGGATTGCCCAGATCTTCGGCCGACAGAGATGCTATTTGGGTAATTATGGACAGGCTTACCAAGGTGGCACACTTTCTTCCATTCAGAGTTGGACAGTCGACGGCACAGCTAGCAGAGATGTATCTCAGGCAGATCGTCAGGCTTCACGGTGTGCCAGTCAGTATCACCTCGGACAGGGATTCAAGATTTACATCACACTTTTGGCGCAGCTTGCAGAAGAGTTTGGGGACTCGTCTTCAGTTCAGCTCAGCTTATCACCCGCAGACGGATGGACAATCAGAGCGCACAATCCAGACCCTTGAAGATATGTTGAGATCCTGTACCCTTGACTTCGGTGGTTCATGGGAGAATCATCTGCACCTGGTAGAATTCTCGTACAACAACAGTTATCAAGCCAGTATCCAGATGGCACCCTTCGAGGCTCTCTATGGCAGGAAGTGCAGATCCCCGCTAGCATGGGACGATGTCGGAGAGAGACAGATGCTCGGACCCGAGTTGATTTTCCAGACGGTTGAAGTAGTCAGGAAGGTCAGAGATCACCTCCGAGTTGCCCAGGACCGCCAGCGCCATTGGGCCGATGCTCATCGGCGTCCCTTAGAATTTGCTGTCGGCGACCATGTATTCCTTAGGATCTCGCCTAACCGCGGCGTCATACGCTTTGGCGTGCGGGGAAAGCTTAGTCCTAGGTATATAGGGCCGTTCGATATTCTAGAGCGAGTAGGAGATGTATTCTATCGTCTCGCTCTTCCGTCGTCGCTAAGTGAGGTACACGATGTATTCCATGTGTCCCAATTACGATGATATATTCTGGACCCGAGTCACATCCTAGACCATTCGGAATTGGTTGTTGGTACCAACCTTTCGTATGAGGAGAGGCCCGTGTCTATATTGGATCGGAGGGAGAAGACACTCAAGAACAAGACTATTAAATTAGTCCGTATTGCTTGGGGTCATCACTCTCTAGGTGAGTCAACGTGGGAGCGTGAGGACGACATCCGATCGCGATATCCCTACCTGTTTGACTCGTGAGGTATAATATCTTTGTTATGCCTTACGTTTTCTCTTCCTTGCTTGCATTGTATGATTGTATGATTGTACTGCTTAGTGTAACTTGCCTGTGCTTAATATAGCTTGTCGTGACAATCTCTAGCTCCTTGATTAAATTCCGAGGACGAAATTCTTTTACGGTGGGTAGAGTTGTCACCCTCATTTCCCGTATTTCCTATATTTTTCTGTATTTCGTATTTATACTCGTAACTGGATTTTGGCATGTATTTTTATTTTCCTCAACTTGTGGAATTTTGGTATTTCTCGTATTTTGGGTTTTGGCATGGCTCAGTTTTATTGGGGATGGTTCGGTTTGGTTCGGTTTTATATGTTGGAACACCCTAGCCCTACACTCCACCCTCAACACACCACATCCCACCCCCTTTATATCCCCACCTACCACTCTCTCTCCTCATAACTTCTACCATTAAATTTCCTTCTTTTCTTCTTCTCCTTCCTCCACAACTCTCCTAACCCTAGGCAAGTGCATCTTGCCACTACATGAGAACCCTCTTTTCCTTGTCCATTTGCTAGATTAGGACATGGTGATCAACATTAGAACTTGGGTTTTTGTGATTTAGAGCCTCCATTGTTATAGATCTAAGTTATTTCTATTTTCGGATTTTGTATGGTTTGAGCTACTTAAGTTGGATTTTTATGGGTTTTGATGTTTCCTTGTGGAAGAGAGTTCAATTCCACCCAGGTTAGAACTTTGGAAATCTGGATTTGGAGTTCGGATGGCCAAGTTGTGAAGTTTTGAAGTTTTGGAGCCATTGGAGCTTCTTCTCAGCCATGGAGAAGAAGACCCAGACCCTGCGTGCATGTTTTTACGCGTACGCAGCTCTCAGTGTGCGTGACTTTTCATGTACACTGCTCCCTTGAGCGTGCGTGACTTTTCACGCACACTGCTCCCTTGAGTGTGCGTGACTTTTCACGTACACTGCTCCCTTGAGCGTGCGTGACTTTTCACGCACACTGCTCCCTTGAGTGTGCGTGACTTTTTACGTACACTGCTTCCTTCAGCGTGCGTGACTTTTCACCTACGCTGCTCCCTGTAGCGTGCGTGACTTTTCACCTACGCTGCTCCCTGTAGCGTGCGTGACTTTTCACCTATGCTGCTCTCTCAGCGTGCGTGACTTTTCACCTACGCTGCTCCCTATAGCGTGCGTGACTTTTCACCTACGCTGCTCTCTCAGCGTGCGTGACTTTTTCGTACGCTGCTCCCGTGACCCCTTGCTTAACCCATTGGCTCTTGGAGTTTTGGTCTTATTTCTTTAAGCTTGACTCTTCTATAGTCCTGTATATTGATATTTTATTAGATATTTTATGCCCATTTTATATCTTACGCCTTTTGTCATGAACTTAATTTTACTTAATATATTTGGAATGACTATTGTACATGGCTTGGTATGGCAAGGAACTTGCATAACACGACAGTGACCCGTAGTGGTGCATTCCTGACAAGACCAACCTGACATGATAGTGGCCCATCGTGGCGCACTCTTGACAAGTACCCTGACATGATTTATCTTAATAACTTGATAGTGGCCCGTGACGGCGCACTCCTGACTTGACATGACCTGATAACTTAGCTTGACCTGTCTTGACACCGTGGGTGGTTCTTTCTTACTTGCTTGTTAAATCCACTTGTCCAGTCTCGTATCATGTCTAGGATGGGACTCCTGAGTACCACGGTCAGGAGTACCTACTAAAATGGATCAAGGCTAATAACTAGAATAACACAGTAGTCATACAGAGATGACACAGCTACAGGCAATCCCGTTACCTGGGCGCTCCAGGGATTTGTAGCCTGCCGTCGAGTAGGGTGCATTTCCAGCACACTGTCAGGTGTTGCACCCTCTAAGTCACCTAAGGGTACATGCGTCTCCTGGACGATGTGCCCACCTGAATTCAACCCTAATCTTTCGTCCTGGGTAACCTGGATGGTCTGCAGGGCTTGTGGCTGTGGAACAATCTTACTGCATCTTGTTAGTAATTAGGCCTGTGATAACCCTAGTTAGTTAAAGTAGTAAGCCGTAGGATCTGCTTGGCCGTGATTGATTGAATGAGATGTAACCAGTCTAGTCATGTCTTGATCCCATGCAAGATTGCTTCCTGTCTTGATTACTTACATTACTTATCTTGCCGATAAATGGTGGAAAACCAAGCTCTGTTCAGATGAAGGGTTACAACCCTGGTCCTTGTTTGGTTTACGGGTTGTAACCTGGCTATCGGAATAGTTCCATGGTTATCTCGTCGTATATCATCCTGACATGTTTTCGTGATTTTAGTTTTAATATTAGATTTTCTGTGCTGATTGCTGGCTTTTGTTCTTATTTCGTGGCCCCCTTGTGGTACTTGCTCTTTCTGGGGTTGACCCAGCTGGTTTTGTGTGGCCAGATTTTGGAGCAGCTCCCGAGGATCTACCAAGCTTCCAGCCTAATGGTGAACACTAGAAGGAACCCGGGCTACGAGTGGGTTTTTTATTTTGTTTCGCTCACTCTATTGTAAATTTATTCTTTTGAGGCGTTTAGCCGACGAGCACCTGTTAGCTCGAAGCACTTTTACTTACTGTCTGCCTACGGGCTGTAAACATGATTGACAAATCCTAGGGTTGATCATGTATGACTAAACTCTTGCTAGTCCTAACTTTTTGTAACGACTAGCTTCATTGATCAGCTGAATATGTAATATTTGGGACGCCTTATTATTGTATATTTAATGATCATACATCTTGCGACTTTACTTACTTGTGGTGATTGAGACACTAGGCTTGTTCATGACCATAAGAGACTGTTGGCTTGTAGAAAACCCTCACATATCTAGACAGCCGTGACCGTATATCGAGGTGGTTTTCATTTCAATATACGTAGCTGGCTATGTCTGCCCCCGCTCTCCAGTATTCTGGTTCTGGGGCGTGACACCCGTCCCAAGGGGTCTATTTCGTAGTCCCACCACAGAATCGAGACGAAGAATCCATCATCTTCGGCAAAGTCGAGCGTCATCAAGACCTCCCGCCACTCGAACAAGAACCAGATACAGGCAGAATACATGTCTATCGGTACACGGACAAGGCAAAGTACCTCATCCAAAAGATGGGTTACGATCTAAAAAGCAACAAAGGCCTGAACTACGGCAAGGGTCGACGTCTTCCTCTCCGGCTCCCAACACCTAAAGGAAAGCCGCAGGACTACTATCATCGAACTCGACGGGGGGTGGGATATGTCACGCCACCGGCAACTCCAGAGAGTTCGGAGGCAGAAGAAGTAGAATATTCTTATTCGTCCGAAGCATCAACTTGGGATTCCGATACCAGTATCGGCTCAGTCTTCAAGAAGGCGCTATCAGTCAACATAGCATCTGCACAATCTCAAAAAGATGAAGGTGAAGACCAAACGCCGAAATTCTTCGAGGAAGAACCTTGGGCTCAACGCCTAGGAGCGCAGTGGGAGTCCCGTTTTGAATTACGCGAACCCCCTACCGAAGACGAAGTCGAGCAGATCGACCTTGGGGATGGATCTTCTGCCAAACCCATCTTCATCAGCAAGAGTCTAAAGGGACCAGACCGAGAATCTTTAGTCCGACTGGCTAAAGAATATATCGACGTCTTCGCCTGGAGCTATGAAGATATGCCGGGACTTGATCCCCAGATCGCAATGTATAGGCTTAACATCTTACCTGATGCCAAGCCTATAAAGCAGCAACAACGACGTTTTCGTCCTGACGTCATAGACGCTATTGATCAAGAAGTGGACAAACTCCTGACCAGCGGGTTTATCCATGAAGAACAATGTAGAAGCATAGAAAAGGACAAGAAAAGCCCATACGACTCCAAACAGAAGGAGCCTCATGCGGCTCAGGAATCCTTCAGAACTTTATGCGGCTCGAAACTCCCCAACAGCTCCATGCGGCTCAGGCAAAGACACGTGGCCATACGCTGTCCGCTTCTACAGCTAGCCATAAAGTAACCTCCCAATTAATTGCTCTGATGACAGCTCTGACGCAATGAATGACAGCTCTGACGCAATGAATGACAGCTCTGACATAAAGTTGAAATAATGATGGCGTACTCCTTGGGAAAAGAAGAAAATCTTTTATAACTGACAGGATCAGTCGAGTCCCAAGCACCCCTATGCGGCTACCCCCTTTGCGGCTGCCACCTTCATGCGACTGCCTCCTTCATGCGGCTGTCTCCTTCATGCGGCTGCCTCCTTCACAAGCCTGCCACCCTCATGCGGCTGCTACCTTCATACGGCTAGGATCGTGGGGGCCATCCGTATATGGTTCACTTAGAGACCGCACTCATGCGGCTCTGTCAGAACATCCCACTCACGACAGTTGGACACGTGGCGATCCTCACAACAGTTGAGACACGTAGCGATCCTCACGATAGTTGAGACACGTAGCGGTCCTCGCAACATTTGAGACACGTGGCATTCTTATCCCCCTCGGAATTATGGCTGCTAGCAAATCATAACAAACTCAGATTTGTTACAATCATCATAATTACCCAAATCAAATCAGATCAGACAAATCGAACACGTGGCAGGAGATCCGAGCCTATCATCACAAATTATGAAAATTTATGGCAATCAACATTAATTGCCCATAGGATTTGGTACAATCTACATTAATTGCCCAGATTTGTTACAATCAAGATTAATGGTCCAGATGATTGGCCGCCGACTTTTCAAGGGGGGAATCATTGCAAACCCTAATGATCACACCCCACTTCTAAAAATAGCAAGGTGCTATTCCCTTGCAGAGGGAGAGGATTTCTGGAAACCTGGAGACCCCGAAGGCTGGACACACAGAGAGACAAAGGCACGCACAGAGAAGTCTCCCAACACGTTCCGAGAGTATTTTTTTATCAGAGCCAAGGCTACGTCCGATCATCCAAGGAGTAAGGCAGAGCTGCCGTCGCTTTCCCGAGCCTCTACCGTCATCCCCCAGAATCAAAAATAAACAATCGTACTTAGATTACTGTACCTAGGTTTTCGTCCCTAGGCTTTTTTTGTACGAGCGAGTTTGTATTGTGAGTCTAAGTTCAGTCCTCCTATATAATTGTTCTGTACTTTTACAATCAATGGCAAACACGATGGCGACTCTGCTGGGGAATAACTTCTCCACGGCTGAGGAGTTGGTGACGCAATCGGACGCAGCCAAACTTGGCTCCACTCAACAAATGCTGGTCGTCCGGTTCGACCAGCAGGCGTTTGAAGAAATGCTTTCCGATGGGAGCCCTGGCCCGGTCCAGCGGCGAGCTCGCACGAAGAAGGCCCGCAGGGAGTGGAGGCCCAAATCATTCGCTCCTCCCCAAGCTCTCAAAGGAGTACTCTCTGTTGCACAAGACGGCGAAAAAGACCCTCTTGCGTCCCCACTTCAGACCATAGAGGACTCTGCTGTCCCCAAGTCCGACAGAAGAAAATACTATGATGCTGGACTTGCAGGGGCAAAGAGGAACTCTATACGGTCCGAGCCGCATAAAGGCGCCAGCCGCATGAAGAAGGCTCATGCGGCCGCAACTGCCAACCGCATGGAGAAAACTCATGCGGCCACAAAAGTCAGCCGCATGCAGAAAGCCCATGCGGCCAGAACTACCAGCCGCATGCAGGCAGCATGCACAGCCAGGACTTCCAGCCGCATCCCGGAGGTTCATGCGGCCACCGCTTCTAGCCGCATACAGAAGGCTTATGCAGCCACAAAGGATAGCTGCATGCAGACAGCCTGCACGGCCACTAATCCCAGCCGCATACCGTCTGCTCCATGCGGCTCACGGTCAGTCTTTGACCGCCTCTCGTGCGGTCCTGACTCCAGATGCGCCCAAGAACATATGCCAGACTCTCTGCGACACCATTTGGACTCTTCCTACTATGCACCCTCAGGTGCTAGAGTGAAGAAGTCTAGGACAGCGCGGGCTCGGCGAGCTCAGTCAGCTGTCCCAACCTCTGACCATCCGAGCACTTCCCTTACTGTTATGCGGGCCTCCGATAGAAAGTTGTACCAAACCACTCGAGTCCAGCCATCGACGGCAAACGGACAGAGTGGTTCCCAAAAGTCTCCCAACAATCAGGGAGCAAACATGGTGCCAATACACTCGGATGCTCGAGTTTTTCGGGATCATAAATCGGGTGTAAAGGTTATTCGAGATGCACCTGACTTGCGTGACGTGATCCTTCACAAGCGCAAAGAAAGAGAAGAAGCCTCGGTGTGCGGAGAGTCCTTTCCTGGACATCACTGTACTCAAGTCATTGTCAACTGCTGCTGTAGCAAGGCAGCCACACAAGAGGACCGGCAATCCGTCTTCCGACGACTGCAACACCCAAGCTCGGAAGACGAGGCGCTTCTTGTCGCCTCCTGCAATTCTGCTCACAAGATCCCTAGCAGCGAGAGAGGGAAGAAAACAAACGTCTCCAGCCCTAAAATCTCAACCAAGAAACTCTCTTCTAAGCGGTTGTCCACGACTGCCACAGGAGGAGTTTTCCAAGGTACTCGCTCAAAGACGAAATCTGCCACGCTTAGAGAATCGTCATCCACATCCCTGGGAGGCGCTGGGGCTGGAGGTAGCACTCCTCCAAACATCCGTGATAACCCAGTGTTCCAAGAAGATAAACCAGGGGAAACAGTTTTCCCAACAGACGCAGCAGGTTCCGACGTCCCCGAGGACGTCCACGACTCTCAAGACGAGGCAAGCTCTGAAGCTGGGGGTACCACTCCTTCTGAGTCCGAACCAGAGGAGAACATTTCCACATACCCTGACGACTTCTCTGTACAAGGGTATGACTCAGAGGGTACGTCCTCCACCTCCCTTCCATCTCTTCTCATGTGAGGACGGTATTCATGACAGACAACAACCAAGATGGTTCCAGTGATCGCCAATGCATCGACACTCTGGAGGCCATACTGCACACCTTGGTCAAATCTGTGGACGAGATCAAAGCGGCCCTTCTAACTCTGCAAGAAAGGACGCCTGGCCAAACAAGCTTGGGTCCGGCGGTCAATGCGGACTCAAACTCCGTGACACCAAACTCGAGCGATAATCCTCCGATAACATCGGCTTCTACTGCTGCAGACGAGGCCAGAAAGGCAAGAAGAGAGGTCCAGAAGCTTCGGGCCATTTTCCACACCCGAAAAAACTGCCAGGACCTCAGGATACGACAACCGTATCCTATTGCATGGAAAGATGTGCACTTCCCACCAAGATATAAACCATTCAACATCAATTCGTATGATGGGAAGACATCTGCAAGCAGGTACATCACCTACTTCGAAGTCACAACCGACCATCTGCCTCATGACGATGCCATCCTCACGCGGTTGTTCATTGGAGCGTTGGAAGGGGTCGCCTTTGACTGGTACCACAACTTGCCAGACAACTGCATCCATTCCTTTGTCGGCTTCAAACGTATATTTCTGGAAAGGTTCTACGAAGTAGGACAAGACGTGACGATGTCCACCCTTATGAACGTTGTCCAGGGAGAAAAGGAGCTGACAAGGAACTATATCGAGCGGTTTCGTCAAATCGCGATGAAGTTGCCTTCCGGTAACCCTGATTCCACCTTAATTGAAATTTGCCAAAAGAGGCTGCTCCCCACAATCAGCCTCTGGATGGGCGAAAGTCAGTTTAAGGATTAGAAGACTTTCATTATCAGCGCCACTAGCGCAGAAGACAAATTGAAGAAAGCTCGCCAACTGGGATTACACGTCTCGGAAGGAGAGAACAAGGGGCCCTAACACCAACAACAATAATGGTGGTAACCCCTCCAACAATCGAGACAACAAGGGCAAGCAGGCTATGGTGGCCGACACAGCTCCGAAGCCTGAACCGAAGCCGGCAGAGAAGCAGTGGCCTCAGATGACCTATTCTTTCGAAGACGGTCATGTTAAACCTATCTTGGACATGCTCATACAAGGAGGTCGAATCCAGCTCCCTCCTCCAAGACGTGAACCTCGTCCGCCGAGATGGAAGGCCCCAAGTACTGCCACTATCATCGCTATGTCCATCATGCTACACAAGACTGCTACCAACTGAAGTGATACATCCAGCATCTCATCGATTCTAAGGCTTTAGCCATTGATTTCGAAGAGGTGACCGTAGCAGCCAACATGGTGTCAGTACAATTTGGTAGCTTTCCTTCGACAAAGACTCAAGATGGAGTAGTGTCCGTCCCCAGGACAAGAATGGAAGTCGCTAACCTTCTACCTCCCCGAGACCAGGCTGCTGGTCTAGTGCCCCTTACCACATCACGAGGGGAGATCATGTGGGTCCATCCGGACCTGGTACCGGAAGTAACCCAGTCCGCACCACATGCTTCTAACAAGAAGAAGAGTAGGAAAGTCAAGTCATGTCGCACAATCTCGGTAGAGGTCGAAGAAGCTATTGCTGTTGTTACCCGATCCGGCGCACAAACCCAACCTCCACTGGGTAACTTGACTGAAGATCATCAGCCGATAGCCGCTGATACCCTAGGACCTTCTCAGCCTTCGACGACCGACAAGCCTAGGCCGAAGGAAACTCGCTTTGACAAGCCGCTCCGAAAAGAGGTACCTCAGGGGCTGGAGAGGCCTTACAACTTTGACATCTTGGCACAATTGGCCAACACTCCGGCCAAATTGTCACTATACGAGCTTCTGAGACCCTCCAAAGACGTTCGCGTCTCATTGAGCGAGGCACTCCAGAATGCCGACGTATATCTGGCTCAGTCCAATCTCACTGGAGAGAATTCGCCTACAGATCTTCAAGACAGTGCTTGCACAGGCGCCATGCCCAACATCGTCTTCACTTCGCAGGATATGCTTATCAAGACCAACCTGCATGATCGCCCTCTGTATTATACTGGGTACATTGGCGATATCAAGGTGGACCGGATGCATATTGATCCCGGTTCTTCCATAAGCATCATCCCGAGGAGCCTACTACACCATCTGCGCATTCCAATGCATCGCATGACGCCGACAAGCACCGCCATCAGCGGTTTCAATTCAGACAGAAGCTATCCGATCAGAAAGATTCGTCTGAAATGCCAAATCGGCGATCTTCAATCAGAAGTGACCTGTTATGTCATAGATGCGGATACTTCCTACAATATTCTCCTGGAGTGTCCTTGGATACACAATTACATGATCGTGCCTTCCACACTGCACCAATGCTTTAAGTACGTCGATAAGCATGGCTTCGTAAAGACAGAATTTGCTGACATCGACCCCTTTAAAGGGGTTGAATCTTACTACTCCGACTCGTGCTTGTACGAGCAATCGAAAAGGCACCTCGTCGAAGAAGATACTCAAGCTCCAACAGAGGTGGCAACTGGATCGGAAGGACCTCTAACAATCCACCTCCAAGCCCGCAAACCTGGCAGAACTGCACCCCTTACGGCCACTCTGCGTAAGGACGCAATCAGTCTCTCTGCACAGGAGGAGCAGATGATAATCCAACTGCCAAGGTCTGGCCAAGCGTCAAGACCCACGATAGAGCCACTGATAATCAGGCTGTCTAGAGTAAGTCAGCAACAAATGGAGGAGCGTAATCCCTCTGTCAAGCCGATGATGATCCGTCTTCCCAGAATTAATCAGCAGCCGAGTGCTAAGTCGAGGACTGCTAGCCAGCCAACAATCCCCCGCCCAGCACCAAGCACCAAACTAGGGGTGGCTAGTACGCCAACGACTCCACGTTCTGCTCGACCAGTAGAGCCCCTGATGATTAAGCTGCCCAAGTCATCTTCCCAATCTACACAGGGGGTAGTTGAAGCAGAGCCAGAGCTGGCCAAGTATGTGGCTGCTCACACCGATGTTCCATCCACAGATGATGTAATCCCACTAGAAAAGATACCTTATTTCATCAATAAAGGGCTATTTTGGAATTACCTCGAGCTTGATCAGCTTTGTGCAATATATGCCATGGAACACGGTATAGGCACCCACCTGCACACACAGGTGACAAATGTCTACACCGCAAATCAACTTACTCCAGTGGAAGACGCTTACCGCATAGTCGAGGGAGGGGATCATCCAATCATCTTCTGCCGGAAGAATGATCCACAACCCTTCAGGGTAGAAGAAGTTGATCTCGAACCGGACACCGGGAGACTGCCCCTTTATCTGTATAGTTCCCGATCCAAGTACCTCATGCAAAAATAGGGGTACGATCTGGAAACTACACCAGGCTTGAACTACGGTACTGGACGACGGCTACCCTTACAGTTGCCGGTCCTGGCAGGGAAATCACGGGATTACTACAACAAGACCAGATGTGGGCTAGGTTATGTTATACCTGCAACGACCCCTGAAAGCTCAGATGAGGAATGCGACTGGCATTCACACTCAACCGGATCACCAACTTCTGATTCAGACATCAGCATTGGGGACATGCTCAGGCAAGTATGGTCCGTCAATATGGTATTTGTCGACGCCTATGAAGAAGATGAAGACATTCCTGAACTTCTTGAGTTAGAGCAGTGGACACAACAACTAGATGCACAATAGAAGAAGCGGTTCGAACAAAGAGAGCCTCCCACCAAAGATGAGGTTATGCAAGTTGATCTCGGTGATGAGTCCTCTCCCAAGCCCATCTTCGTTAGCAAAAATCTGACAGACGAAGAGCGAGAATCGCTACTGCAACTCGTCAGAGAATACATCGACGTGTTCGCCTGGAGCTATGAAGACATGCCAGGACTGAATCCCGAGGTTGTACTTCACAAACTCAACATCCGTCCGGACGCAAAACCGGTCAAGCAACAGCAACGACGGTTCCGCCCCGACGTCATGAATGCCATTGAAGCTGAGGTCAATAAACTGATAACCAGTGGTTTCATCCGAGAGGAACAACATCCAGATTGGATCGCCAATATAGTACCAGTCCTCATGAAGAATGGAAAGATTCGAATCTGCATCGACTTCCAGAACCTGAATGAGGCATATCCTAAGGATGAGTTCCCCCTCCCTATCACAGACATCATGATTGACAACACCTGCGGCTTCGAGCGTATGTCATTCGTGGATGGTTTTTTGGGGTACAACCAAATCAAGATGTTCCCTGATGACGAAAAGCATACATTATTCCGAACACCAATTGGCACATACTGCTACACAGTCATGCCTTTTGGTTTAAAGAATACTGGCGCCACTTATCAAAGAGCTATGAGCGTCATCTTTAGAGACCACTTGCACAAGACAGTGGAATGCTACGTCGACGACATCGCCGTCAAGAGCCGCTCTAAGGAAGATCATCTACAGGATCTGAGGACAGTGTTCGACCTGATACGAGCGCACAATTTAAAGATGAATCCCACAAAATCCTTCTTGGGCATATCTAGCAGAAAGTTCTTGGGTTTCATCATTACTTCCCAGGGTATCCACATAGACCCTGAGAAGACGAAGGCAATCATGGAGATGGGTCCTCCGAGAAATCTCTGTAAACTCCGAGGCCTTCAAGGGAAGCTGGCCTACATCAGGAGGTTCATCTCTAACCTCTCCGGGCGATGTCAGCCATTCACCCACCTCATGAAGAAAGGCATCTCCTTCTTATGAGATGAAGAATTCCAGTGTGTATTCGACATCATCAAAGAATATCTGACGAACCCTCCAGTCCTGGTGGCCCCGGTTGCTGGAAAACCATTCCTGCTCTATGTGCGAGCTATGGAGCATTCTCTCGGTGCTCTACTAGCACAAAACAATGATGCAGGCCATGAGCAAGCTATATATTACCTCAACCGAATGATGATGGGGCCGGAGCATCGATACACTACCGTAGAAAAGGAGTGTCTTGCTCTAGTGTTCGCCATTCAGAAGATGCGACACTACGTTACGGGATAAACCATCTATGTTATATCAAGAGTCAACCCCCTCAGGGTCCTCATGACTAAGCCGGGCGTACTCAGCTCTCGTCTCGCTACCTGGGCGATACTACTACCCCCCTACCACATGATCTTCGTTCCACAGAAAGCGGTTAAAGGTCAAGCTCTGGCAGACTTTTTAGCGGCTCATCCAGGTTCAGAGTCAACCAGAATAGACGAAGAGATTCCAGATAAGGTCGCCAATTCAAATGTGGCCTCTTATGATACCGTATGGTGAATGTTCTTTGACGGTGCTTTCAGAAGGGGCCCAAAGGCAACATCGTCGCTGGAGTCAGAGTGGTACTGATTTCTTCCTCCGGGCTGGTGATCAATCGAGCTTACTCCCTCACGAAGCCCTGTTCTAACAATGTGGCCGAGTACAATGCTTTAGTCATTGGCCTCCGACTAGCAAAAGAGCTGGGGGTAGAATACCTCGAAGCATATGGCGATTCACAGCTAATCGTCAATCAGGTTCGGGGTTCATACGAGGTTCTCCATGAAGACATGATCCCCTATCACCAAATAGCGATTGACATCATCTCGTCCTTGGAAGGGTTCTTCATAGAACATGTTCCCAGGCTCCAGAACATCGAAGCCGATGCCCTAGTAGGCCTTGCCGCTTCCTTAGCAGTTCCGAATCATGCTCATCATCTGGTTGACATAATAGGCCGTGAGTTGGTCTGTCCCAGGAATAATATTCAATGTATTGAAAGTTACTTCGCGCTGGCAGTCGACGAAGCACCAGACTGGAGACAACCATTCATTGACTTCGTAGTCTACGACATCCTGCCAGAGAATCCGAAGGAAGCTACTTCTATCAGAAGACATTCCCTCAGATTCTTCTACGATACAGAGACAAAAATGCTGTATCAACGATCATACGATGGATTACTGTTTTGATGTTTGTCAAATACAGAAGCCAAAGAAGCCGTACGTGAAGCTCATGATGGCATCTGTGGGGCCCATCAGCCTGGCCCGAAACTACAGGATCGCCTTCGACGAATGGGCTTTTATTGGCCCACGATGGTTGCAGATGCAATAGACTATGCACGAAAATGTAAAGCCTGTCAAGTCTACATAGATTTTATCCACCAGCCATCCGAGTTTCTATATCCGACGGTGGCATCCTGGCTATTCGAAACATGGGGAATGGACATCATTGGCCCGATCACTCCATCTTCGTCCAGGGGACACCGCTTCATACTCGCAATCACTGATTACTTCTCCAAATGGGCAGAAGCTATTCCACTCACAGAAGTCAAGACTTCAAACGTGATCAGCTTCCTCAAATATCACGTCATCTATCGCTTTGGACTGCCCCGAAGGATCATCCATGATAATGGTCCGCAGTTCGCTAGCCACGCCTTCTATCGGTTCTGCGACAAACACCGAATCCAGAATATTGCTTCAACACCATATAACCCAGCGGCTAATGGTCTGGCTGAAGCATTCAGTAAAACAATCATCAAGCTTCTCAAGAAGTTCGTGTCATCAAACAAACGCGACTGGAATAAAAAGCTCGGCGAATGCTTATAGGCGTACCGTACTATAGTACGAACGACCACCGGGAACACGCCATTCTCCTTGGTATACGGGAGTGAGGCAGTTCTTCCCCTGGAGACTCAAATCCTCTCACTCTGCGTCGTTCTCACCTATCGGCTGACAACAGACGATAATCACCATCGCCGACTACAAGAGTTGGAGGCCCTAGATGAGAAGCGCCTGTTAGCTCAACAACGAATTGAGCTGTATTAAGCCCGAATCTCCGGAGCTTTCAACAAGAAGGTCAAAATCAGAACGTTTCAAGTAGGCGATCTTGTTTTGGTAGTTCGGAGGCCGATGGTCATGACTCACAAAACTGCCGGCAAGTTCCAGCCAAAGTGGGAAGGCCCGTTCATCATCGATGCTGTATTCTCCAATGAAGCTTACCGCCTCGCAAAACAAAATAGAGACTTGCTCATGTTTTCCATCAACGGCAAGTTTCTGAAGAAGTATTATGTCTAAAACGACATACCACAAATATCTCAGACGGTTGAGTTATGTACCCTCCGGTACCGCTGAACCCACTGTCTGCCTCCAAATATCTCAGATTATTGAGTTATGTACCCCTGGTACCGCTGAACTCACATTCGGCCTCCAAACATCTTAGATTATCGGGTTATGTACCCCTGGGTACGACTGAACTCACCTACATTCATCCTCAAAATATCCCAGATTGTAGAGTTATGTACCCTCTGGTACCACTGAACGTATATTCTGCTTCCAAATATTTCAGATAGTTGAGTTATGTACCCTGTGGTACCGCTGAACTCACATTCTGCCTCTAAATCTTCCAGATTGTCGAGTTATGTACCCGCAGGTACCGCTGAACTCCCATCCTGGTCAATCTATATCGTATCTTTTGGGTAGTAAGTCACGTATGATCATACCTCTGAACTTTCTTCCTAAAAGGAGCTCCTTTCCTATGATCTACTATCCGCACTTTCAGTGCACAAAAAGGGTAACAGATCCAAAAAATTTCCTATGACAACCATGTCGATGCTACCTCTGAGTTGTTTCACTTCCATCAAAAATAAACTGCCCCCTCACATAGAACTTCCATGTCCTCATTACCTCTGAGTTGTTCTATATACCCCTTCATGGAGCCCACTCCTGCCATGTCCTTATTACCTCTGAGTGGGAAGGCTCCATCGAAGAAACCCTCATATTTGCCATGTCCTCATTACCTCTGAGTAAGTATGTTGGTTTATCTTTCGACTTATTATCTGTACCCACAACCAGAATACGCCAAAGATAATAGGTCCACAAATGTCTTCTGACGACCACAAACGTCCTCTGTTGACCACAAATGTCCGCAGTCGACCACAAATGCTGTACTAAGTTTTCTAGTACATGCCACTCTTTTCTTATCATGTCTTGGGAGCCCAGCTGCTCCCTGGCATTCTTTCAATACCAAGAACTTCCATAACCCCCTCATCGCAAAGTTGTTCTAGGTATCCCTCTCAAACTTGTTATCCCTACCAAAAACTAAGGTATGCCCAGGGTAACAGGTCCACAAATAGTCCTTCAGTGGGACAAAACGTCACAAACACAACAAGTACAAGAAATGAAGGATGAGTCAAAACATGCTCATTTATTCAGAATCCAAGGTACTACATTATCTAGGACTATGTCCCTATTACAGGATGGAAAAAAAGAAAAAAAACATAAACAAAAGAAGGAAAAAGCCGACTATTGTTCGGCGATACATAATGCCATGAGACGGTCTCTCAACAGGGTAGTCGACCGCTCAAACCTCTGTTTGGCCCGGCGCTCGGCCTCCTGATTCAGCAGCGTCGCATCTTCCAGGTGCGCATGAGCCCGCCAGCCATCCTCAAACTTTTTCAGAGCACGCTCCAGGTTAGCAGAAGCTCGAGAAACCCTTTCAGCATCCTGAATGATCAACTCTTTGTCCGTACGGGAAGCTTCAAGCTCCAACTCCAAGAAAGTCAGCTTCTTCTGAAGTTCGAGGATCTGCTCCCTTGTACCGGTTACTCCACGGAAGGCGGCCGCTTTCCGAGCTCTGCAAATCTCGCTCCGACGGCTCAGCTGGTCGTACAAGAGAGATAGGTCGCCAAGGTCCTTTATTATGACCGGCTTGGACGTATCTCGCGCAAGCCTTATCTTCTCGAAGGCAGTGGTGAGGAAGCCCCGCTCCTGATCTATTGCTGCAGACAGATCAGCTTGCCGCAGCGTTCGAAATTGGGCCACAAGCTGATCAGCCTCTAACAACTTGGGCTCCAAAAGCTCAGCTATTCCATCCCCGCCAGGAAGGGTTTTAAGAATCTCAATTTGCCCATGAACGCATTGTCGGGCCAGGGCAAAAGGGGTCCCCCACTCTACAGCAGTATCGACTCCTCTTTTCAAATGACGGTAGAAGCTGTCAACCACATCGTGTGACACCTCATCCAGAACTTCCGTAGAGGATGGCGTCAAAGGAAGTGTGGCTGGCTATGTCGAAGAAGACGCAATAGAACTTGCTGCCCCTGCCACAAGGAAGATAAATTCTGAGCGAAAGGAAGCATGAACAACGGCCAATTCTTTCTCCGCGGCCCGAAGAACTTGGATACTCGGTAAGGCTGAGAGGTCAATCCCCGAAGTCATACGAGCAATGGAGGATGAAGGGACCATTGCTCCCTGTCCAGGCTGTGCCGCCATCTGATCTCCCAAACTCGATCCGACGGGAGGCCTCTCGAGATAAATCGGGAGAGGAGGAGGCACGCTTCCTTCCACAAGATCCCCGCTGGCAGAGCCTTCCCTGACAATATCCGTCATGGGCAGTGAAGAGGCAGGACCTGTATGTCCAGAGCAACTATCAATCATCTTAACCCGAAGGATGTGATAATAGAGCGAATAAACCTCCTCACTGGTCA
The DNA here is from genome assembly GCA_029216955.1 of Iris pallida. Taxonomy (NCBI): domain Eukaryota; kingdom Viridiplantae; phylum Streptophyta; class Magnoliopsida; order Asparagales; family Iridaceae; genus Iris; species Iris pallida. The sequence continues at coordinate 9,634,371 of JANAVB010008400.1, forward strand.
AGATCTGACTTAGCTTACCAGGGGAGGGTTGCGGAAGTTGAGGCTCGATCTCAGTGATCGTGCCCTCCTCACCGGTGACATCCGAGACGAATGCCGTGGGTTCCTCCGCTCCAGCAGTCCCGGAGGTAGACGCAGTGGGGTCCACATCACCCGGCTGGAATCCAGCACCCTCAGAGATTGGCTCAGAAGGGTCCACATCGCCCTGAATAGAGACCTCCGCGACGGGAGGAACTTCAGCCATCGCCGAAAGAACCCCGGCAGCAACGATCTCGATACACAGGTCACTAACCAAAGTGGCAATGACCGGATCAGCTTCAGGAACATCAGCGGGTTCTGAGAAATCCCTTTCTTCTGACGCCTAGAGAGAGAAAAAAATGATTAAGCAACAGTTCCGAGAAAAGAAGGACCAAAAGAAAAGATGGCTGTAGTTCAATTCACCTCCGAAGCAGCATCATCACCTTCACCTCTCTCTTTAATGAACAGCACACGGCGTCTTACCGCAACCCGCTTCGTAGAGTAGGTTCTGCCACCATCAGTGGACACGCGCCTGCTCCGCTTGCGCGAAGGACCAGGCACGACGGGCGGCTGATTCACCACCATCTTATCTGGCACAACAGGCGGCTGATCTGCCCCAGCATCTTCTACAGGAAGGGAAGAGTTATCTGCCTCATGCTAATTATTCTCTTCGTCCGCGGTTGTGGACTCCGAGTCGGGCGCAGGAACCGTATTCGCCCTCATCTTCCTCGTCTTAGACCCCTTGGGCTTCTCTGCCAAGCCGGTACCCACAATGAAGCTGGTACTCGGGTCGAAATTAACGGAAGGCTTGCTCGCCGTAACATGGTATAGGGCCGCCATATACAAAATCTCTTCTGGCACCCCACCATAAGGTACTGAAAAGGTGGTTCAGGTATAAACCGTGTCATAATAATGCCATGTCCTGATACCATCCAGCACGCTACCTTCAAAGCCCAGGCAAGAGCTGGGACTGTCAAAGAACAACTGGCTATACCCGAACTGGCGGAAGAACCTGCTGGACAAGTAAGGCTCCAGGTAGACGATGTTGCGATTACGATACACTAGGTGCGCTGGACGGATATTACGCAGCCAGAGGAGCATTTTCTCAGGTAAGAGGAGAGGAGGTTCGGTACCATCAACATGTACGCTCCTCACTTCTTCAACAGTAAAATGAGATACGGACACAAAAAAGTCAGGCTGGCATGGTGTTGCACTCCCAGGGCTGATGGTGGAACCGGAAAATGAAAGCGTCATCAACTGTAACGCCATCTTCGGCTCCAGGCCTCATCAAAGACCGGTTGTGCATTAACAGCCACCCCATCAGGTAATGGTATGGCAGCTCTATGCGTTCGAAATCCATCGTCGTGTCATGGGCGATGACCTTGGAAGAAAAGATGCGAGGCCATGGTGTATGCTGCACACCATGGCCGAAAGAAGAGCCAGCTTGACCTCGAAGAACAGCTTTACGGCGGGGAGGATGAAGTGGCGGCTGATCCTCTCAATGGAACCTGCCCCCCCGGAGACAACGTAGTTCCGTAGCCACACCATCAGGAATCCCGCCAGAAGCCCCTTCTTCGACAGTTGCTGAGTACCATGATAAAAATAACTAAATGAGTCGGTCTTACTCCCAAATGTGTCGCCCGTGGACCTCGATCTCTTGGCAGTTGACACCAGGTTTTGTACCTCCTCATGAGTTTGAGGATCTCGGAAAGAAACCCGGCCTGAAGCACCAAGGGTAAAAAGGTATGAGACCCAGGACCTGGTATGAGGAATGCTCCCCTCCGAGCTGTCATACTTCTTGATGGCCATCTGGTGACAAGTGCTGTGATGACATAATAATTCCCGATACATGGCAACAAAGCCCGAAAACTGCCGATCCAAATCCTCGAGCTCTTCGCTCGTAGGGGTGTATACTTCAAAGACTTCTTCCCCCCAGGGCAGCTTGGAGATAACATACATCTCGTGGAGAGCAAGTCCCAGCTCCCCTTCCGGTATGAAGAAGGTTCCCGTCCGCCGGTTGTACATCTCCAGAAGAGCCATGAACAACGGCTTATTTATGGGCAGACCATGACAGGTGCCCCGAATGGCGTGATAGAGGCCGATCTCACGCAGGGAAGTTGCATACTTCCACAGAATCTATGTGGTCAAATTAGCCCATGTAGGGATAGGGTTTATCCAGTTCAACAACGCCAACCGGCCGACGTGATACGACCCTTTGCGAGCAAGCTGGTTCAAAAAGGTATTAGCCTGAAAGAATGTGAAGTTGGGACCCATTACGTTTATAAAGGTACCCGGAGCCAGTCCCATCACATACCGACTGACCGGTTCCCTTTCCGCATACGCTGACCCCAAATTCCTATTGTAATGGATGTTTCCCATAAACATCCCCGACTTGCTTGGGGTCAAGGAGTCTACCATCTTTCTATCTAGCGGTAACATGTTGAACCATGAGAGAGGAAAATGACACTCTATCGGAGGGATATGGATCTCCACCCCGTCAAGAGCAAAGTCCCAGCTCTCGGATATATCCAGCACCCGGGTGTTCTTTACAGACAAAGCATCCCCAAAGAGGAATGCAGGCTTCAGGTATTCTCCTTCCAATTGCCTCGAGTTCATTATGGCGCAGAGACAGTGAAAGGACTGTTTCTTGATAGCATTCAGCCTCTCCAAAGGCTCTTTCGAAAGCTGGTTCGTCATATACTCGACTATGTGGTCATATCGATAGCCCAAAGCCGATTGTGCGTGACCCACCAGAGGCTCTCCTGCTGTATTAACTGGTAGATTCACTGAAGAAGGAAAGAAAGAAACAGATTAAAAGATGGCTAAACAAAACCACTTAGTTATTTTAGGCTCATGTGGTCCAGTCCGCATAAGCTCATGCAACTTTGTTCAAACACAAGCTTATGCGGCTCTGCGCTCATGCGACTTTGTTCAAACACGAGCTTATGCGGCTCTGTGCTCATGCGGCTCTGTTTGAGCATAAGCTTATGCGGCACTAATTAGCGTAGGCTTATGCGGTCATGTTTAGTGGAGCATTATGCGGCCCAAGTCAGAGGAGCTCATGTGGTTCGGTTTAGCGAAGCATTATACGGCCTAAGTCAGAAGAGCTTATGCGGTTCGGTTTAGCGCAGCCTTATGCGGCCCAATCCAGATGAGCTTATGCGGTTCTGCTTAGTAAAGTCTTATGCGGCCCCAGTAAAAAAAGCTTATCCGGTTCTGCTTAGCGAAGTCTTATGCGGCCCAATCTAGATGAGCTTATGCAGCACGACTTAGCAAGGCCTTATACGGCACAGTCCAAAGTGGGGCTTATGCGGTCTTGTTTGAAAAGGCTTCATGCGGTTCGATTCAGAAAGTCCTTCTGCGGTTCGGTTCATAAAGTGCTTATGCAACCCTCATGCGGCTCGGACGTAGGGTATACCCCCATGCGGTTCGGGAGGCACACGCAGCACAGTATGCGAAGACAAAGAAGGCTCGCACATAAAATATGCGACATAGCCATAGTTCTGAGTTCATCCTTACCAGCAATGGTGGGGTGGATGTCAGGGTGCACTTCAGGCACCGTGGCCGATGAGGAAGCTGCTTTCTTTCCCTTCGCCACAGCAGAGGCAACCTTGGAAGACTTGGGGGCCATCGTTGATCGAAGAAGAAGAAGAAGAGGACGACAGTTAGGGCAAGAAGTGCTTAAATTGGGAAGGAGAGTAAAGAATTTCTCTCTCTAAATTACTCTTATTTATAGGAGGCCAAAGGAGAGACACGTGGATTGATGAACACTCCGGGTCACGTGCTGCAGGCAAAACCGACTCCTAGAATTTTGTCCCCTCTCATAAAGGAGATTTATCAAAGCACAAAATCCAAATATTTAATGAACCGACTCTTGGGATTCCCCCAAAAGACGGCTCTAAATCATAATGAATCAAGAGCAATTAATTCCGCCTACGTGGCAGAGAGGACAGAATGCGGCCAGAAGCGATCCATACGGCCCGAGCGGTCCATGCGGCTAGGCAGTCCATGCGGCTAGGCAGTCCATGCGGCTAGGAAGTCCATGCGGTTAGAATATCCTCTGCGGCCAGAAGAGCTTATATATAGCCATGCTTCTTATTCAAAGTATTTCAATTTTGTAAATTGAAAACTTTGAAGGGGGTCTTATAGAAGCATGGAAAAGGACAAAAAAGCCCATGCGGCTCCAAACAGAAGGAGTCTCATGCGGCTCAGGAATCCTTCAGAACTTTATGCGGCTCGGAACTCCCCAACAGCTCCATGTGGCTAAGGCAAAGACACGTGGCCATACGCTGTCCGCTTCTACAGCTGGCCATAAAGCAGCCCCCCAATTAATTGCTCTGATGACAACTTTGACGCAATGAATGACAGCTCTGACGTAATGAATGACAGCTCTGACATAAAGCTGAAATAATGATGACGTGCTCCTTGGGAAAAGAAGAAAATCTTTTATAACTGACATGATCCGTCGAGTCCCAAGCACCCCTATGCGGCTGCCTCCTTTATGCGGCTGCCCCCTTCATGCGGCTGCCACCTTCATGCGGCTGCCTCCTTCATACGGTTGTCTCCTTCATGCGGCTGCCTCCTTCACGAGGCTGCCACCCTCATGCGACTGCTACCTTCATACGGCTAGGATCGTGGGGGCCACCCGTATACGGTTCACTTAGAGACCGCACTCATGCGGCTCTGTCAGAACATCCCACTCACGACAGTTGAGACATGTGGCAATCCTCACGACAGTTGAGACACGTGGCGATCCTCACGACAGTTGATACACGTGGCGGTCCTCGCAACAGTTGAGACACGTGGCATTCTTATCCCCTCAGAATTATAGCTGCTAGTAAATCATAACAAACTCAGATTTATTACAATCATCATAATTACCCAAATCAAATTAGATCAGACAAATCAAACACGTGGCAGGAGATCTGAGCCTATCATCACAAATTATGAAAATTTATGGCAATCAACATTAATTGCCCATAGGATTTGGTGCAATCCACATTAATTGCCCAGATTCGTTACAATCAAGATTAATGGTCCAGATGATTGGCCGCCGACTTTCCAAGGAGGGAATCATTGCAAACCCTAATGATCACACCCTACTTCTATAAATAGCAAGGTGCCATTCCCTTGCGGAGGGAGAGGATTTCTGGACACCTGGAGACCCCGATGGCTGGACACACAGAGAGACAAAGGCACGCACAGAGAAGTCTCCCTATACGTTCCGAGAGCATTTCTTCATCAGAGCCAAGGCTACGTCCGATCGTCCAAGGAGTAAGGCAGAGCTGCCGTCGCTTTCCCGAGCCTCTACCGTCATCCTCCAGAATCAAAAATAAACAATCGTACTTAGATTGCTATACCTAGGTTTTCGTCCCTAGGCTTTCTTTGTACGAGCGAGCTTGTATTGTGAGTCTAAGTTCAGTCCTCCTATATAATTGTTCTGTACTTTTACAATCAATGACAAACAAATAACACCCGGATTGGATGGCCAACGTCGTCCCTGTAACCAAAAAGAATGGAAAGATACGAGTCTGCATCGACTTCAGAGATCTCAATGCTGCTTGCCCGAAAGATGAATTTCCGCTTCCGATCATCGATGTAATGATCGACAATACATGCGGCTTCGAACGCATCTTTCATGGACATGTATTTGGGCTACAAATAAATCAAAATGTTCGCCGATGACGTAAAATACACATCATTCAGGACACCAAAATAGGTTTTCTGCTACACAGTGATGCCCTTTGGCTTGAAGAATGCTGGTGCTATATACCAACGAGCTATGAGTACCATCTTCCATCAATATCTACGCAAAACAGTCGAATTTTATGTTGATGATATCGCTGTCAAGAGCCATCTTAGAGGAGATCACCTACAAGACCTAAAGACAGTCTTCGATCTCATGCGAGCGCACCAACTCAAGATGAACCCCGCTAAATCCTTCCTTGGGGTTTCTAACGAAAAGTTCTTGGGCTTCATTATCACGGCAAAAGGCTGTTTCACTTAACAAAATGCCTGAAAATTGGCTTTTGAAAATAAAATAAGAAAAAGTACAAGAAGTACAAATTGTTCTGGGAAGTATTACTATGGAAGTCTGATCTGAAGGCGATCACTTTATTCTTTGGACCATACGATGATGATGAAGATCACTGCTAGAAGATGAACAACTGGAAGAACTAAGTCACCAGAACGGTATCGACACACTTGGGCACTGATGGCGAGGTCGAATGCTTTCCTGCTTTGCTTCACTCTGTTCTGGAAGAAAGGTTGAAGAAGAATGCTCTCGGGGAATCAAAGTTTCTGGGCTCTGATCTCTATGTATTCTCCTCTGTCTCCGTTTGTCCTTTTATATGAGAAAAATAAGTCTATTTATAGACTTGGCTTTTTGTGCGTAAAACTCAGCAAAAGTTCTGTCTTTACGCTAATAACTGCCACCCATGACTGAAGTTATCCTCTACATACGTTGACACGTGTCCCATGATTTTAATAAGAATAGGATGCACGTACACATGTTCTTCGAAATGTGTGGCATGAAAACCACGTAGGCAAACCACGTTCCAAACTAATCAGAAAGGATAGGGCGTAAAAATAACCCAAATATACCCTGAGCGTAAAGCAGTAGACTAGGCGTAAAATAGCCCTAAAATGGACTTCCCGCGTAAAGTGGTTGATATAACAACCTTGAGCGTAAAGGTAGCCCAAATAAACTTTATGCACACGTCAACTTTGAGCGTAAAAAGGCTCATATAGTATTCATGCGTAAAAGAAGCCATCTTGTGAGCGTAAAAGTATCTCAGTCCACATACTAAACGACAAATATGGATTTCTTGTACGAATCCTGTGTTATACGCCATCAGTAGATCTTTATGTCACACCCATTATTACCTTGCATTAAATGCATGATTTGACAATTTGTCTCTGTCTGTCCCTGGCGTAAAGATGGTTGGCGTGCCCCTGGCGTAAAGCAGCTGATTTGTCCTTGCCTTTTGACTCAGTCTATAAAACACACATATTTTTTTACGCTCCTACAAGACCCCCTTCAAAGTTTTCAAAATTTGAAAAGATTTCAAGAATTTCGAAATAATTTGAACAGAAGCATAAAATTCGGGATATTCAGCGATCATTCGCGTAAAAATAGGGATATCCAACAGTCGGCATAAAAATTGGGAATTTGAATCGATTCAAAAATGTCTATAAATAGAGCTTTTCAAGTTCGATAAGGACTTTACTTGTCTCTTTGCAATCCTGAATTTCTTTGCCCCCCTATCTTCGAAATCTCCTTCACTTTAACTTGATGGCTCCCAGAAAACTACCGTCGCAACAAGGGGAAGAAACCCGCCGTTAACTCTTCATCGGCCGACCATGAACAAACTCCCATTCGATCATCGACACCACTCCGACAACCCAATCCCGCCGTAGATCCACCTATGAAGGGTAAAACCCTATCTTTTGGCCGGAATATTCATCGAAGAAGAAAAAGACAACTTAAATTTTCAGATTTCACGCCCACGTCATTCGTGTTAGCGTAGAAACTGAAATAACAAAATACGCCCACGTTGTACGTGTCAGCGTAAAAAAAGAAGTACGCCCACGTTATACGTGTCAGCGTAAAATTCGAATTACGCTCATGTCTATTCATGTCAGCGTAAAATACGCCCTCGTTATACGTGTCAGCGTAAAAATTCGAATTACGCTCATGTCTTATTCATGCCAACGTAAAATTCTCAAAATACGCTCACTTTAGCATGTGTTAGCGTAAAATAAAAAACTTTGTAAAACAAAAGACTTTTTCACACTTAAAATTTTTTAATAAATTTTAGTAAGCGTAAAAGTCAATATCTTTACTCATAAAATTTCAAATTAGATTTCTCACTAACTTGATCTCTCTTTTTCTTTTTGTCAGTGGATTTACAAGCTCATCCTCTTGAAAAAGTTTTTGGCTCATCAGCTGGTATGGTAGGCTCGAACTATCTGGAGGATTTATCTCATGTCAAATTTCCTCAATCCAACCCCGAATACCCTGCAGAGAGAGCACAGTTGATATCTGCCCAAAGAGATAGGATGCTATTATCCATGATCGGTGGAGAAGTGCTGGTGTCACTGGACAATCAACAATTCTTAAAGCCAGCTTTCTTATTCGGGGATGCCATAGATTTCAAATCTCAAACTCATCCGAAAAAGGAGGCCTGGGTATTTAGATCTGGAGAAAGGGTGATGTATCTCCCTAACATGGACAGGGATTACCCTTTATCTGCTTTCTTCCATGCTAGCCATCACCGTCAAATGCTATAGAATTTGACTCCCAATAGCTACGGTAGACCAGACAGGATTATTTTCAGAAAGGAAAGAGCAAATGACATAGGTTATCACATTAGCACTCCCTGTGGTGGTGTCATTCCATTTTCTGGTCTATTACCCGGGATTACACCGAGTGAGGACTCACTTCTTATCCAGCCGGTGCAAATTCCCATGTTCATAAATAAATTTCTAAGGGAAGGAGTCTTATATCCTCAAACCAACCCAAGGCTGACAGGGTGGCTAACCCCTTACAGTAGTAACTGGATCCAGATCAGTAATTGGGTCATGAAGTAGTTTAAAACAGAATTGGACGATCTTGGCTTGTATGAAGCGGTGGCCTCTACCAGTTATGGCATTCCACCGAACAATAACTTATTTCTAGCTTTGCTGGAATTGTATATGAGTTCGACAGGAACTTTTGCAACTCCACACGGCGAGATGGGCCTTGCTTTGCATGAGATGCAATTTATTTCAAAACTGCCAATGGGTGAATTCCCTTATGAAGAATACATTCCTTCGAATCGAGAATTAGCAGAAGTTCGAGAGAAAAGCCCTGAAATGGTACAAGTCTATGAAGAACTTATGTGCCATTATCTGATTTGTACCAGTATGCATGAAACGGGGTCACATTTAGCATACATAAACAAATGGACAACCTACCTATTTTACCATGAAAATAGAGTGTCCAAGACTGAGAAGAGTAGGTTTCGAGAAGACAAAACTCAAACCATTAGACCTTGCTCAATAATTCTTGCAGATGTAATCTAAGAGTTGATGACTTTTCAAAAAGCTCGCGACCAATATCTGTCTACCAAAATCGGAGACATCCCTGCAGGGACTGAGGCTTTAAGCTACCTGAGGCAGGGTAGTCAAAAAATGTCAAAGAAGGCCTTGCTGGCAGGCTTTCTATCCTTATGGCTACGAAGATGGGTCGTGCCAGGAATCAGTACTGTGGACAGGATTCACCGTAATGTATTGTGGCCAGCGGTACTCTTAGTATTCAAACACAGAATCAACTTGCTGTCGGCAATGGTATGCCGAATAAATGCCGGTCTACGATCTTTTAGTGAAGAGTTGATTAATAATGCTCCTCATCGAGACAATTTCCCAAGGGTGGAGTTACCCTACACCTACCTGATGGGTTGGTTACTACATCACAATTGTAGTTTGCTGCCACCGGGCCCTGAGGATGAAGCGAGGATTTTCCTTCAAAACTTTAGCAAATCCACATGGAGAGCTACAATGGTGGCAGACACACGAGCAGTATTAAATTACTCTCACGGCTGGAACTTTTTCTTCATAAGGCCACCAGTTCCAGCCGACTGCCTTGGCGTGCAATTTGAAGATAGAGTAGATAGATCAGCTTTACTACCAAGATCTGTCTTCCGATGGCTGGCGTACATCAGACCCTCCCATCTGATGTACAGGAATGAAGATTACTGCGTGTTTGAACCTTACCTCCCAAGTAGGTTTGCTCGCCAGTTTGGATATGACCAACTTCACATTGGCAATCCTTCCACCAGCTTCTATCATTATGGAAAGTTGATTAACGGTGCACGAGCATGGAGATATTTTAGCACTGCATGTACTGGTGCTAGATTCACCATATCTACAGCCACTAGTACAACTGAGCTACGTATACTTCACACGTATGCTTGTTTTTATACATCCATTCGCTCCTTCAAAGACGGTTATAGCATGCAAGGAAGTCTGCGATGGGCCCAGGAGGGAAATGTTGAAGAACCCATCAGAATAACTCCAGACGTACCAGACAATACTTCTGCTATAGATGAATTTTTGACAGTCATTCCTAGAGGAGCTGGGGAGATAGCCGCGGGACCAATAGTTATTGGAAAAACCTGCAAACGAAAGCAGACTGCAACTACTACTCTTCCAGTTAAGTCTCCAGAGAAAAAGAAGAAGACTACCACTAAAGGGCCTTCCAAACCCAAAGCCTTTATTCCAGAAGATGACAACTCAGTCGAAGAGGACCAACTTGTTGCTTCCTCTTCAGTCCATCCGGGAGAAGGGTCTTCAACACCTCAACCAGCAGCAGCAGCATCAGAAGTTGTAAAACTTTTATCTTCTGGATGCCTTAGCTCTTCACTCTATTTATCTTTGTCGCGAAAGGCACAAGTTACGGAAGATACTACTACTGCACACATTGCTAATCGAGACCAGATCCCATCAGACGAGCCGGCTCTCACTTTTGACGATGATGACTGGGATGGTGATTATGATTCATACCTTGAACAAAATACACATATTCCAGGTACTAAGCAAAAACCTATACGAAATTATGTATCATGATTTTGTAAATTAACTTATTTTGTTCATTTTGTAGATATCATCATTACATCAAAACATGTGGCTCCTCCTCCTCAAGAAGATATTCATGAGGAAAACGAGGAATCTAATGAAGAAGCTTCTTCTTCAGATGAAGTAGAAGTAATCCAACCAGAAAATGAGCAACCAGAAGTACAGAAAGAGCTTGAAGCAGAGATTGAAACAGAGGTTGAAGCAGAGGCTCAGTCTGAATTATCTTCTCGTATTGACGATCGAGAAAAAGAACAAGCTATAGAAAAACCAACTGCAGAACATGAAGTCGCTGTTGAGGGAGCAACTGGTCTCAGTGAAGAACTTGAAGTGCCTCGAGAGCCCGAACAGCCAGAAGCCAAGGAAGGTGATGAAGGTATAATTAAATTACCTACTGAAACTGGGACTGTCGTGATAGCACCCTCAGCTATTACTACTGATCCAGAAGAAGTGCCTGAGGAGATTATGCCTGAACCTGAATTAGTTGTAACTACCATCGTTCTATCCACAACTATCACCGCCACCGGAACTCCAGAAACGGTTGGAGTGACAAGTGCTGAAAACATGATCTCTGAAGCTCCCAGAGATCAATTGGCTATGGTAGCAACGACCATATCATCTTTATCACAATCTGCTACTGGAGCAACCACCTTTGCTCCTAGTCTGAGAAGAAGGGACTTAGTAGAGATTGCTGCGACGCCAAGCTCCAATGCGGAAATGAATCTCCTAGTTGAGATTCATACTGAAGCTTTTTACAAGACCCTGGCAGCTTTGATTGACATGGTCCTGAATAGGGGCCTCAGTTATGAAAGCTTGAAAGGTGCAATTGTTTCCACAATTAGGAACGTTGCCATGTTTAATGATATTGAGAGAGCAACAGCCTTAAAAAAGGTGGTAGAAGAACTTGAGCAGCCTATTAGAGAATATTTGAGGCTGACAAGTAAAACTACCGAGAGTCTCATTCAAGCTGAGTACGAAGCTTTATCAGCTGAATACACTGCTCGAGAGACTACTTTCAACGAATCTCTCAAAGAACACAGCAGCAAAGTTGCTAGAGAAAAAGCTTTATTGGCGGATGCAAGGCCTCGATTGGGAAGTTATAGAGAAGCCTACGACACTTCAAATACAAAAATTCAGGAGAAAAATGATAACATTCATGAAGTGGAGGCCGAACTGGCTCGTTTGAAAGCTGAGAGGGAGCAATTAATAGCAGCTCGTGACCAATATTTGACACGGAGCTCAATCTTGGAGGAACAAGTTTTTGGAGCTGAATCTACTATCAAGCACCTCGATGAAGCTAGAGATAATCTGATAGCTACTTTTGCTAAATTTTCTCCCATTAGCACTCCAGAAGCCCGAAGACAGATAGCTACTGAAAATATAATGGGCTCTCGTGAGAAGCGTTTAGCAGAGCTCAAGAAATTGCTGAAAGATATGTCTGCTCCGCCTTAGGCAAAGAAGGAGCTTTTGTAATCTTTTATTTTATTCAAGAAATGAAAAATATTTGTTTTGTGATCCTATCATTTATTTTAAAATTAAACAATAGGTATGAGATAAAAAAATACTTATCAGAGGTAATATGGACATGATAAGTCTTTGAAACTCAAATAAATTGTATCTATCCAGAGGTAATATGGACATGATAGATAACGAAATCTCATTTTCTGTTTCAGAGTATACAATACTATCAGAGGTAATATGGACATGATAGATCATAACAACTCAAAGAAAACTAGATTAATATCTATTCAGAGGCCAAATGGACATGATAGATAGGAAATACAAGCAGATTTAATATTTATTCAGAGGTCATGATAACATGATAAATAATAAATCCAACTTTTTATACCAACTGGTAAGATAAAAAAATTCTCTCTGAATAGACAAGTTACCAGCTTAACCAAACATTGGTAGCTGGGGAAATAAGAAGACGGATGTCATAGAGGATACATGCCAATATTGATAAAAGAATGAATGAACCAACGTATCTTTCGGGAAACGAAAAGTCGATTCAATTCCACAAAATGGATGAATCTGATGTAGTGAATGGACAGGTCTTTTCAGGAATGAAAAGTTGTTTTCAATTTTAAAGACCAGTTCATTAATAGAGCTCTCCTATAAATTGGTGAGAATTCTTTGTAACATTTCATTCTTATTTCCAATCCTCTATCGGAAATGTCTTCCAAGGATGTGCAGCAAAAGAATAAAATCTTCATGAAGGTTGAGGACGTCACCGAGACGCGTCCCGTTGAGCCAATTGTGTCAGACCCCACTAAAATAGGCGAAAGTTCTTCTACACCTAAGCCATCATAAGACATCCTCACTTTCTTAATAGAGCCAGGGAAAAATCCTGAGGAAGAAGTACTGAGGATGGCTGCCTGCTCTTGTAGGAGCATAAAAAAATGTGTGTGTTTTATAGACTGAGTCAAAAGGCAAGGACAAATCAGCTGCTTTACGCCAGGGACACGCCAACCATCTTTACGCCGGGGACAGACAGAGACAAATTGTCAAATCATATATTTAATACAAGGTAATAATGGGTCTGACATAAAGATCTACTGACGGCGTATAACACAGGATTCGAAGGGATTTGTTTTTACATAGAAATCCATATTTGTCGTTTAGTATGTGGACTGAGCTACTTTTACGCTCACAAGATGGCTTCTTTTACGCATGAATACTATATGAGCCTTTTTACGCTCAAAGTTGACGTGTGCATAAAGTTTATTTGGGCTACCTTTACGCTCAAGGTTGTTTTATCAACCACTTTACGCGGGAAGTCCATTTTAGGGCTATTTTACGCCTAGTCTACTGCTTTACGCTCAGGGTATATTTGGGTTGTTTTTACGCCCTATCCTTTCTGATTAGTTTGGAACGTGGTTTGCCTACGTGGTTTTTATGCCACACATTTCGAAGAACGTGTGTACGTGCATCCTATTCTTATTGAAATCATGGGACACGTGTCAACGTATGTAGAGGATAACTTCAGTCATGGGTGGCAGTTATTAGCGTAAAGACAGAACTTTTGCTGAGTTTTACGCACAAAAAGCCAAGTCTATAAATAGACTTATTTTTCTCATATAAAAGGACAAGCGGAGACAGAGGAGAATACATAGAGATCAGATCCCAGAAACTTTGATTCCCCGAGAGCATTCTTCTTCAACCTTTCTTCCAGAACAGAGTGAAACAAAGCAGGAAAGCATTCGACCTCGCCATCAGTGCCCAAGTGTGTCGATACCTTTCTGGTAACTTAGTTCTTCCAGTTGTTCATCTTCTAGCAGTGATCTTCATCATCATCGTATGGTCCAATGAACAAAGTGATCGCCTTCAGATCAGACTTCCATAGCAATACTTTCCAGAACAATTTGTACTTCTTGTACTTTTTCTCGTTTTATTTTCAAAAGCCAATTTTCAGGCATTTTATTAAGTGAAACAAAATGACGACTCTGCTGGGGACGACTTTCTCCTCTGACGAGAAGGCAATTGCTCAATACGATGATGTATCGATTGGATCGACAAAGAAGACTCTAGTTGTGCACTTCGACCAGACTGCCTATGAAGAAATGCTCCAGACTGGGGGTAGCACTCGCTGCTCCAATGTTCAGAAATCGTGGAAGGCGCGAAAAGTTTGGATTTATAAATCCAAAGTATCCACGGATCTCCCTACTGTCTCTGCAGACAAAGGAATCCTTCCTACTCCTGTTGTAGGGACTCCCATATGTGATGAGGCAGTCTCTACTTCGGTGACACGCCATGTGCGTAAAAACAAGTCTCCCATTTGTAACGTGGCAGACTCTTCAGTGTTACGCTCTGGGCATAAAAATCAAGTTTTACGCCCTAAGCGTAAAAATCATGTTTTATGTCATGGGCGTAAAAACGTGTCTCTCGTCTGTGACATGGCAGACTCCAATGCCTTACGTTCTGAACGTAACAATAAGTCTCCCATCTGTGACGCGGTAGACACACAAAATTTACGTTCTACACGTAAAGGAAAATCTTCCGTCTATGACGTGGCAGATACTCATGTTTTGCGCTCTACGCGTAAAGGTAAATCTCCTGTCTGTGACAGTGTAGATAAAATTCATAATGATACTTCTGCATCTAGAGTGAATGTACCTACACGCATGAAGCCTAAAAACATAGTTGGTAAAACTTCTATTTTCAACCAACAACCTTCTTACACTGCTGTACGCAAGATACCAAACTTATAAATTACATGCAATAAAAATAGAGTCCTTCGTGCTCAAAAATCTCAGGATTTACGTGTGCAACTCCAAGCACGTAAAAATGTACAGTTTGGTTCTGCGAATCCAGCCAGTAATCTTCTTTATACACAAGGGACTAAACGTTTTTTACCCCAAATATAATAAAGAAGACTACTTCATCTACTCCTTCTGATTTACGCGAATTGCTAATGCAAAAGCATAAAAATAGACAATCTCCCGTGACACTCCCCCAAGAAAATCATCATTGTGAGTGTCACCAGATTGTAATTAAATGTTGTTGTTCGGTTTCTAAACGATCAGTTTTTGATCAGTTAAATTTTAATGTGCCTCAACAACAAGATGATGAGTTGTCATATGCATCAGTCAACATGGCATCTCATACCAACAGAGGACGACGTCCTAGACGGAACACATCCCAAACTCCAAGACAACAACAATTCAACAGACTTCTTGATTGCTTTGAAGGAGTATATCAGAATACTCGATCAAGAAGACAAAGACAATTGCAGACTTCTGATTCAGAAGCTGGGGGTACTCAATCTTTTGAGTCTGAAACTGATAGTGTTGATTCATACCTCTATACTAATCCCTCTATATCTTCAAGAGAGGTTGAATCCTACGCTATTGGAGATGAACCAGAGACATCATCTGCTAATACAGAACAATATCTCACTACCATTGAGCAATCAGTGAAATACATGCTTAACATGATGCAAAGCATGCACCAGATAATAACGGCTCAACAAACTGCTCAACTGGCAGTGTTAACACCGGTGTAGATAGCAGCACAAACTCAAGATAGTCAAGGGGCTGATATACCTTTGAATATTCAGGAGCCTGCTGTTAACCAAAATTCTGTATCTCCAGATCCCATCATTCCTGAAGATGTACCATCTCCGGTGGGGGTTTCGGTACATCCAACAACCATTCAATCAAATGTGCTTCCTCAAACCAGCGAAGCTATTCAAGCAGTACATGCGCTCAAAGCACAGTTTGAAGTTTTGAAGCACAAGGATCAGCTCCAGAGGTTAGGGATTAAGCAATCTTATCCTCCTCATTGGAATGATGTACCCTTTCTACCAAAATTTAAGCCACAATCAATGGTGTTGTTTGATGGAAAGGCTTTACCTAGTCAGTATATCAATTACTTTGATATTATGACTGTACATCTACAGAAAAATGATGCTCTTCTCACTCGAGTGTTCATTGGGTGCTTGACGGGTTCAGCTTACGATTGGTATCGTAGTTTACCCGACAATTGCATTTCGTCTTTTGACGAATTTAAGGCAATGTTTCTCTCCCGCTTCTATGAAGGAGGTATGGACATGAACATGTCCTCCTTAATAGAAATTAAACAAAAGGAGAAAGAAGATACTCGGACGTTCATTGAACGTTTTTGACAGGTGACTCTAAAGATGCCTCCTGGTATGCCGGATTCAGCGTTAATTGATACATGCAAGATGAATCTGCGACGATCCATTGCTGTCTTCACGGGTTCCTAATTCACAGATTGGGCCTCGTTTATTATAGCAGCAGTTTCTGCCGAGACCAGTGGTAGGTTGGCTCGTGAACATGGAATGATCTTTACCTCAGAGGATAAGGAAAAGAAAGGTAATCCTGGTAATAATTCTGGCAATCGTAATGTGAAAGGAAAGGACACCCTTATGGTTAATCTTTCTAAAAACAAAACGACGCCGAATAATCAGGAGTCTTCTAAGCCAAAAGAAGAATATTCTTTTGACGAGAGTGATATCTCAGGGATATTCCAATGTCTGGTAAAGAGTGAAAAACTCCAGATCCCGGAGCCAAAGAGGCCTAATGAGGTAAATCTGACTGACAACCCCAAATATTGTATCTATCACAGATACATCAATCATCCTACCAGGACTTTTTATGTCCTAAAGAAGAAAATCCAGGAGCTGATTAATGCCAATGCCATCTCTTTAACTAACGATGAGCATACGGTCACAACCAACATGGTTTCTCTTTAATTTGGAGATTTTCCTTCTCAACAAATACCAGATGGAATTGTTCCAATTTCGAAGGCGATGATGAAAATTGTGAATATCCTGCCTGCCAGGGTAGAAAATAAAGGATTGTTGCCTCTTACATTAAAGAACGGTAAAATTATGTGGGTACATCCTGACTTAGTACCTGAAATAGAAGATGAAGGTAAAACTTCAAAATCTAAGAAAGGTAATAAAGTCAAAACCTGCAACATGATTTCTTATGTTATTCCAGATCCTGATGATTTGGATCATTTATGGGATGACAGTCCTTTGGAAGATAGACTGAGAGGATTGAGCATATGCCCTCCAAGTTTGGCTCCTCCTACAAAGCTCAAGCTTACTCATCAGCAGTGGCTAGCCATGAATAGTGTTCCCTTATACAGGGCATAACAAGTCTGCGCTGCTTATGAAAAAGCTCCTGTAGGGATTTTTTTCTCGTATCCTGAATCCTTCTCCTCCCGTAGCTACAGAGACTTCTATTCCTCATTCTCCTGTAGTTACAGAGATCTCTTCTTCCTCTGTTGAACCACCTGTTAAAAGTCCGCTGCTCACTCACTTGTACAGTCTGCAATCTATCCTTCTCATGAAGAAGATGGGTTATGACTTTCAAAATGCAGAAGGTTTGAATTATGATAAAGGAATATGACTTCCTTTACAAATTCAAAGTCAAAAATCCACTGTTGGATTGGGTTCTGAGGTTCCTCATAACAATCCTCGTAAGAAGAAGGCTAAGGAAAGGAAGACAAAATCTTGCAATATGGTACTTCCTTCTTCTGAGTCTGAAGAAGAAACCTTTGCTGGTACAAGATCTGGAAAAGAGTACCACAAAGATTATGAGGGATCCTCCAAAGTGCAGGAATGTTGAAACTCCACCAACTCAACCATCTCCTGTTCCTGCTAAACCATCTGTAGTTGAAAAGGGGAGACAGAGGAGAATACATAGAGATCAGAGCCCAGAAACTTTGATTCCCCGAGAGTATTCTTCTTCAACCTTTCTTCCAGAACAGAGTAAAGCAAAGCAGGAAAGCATTCGACTCGCCATCAGTGCCCAAGTGTGTCGATACCTTTCTGGTGATTAGTTCTTTCAGTTGTTCATCTTCTAGCAGTGATCTTCATAATCATCGTATGGTCCAGGAACAAAGTGATCGCCTTCAGATCAGACTTCCATAGCAATACTTCCAGAACAATTTGTACTTCTGTACTTTTCTCGTTTATTTTCAAAAGCCGATTTTCAGGCATTTTGTTAAGTGAAACAAAATGGCGACTCTGCTGGGGATTTTGTTAAGTGAAAAAAAATAGACTGACAGAC
>JANAVB010008400.1:9711729-9821729 GCA_029216955.1 Iris pallida
CAGTTTTGTCTCGAGATGACGAGCATGCACGAAGTAATTAACTAGCTTACAAAGAGACCGATATAGGATTTTTGACGGATACGCATCGAATTCGTCGCACACCACGCAACCAATTCGAGTTCCGTCAAGCCCACACATCCATGAAGTCGATACGCACCTTTTGATTCTTCCAGTTCATGACCATGTTGCCCGGTTTGACGAGACGGACCCCGTATCGCTAAAAAATATAGTTTTTCTAAAACAGTTTATCGTATTTTTCCTCATTATCCAATTAATTTCTTTTAATGGATACTCAGCTATAAATAAAAATTAATATAGGGTTCCCATCTTGGTTATGTTGTCTACAACTATTTTTAGGGGGTTTACTAAACCAGTCTCTGGATCGCTAATAATCGCCATCCAAATCGGTTCGGGGAGTCAAAATTCTGTTCGTGACGGAACAGTTTTTTGCCAATATTGGTGTTGTTTTTTTGGGCAATCTAGGACATACAAAAGTAAACTAATTGAAAGGACTTATAGACCTATAGGTTGTGTACACACCTGATCAAGTGTTCGTGAACGTCCCTTGTACATGAAAAAAAGTCGTCGTAAAGTCGGGCTTCCCCTGATTCTGTTGCCGCGACTGCTGTTACGGATTGTCGGCCTGCTGTATGCGCTGTCCGGCTTGCGACGGACGCCCCTGGCGTCGGTGGCGTGGTAGGTCGCGCGGAGGCGGGGCGTGCGTTTGTGGTTTACGTTTTGAATTATCTCGATCTCTCTTTCTCGTTCTCAATATGGTTTGGTTGTGCTCGATTTTGATTAGAAGAATGGGTTTGGGGGCCTCGACCTGTGCGGTTTCTATATGTTTACTGTTCCTAGGAATAGTACGTATGTGATCTATTTTCTTATTTTTTCTTTTCTTTTCTATTATATATATATATATATATTATATTGAGTTAATTAGTTGTACCCCCTATGGTTTGTACGCATTTGGTAATTATTCCCGTTATTTTAAAATAAAGAACACCCCTGGTTTCTAGAGTTAATTAGTTGCACCCCTGGTGCATAGAAGAAAGTGAGTGAAATTAGCTGCCGGGGGTGTTTTTGTTTTTAAAACAACGGGGACAGTTACCAAAATGCGTACAAACTATAGGGGCTATATATTATATATATATATATATATATCTATATATATATATATATATATATTATAGATATATACACATAATGTCTCCACCTCCATATCCTATATGTGAATATGGTATTTAGTGCACACATATTTAAATAATGCAATTAATATTTTATGAATAATCTAAACATATGGCAATTGCTTTTACCATAATTAATTATAATTTATATTTATTAAAAGCTATATATATATATATATATTTTTAAGCTATATATATATAATATATATCTATATATATATATATATATATATATATATATATATATATATAGATATATATATATACATATAAAAAAATATATATATACACATATATAAAACTCATTACTTACATATTTTGCCTACACTTGTCTTCTAGAAGTAAATAGCCTAGCCTCTAACAATATTTTAAGAACATATTTACCATGGTTCAAAATAACATAAAGTATATATATATAATATATATATATATATATATATATATATATATAATATATATATATATATATATTATATATATAATCTATATATATATATATATATATATATTATTTATAACAATATATACATAATATTATATATATATATATATATATATCTATATATATATATATATATATTATATATATATATATATATATATATATATATTATATATATATATATATATCTATAACACTTATAGATATATAAATACTCACTAGACAATTTAAACTAAATATGAACATAATTATACATATATGTGTCTTGGACGTTTTTGCTCGTACTATATGACTATTTAGGTTTATGTGTTGTTCCGGCCAAGTCCGGCTAAATTTTTCTGCCGGATCTCCTAAAAATCAAATAATCCTAATAATAATTAATTAAATCGTATAGGGATTAATTCGCAACTTTGACTGGTTTTTCTAGTTAGACACACTTATGGCCTGGCCTTCCTACCATGGCTAATACACTAGTCAAGCATGCCACTGCACTATCCGTGCCATGATTTCTAGTGATCTTGCACTACAAAACTTAACCATGACTAAGGCCTTATATAATAATAACTATTTAATAAAATATTTATGAAATTCAAAAATCACCATTTAATTTAAAATAAATAATATTAAATATTTTAAAATTTTAGGAATTGGGGTTACAGACTGTCCACTAACGAAGAAAAGCAGTCCATACGACCGATCGAGATCAAACAGAAAAGCTACAACTGGTCGAAAGTACGCTAACTCCAACATCTGGCATAAAAGTGAGGCCAGTGAATCAGAGGAGAAGGAAAGACCCAGCAGCTGTGAAAATGTTTGTCAAATGGCATATGATAAGGTATCTGAGAACCCTTTTTATGATGATTTTACTTTCGATGAGTTGAAAAATCTTTAGTGAACTACTTGAAGAGCACAGAAATGTGTTGGACAAGTATAAGCAATCCCGCAAAGAGATTAAGGTATACACAACCAAAGTAGCTAGTTTATCTAATCTTCTAGAAGATATCAAAAAGACATCTACTACCGGGAATACGGAAGATATAGCCAAGATAAGATTGAACTATCATAAGGCTATCCTCTCTATAGAGCAAAAAAATGACTATGTCAGGGTGCAAGAACTTTATGACAGAGAGAAGAAGGGACACCTAGTCATGAGCAAAGACTTACAGATATGACTGTAAAATTTGAAGAGTCTTGTGCTATCTCTAAAAAATTAGAGATAAAATTAGGCAAACAGGACATTCCTATTGCACGGCCTAAGGTTAGTCATAACACTATGCACATACCAAAAAGGACTAAACTAAAGTAAGAACAAAAGCAACACGTTACTCACAAATATGCTTTCACATACAAGTTTCTAAGGAAGACACACAAAAAGCATGTCAACATAGAAACGAATAGCACTATTCTAAAATCACATGCACATACTGTGGTGAACAGGGTATATATCAGTACTATAGAGCTAGAAAGCTAGTTAACATAAATGTACTTGCTTGGATTTCCAAAACTAATCATAATGGATCCTTGAAGAAGTGGGTACCAAATGTTACATCTACTCATTTTTATAGGTAGACCCTCAACCCTCTTATGCTAAAAGTAAGTGGATATTCGATAGCGGATGTTCACGGCACATGACAGGTGATACATCATTATTCACTACGCTATCGATGAAGAGAGATGTTTCCTTTGGCAATAATCTTTGAGATAAATTATAGGAATTGGTACTATTGGTATGTCTCCCTACATAGAAATAAAGAATATTTGTCTAGACACATATTTGAAACATAACCTATTGAGCATAAGTCATTTGACAGATAATGGTTATGGTATCAAATTTGTGAAAGACCAATTTCTATATATGAGATGTCTACTGGAAATCATGTATATGAAGGGATCAGGAAGATAATAATTATGTTTTCTTTCTAGAACTTACTAACGTGCAGGGAAGTACCTAGTAGCCAATCAAAATGAAAGCTGGCTATGGCACGTGAGGCTAGAACATGCAAACATGGACACTATCTGAAGACTATGCACTAAAAAGCTGGTAAAAGGACTCCTAAAAATTTCTTTCAAGAGAGATATAGTATATTGAGACTGTGAAAAGAATAAGCAACTATGTCATCTTTTAAATCCATCAATGTTGTAAGTACTTATAGACCATTGTTTGATTCATATGAATATTTGGTCCTAGTAGAGTCGCTAGTCTTGGCGGTAAACTCTACACTTTATTATAGTTGATGATTTCTCTCGTAATACTTGGGTGTACTTTTTATCTAATAAAAGTGATGCTATTTTTGAATTTCAAGTATTTTATAAAAAGGTACAAAATAAAAAAGGCTTCATGATTACTCGAATCTGAAGTGATCATGGTGGCGAATTCGAAAATACTAATTTTAAAAAGTTTTGTGATGATAATGGATCATATTGCCATGAGTTTTCTTGTCCTAGAACTCCTCAACAAAATAGTATTGTAGAGCAGAAGAATCGTACTCAAGCGATATGGCTAGAGTCATGCTTAATCAGCATAATTTTCCTAAATATTTTTGGCCAGAAGCTGTAAGTACAGCCTATCATATTTGAATAGGGTTTAACTCGACTTATATCAAAGAAAACCCCTTATGAATTGTGGTTTGGAAAGATTCAAAACATTTCTATTTTAAAGTTTTTGATTGTCGTTGTTTTATCCTGACCACCAAAGATAACTGGTTAAGTTTGAGTCAAAGGCAGACGAAGGAATATTCCTCGAGTATGCTACCAAGAGTAAAAGATAAAATTTTTAGTAAAAATCTATGATTATTGAAAAATCTATTAATGTTTCCTCTGACGAGTTCAACAATAATAGATAAGCGACAGTGACGACGAAGATGTGCAAAACAATCCAATGTACCTGAAGATACTGCTATCAATGAGAGCTATCTAGAAAGTCTACTAAGAAGATAAAATTCATGACAGACTATCCAGAAACACTTGTAATAGATGATGTATCCCAGGGAGTAGGTACGTGCACCTCTACTAGAGACATAGCAGAAAATGTAGCTTTTATTTCTCAAGTAGAACCTAAGTCAGTAGCAGATGCTTTTTCTGATGAGTTTAGGATTGATGCCATATAAGAGGAACTTAATCAATTTGAGAGAAACCAAGTTGGAAGCTTGTTCCTAAACTTATTGGTCAATTAATAATTGGTACAAAATAGGTGTTCAGAAATAAACTGAGTAAGGTTGGACATGTTCTACGCAACAAATCACGTCTAGTGGCACAAGTTACAATCAAGAAGAAAAAATTGATTATGATGAGACATGCTCATATTGCTATACTAGAGTCTATTCATATGTTTTGTGCATTTGCATATTTTTAATTTTAAACTTTTTCAAATGGATGTGAAGGGTTGTATTTTTAATGTGTTTTAAAGGAAGAGGTTTTTGTGAAATAACCCCTGGCTTTAAGGATTTTTAAAAAGCTGATCACGTTTTCAAGCTTAAAAAGGTGCTTTATAGACTCAAACAAGCACCGTGTGCTTGGTATGAACACCTAAGTGCTTTCCTACTTAAAAATGGCTTTTCAAAAGGGAGGGTTGATACAACTTTGTTTATCAAAACTTCGGTTGCTAGTATTTTACTTGTACAAATTTACGTTGATGACATTATTTTGGTTCTACTAAACAAAAACTTTGTCAAGATTTTGCTAAGTGTATGCAGACTGAATTTAAAATGAGTATGATGGGAGAGCTCAACTACTTTTTAGGACTCCAGGTCAAACAACACTCATAGGGAACCTTCATCAATCAAGTCAAGTACACAAAAGATTTACTAAGAAGTATAACTTCGACAATATAAAGCCTATCAGCACGCCAATGGCAACATCAGCAAGACTTTATATTGATAAAAGTGGCAAACCAGTCGACCAGCGTAAGTATCGATGTATGATTGGTAGTTTACGTTATTTAACTGCTAGTTGCCCTGATATCATGTTTATCGTTTGCATCTGTGCACGATATCAGCTAATCCTAAGGAATCACACTTATGCGTTGTTAAGCATATCTTTCGATACATTAAGGGAACTTCTACCGTCGACTTATGGTATCTATAAACCCCCAAGTTTTTCAATAAATATTTTTATGTTTATTTCAGTATTAATTTCAAATAAATAGAGATATTTTTATATCTTTGTTTTTTGAAGAATTTATTATATAAATATATAATTAGTTATAAATAATTGACCTCTGGAGGTTATTTTATCTTTTTACCAGAATAATTTATGTATATAGGTGTTAGTGTAATAAATATATAGTAAATGTATTTAAGTAAAAATTTTTATATATTGAATAGATATATGAGATAATGTTATTTTATAAATTTATATGTAAGTATATATTAGTATGTTTGTGTTCTATAAGGGATAAAATAACTATATAGAGGTTTTTGATATATATAAATAGATTAGTAGAGTTAAATCGTTTGTGTGTGTGTGTGTGTGTGTGTGTGTGTATATTTTTTTTTTGTTTATATATTATATTATATATATATATCTATATATATATATATATATATATATATATATATATAGATATATATATATATATATGCAAATGACCTCTAGCCTAGTGGTTAAGGGAGATGCATGCGGCCCCGAGTGGTCAGGAGATCGATTCCCGGTGAGAGCGTTCGCCACAATTACCTACTTTCAATATATATATATATTATATATATATATATATATATATAGGGATAAAAAAAAAATATATATATATATATAGGGATAACTACTGCTAAAATTATATTAATTATTTATTTAGATAAATTATAGAAATATTATGTTTTTATATCATTTTTATATGGAAAGATTATTTCGAATATTCCTGGATTTTTTTATCCATAAATTTCTGTTAGTTACAAAAAAACTTGTGGGTTACTGTTCCTCGAAGGGAACAGTACTCTGAGAAACCTGCGTGAGAATCAACCCCCACCTGACCCCTATATAAACCACAAAGGAAAAAGAAGTTGAGAAACCCTAATCACACAGCCCCCATATCTGCTCCGACCGTGCACCGCCTCAAGCTGTCGCTGGAGGTCCAGCAGGCCACGCGTGGCCGAAAGTAGAGGTACCAGCCGCTGCAACAGCAGCAAAACAGAGCCGTTTCAACAGCAGTAGCGGCAACGAACGCATCAACTTTGCGATGCGATCTCTTCCACCCCGTTCGACCATTTGTTGAACTAATCGATCATCTACGTAGACAAACTAATCGAGTCCCATGTCCTTCAGGTAGTTTATTTTTATTCATGATGTATGCGTCGTAAAGCGAGCCCAAAGATTGATGAAAAATTGTTCAAAAGAGAACAATTTTCTAGTTTGAAACCCTATATTGGAAGGCGATTTTCAGTAAAACAATCGATAGTTCCAAATTCCGTTTGAATAGAATTATACACAAGGTATAAGATGTTAACCCCCCCCCCACTTCTGGTTTAATTTTTCGATTTATATTGTTGTTAAATCTATTTCAAAAATTAGGAAAATCAGCTTTCAAAAATAGTAAATTTTAATAAAATCACCGATACGGTGTGTGTCCCAATAAATCGGACAACTTGGTCGCGAACTGAAAGCATCGAAAGGTGTGTATCGACTTCGTGGACGTGTGGGATTCGACGGAACTCGATTTCGTTGTGTGTGCACGACAAAATCAAGGCATATCCGTCGAGATATCCCGTATCGGCCCCTTTGCAAACTAGCCCCTAACTTCGTGCATGTTCGTCATCTCGAGACGAAACTTACGCCACTGGGACTGTATTGTTTTTCTGGCCTGTGAGCCAAGTTTGGTCCGACTATGAGAAGGTCGACCGAAATACTATTTTTGCGGGCTCGCAACCCGATCCAACAGGCAAATATGTGCATGGCCCACCGAAATCCAACTTTGGACGTATGGTTGGGTTTGTATCGTCAAACCAGATTTGTAAATATATAGTTTGATGACTTTAGAGACCGTAGGTACTGACATGCCTTTCGGTACAAAGCGGGTCCAACGGCGGACATCATTTTGACCCAAAATTATGATTTTGTCCTGTGTCCAGAATTGGAATTTTGGATAGGTATTTTAGACATTTCTTTTTTCACCAAAAATGTTCGTAATGTTTATTTCAGCATCCAAGGGCGTTTGCGGGATTTAACTTTTTGTTGCTTCACTAATCTGATGATTCGAGCTACTGGATGTTGTGGTTTTGCACACAACCTCAGGCAAGTGTACCTTGTCTACTTTACAGTATTTTTATGCATTTTCTATTATTGTTCTTTTTAGTCATACTTGGTTACTGCTTCTTATGTTCATGTCATTTCTATTTTTCTCGAGATATTTCATCATTCTATATATCTCTGTTGTTTCATGTATTTGTTATGATAGTATTCCTTTGTCCTGAGTCACATTCACTTGATATGCCTTGACCTGTTGCTTGTACTTGACTTGATTCGACTTGACTGGACACCAATATAGTTCATTATGACAGAAAGAATAGTTACTAGGCATGCCGGTTATATGATAGTATTCTGTTGGCCGATAGTTCAGATGAGCTTGGTTGTGTTGATGATTCTGTTGGCCGTTAGTTTCAAATGAGCTACGGTTGTGATGGAACTATATCTGTTAGCCTAAGTGTCGAATATTGTCCTTGATGTTGTGCATTCATGTAGTTTATTTAGAAGTAGAGTGCCATATTTCTGTCATCCCCTTTATGTAGTTATTTACTGTCATAGTAGCATGTTCTTTCTGTATCTTGTTATGTCCTTCTGAGGACCTGGTGATTTCTCCAGGTGTGTACTTTTGTGGCTCTTCATAGGTGCTCTAGCCAAGATCATGGTCTTTCCTTTTCTATAGAGGAGGATTGCTTGCTACATTTTATAAATTATTTTCTTGTATTTTTTTTCTTCTTATTTAAAATATTGGTAGTAGATTTGTCTCCGCCCAACGACTTGTAAGATATAATTCATAGTTGATTTATAAGATCATTATTCTTTATTTTGTGGATGAGATTAGTTGTCATGGTTTTACTGTACTTTACAGCTTATATATATTTATTATACGGCTGTCATGTCACGTGCTAGTCCTGTGACTTTTGGGACTGGGGCGTGACAGTATCCCAAAACTATATCGTTTGACCTAATTAGTTACTCAGATGCTGATTTTGCTAGATACAAAGTAGATTGTAAAAGTACAAGCGGTACATGTCATTTTCTAGGAAAAACTTTAGTCTCTTGGTTTAACAAGAAACAAAATTATGTAGCATTATCAACAACTAAGGCTGAGTATATCGTCGTAGGACGTTGTTGTGCTCAGATTTTGTGATAAAATAAACCCTAGAAGACTATAATCTACACTACACTAAGATTCCTATCTACTGTGATTACACCAACACTATTAATTTGACTAAGAACCTAGTATGTCATTCACGCACTAAACACATAAAAAAATGTCACCACTTTCTACGTGATCACCAACATAGGGATATAGTCTAGAGTTCATTGACATAGATCATCAACTGGAAAACATATTCATACTACAACAAATATGGCCTACAATAGCATGCGTAGAATGCTATAGAAAGCCTTCTATAGCGTATTTTGTCCGCTATAATTGCCCACGCTATAGTATGTCAAGGTATGTGAACGCTATAACATTATAGCGTTCTTGAATGCTGTAAATGGATTATAGCGTTCATGAATGTTGTGGATGGTTTATAGCGTTCATGAATGCTGTAGATTGATTATAGCGTTCATGAATGTTGTGGATGGTCTATAGCGTTCTTGAATGTTACTGATGAATAATAGCGTTCATAAATGCTGTAGATGTCGCATAGCGTTCTTTAATGCTGTTGATTTATTATAGCATTGCTGAATGCTGTCGATTTTTATAGCATTTTGAGTGCCATAAATCTGCTACACAATTTCATATATGAATAATTTATTGTGTGTCACATACAATTAACCTGCGCATCATAAAAATTAATACTGAATCACAATTTTGATTTCAACAATTTTAATCGCAACTTTCATTTCGATCAATCAAGATATAGAAAAGGTTTGCCAAAATAAATAAATTCATACATTTTTTCTTAAAATATTCAAGATGTACAAAAAGTTATTATATGCCTAAAGTGATCGAACTAGTAGTCCAAAATAAATTTTTCATGTAAAGAGAATCCAAGATGTACAAAATGTTTGCAACCTAATGCTAGTCTAACAACTAAACTATTCCATTTCCATACAAAATATCTGTAGGCCAAAATACAGCTCGATCGACTCTTTCCTTCTAGCTTATATACACAACCATCAAAAATTTACACGCCAACCTACACAAAATTGAGAAGAAAACATATTAGCATTAATTATATAAAAAAATAAGTTCACACAAGATCAGTTCACACAATATTTCTCGGTTCCTCATTGTACATTATTGTTTTGTTTTATTTTTGAAAGAATTTCGACAACCAGTGAAGAAGAAGAAAAAAGCTTATAATATCTGCTTATAATATCTTCCAATTAAAACAAAGTTAGAAAAATTGAGTGTTTCTTTTAAAGTTGAAACGAAGCATCAACAAGAATGATCTCCCAAAGCTCTAACCATAATACCACGTTCTGATGGATCTTCTTTTCCAAGTTGACCAACAGTGTATCATATACCATAATATTACTAAAATCAGAAGAAATGGTTAAGTACTAAATGCAACAGTTGATAATGTAGCTACCTAATTATACAACAGACATGTTATATGAATTAACTTTGGACAATTAGGGATTTGATAGAATGCATACACAGATTACAATAGAGAGCAAAAGAAAATATTTGTTGATACATATATTTCCTACAGAGTTGGCTATGAGCTGACACAAACGAATGTAGATAGTAATAACTATTTTATAAAGAGCAAAAGAAAATATTTGCTGACACATATTTGTCCTATAGAGTTGGGTATGAGCAGACACAACTGAACCAACTTAAAAGCAATGGTATCAGCAGATAATATACAATATTTAGCCAAATTCAAGCACATCTGTCAATTTAGAGGTTATTTTGGACTAGAATAGGCTAATGAAACGCAAAACATGTCAATGAAAAATAAGCAATATCTTGTTGATACAAGCCAAATATGGCCAAAACACACCAGATTTGGCTTTAACTATTCCAGTACCAGCTAAAATTTGGCTGAAATATGCTGACATGCTAAAATTTGGCAAAAATGGTACAAAATTTGGTCAAAACAAGGCAAAATTAACAAATAGCCAACCTCTTCAATAAAGCATATAGACAATCTCAAGCAGTGGGTAACATCAAATTTACATGGAGGTACTCCCTTTAAATTGGAGCAATCGGGCACGGTCGATGGTCAGAACTAGACTTTTGTATAAAGACAGACACAACAGCTAGTACAATATAAGGAAAGATCACAAGTGCTTGTTGTGGGTTTGAAGGTATACTACCACAAATTCAGCACTTGAAGATGGAGACAAGCAGATGGAGACAGAATATCTGCTACAACGTATGAATAAATTTAAACAGTGTTGGAAGCATGCCATCTCCCCAAAAAATTTTCAAATATAGTCAAGAAAATTGCATTACTATTCACTATTGTAAAAAAAAAAGAGTAGAAGGAAAGGTGAGTATATAGAATTTCACGAGCATCCATAATTATGACATTACAAGAAGAAAAATGGTGTTTCTTGCATCAAGCATAATGGTGTAATAAAACACAGTAAAGAAGAAAAACAAGAACAAGAAGAAAAATGAGCATTACCATTCTTAGACACGACACAAACATCATGTTTCTTGCAACAAGCATAAGGCCATCGCAGTTCTTCTCTCCCAGGCACCTACTGTACATAAACCTACAGTACTTGTATCTCAATAATGGAGACACTTCAATGTATCACATTTAAACAACAAAAGTGAGCAAAAAATAAAGAAAAAAGAAAAGGAAAAACATCATTCCAAACAAGCAGTCATAAATAAATGGAATCCTTGTCCCAAAGTAGTCCCAAGATATATGAAGACTCAAGAAGTATGCAAACTTATCATTGAATTTAAAATTATTATCACTTGGATGATAAAAGAAAGGAAATAAAATACATCAGAAAGATTAAAGATCAATTTTTCGTGCCGACTAGATTTTTTATCAATAAGGACCAAAATTCAAGCTAATTTTGCACTAACAAGATTGTGTCATTGTGTCAGATTAGGTTTTTTCAGTTTGGAATAGTGATTTCACCAGAATTATTGTCGGTCTCTATTTTCTCTACAATGGAGTGAATGTTGAATATATGTACCTGAAAAATTGTTTGAATGACATGTTCTGCTACATTCCTGCTGCTGGCTGTGGAAAAAATAATTAGAAGATGTTAAGAAAGAGTACAAATCGTGCTGAGGCTGCCATAGCTTAAAAACATAAATTAGTTTGCTTATGCTAGAATAAGCATGCATTTTACTGTTCAGGTAAAGCACAATATTGTTGACATTTTGTAATTTGAAAAGGAAAGTCATGATGCCAAGAAAGATATTGATGCATACTTTAAATCTTCAAAAAACTTCAAATTATGCATTTGACAACTCTACTTCGAGTAAATAGTTGATGTTATATAGTAAACCATAAATGTGCAAGCAACACATAAGTAAATATGACAAATTGAAAGACATGCCTATCAAGTAATGCTAGAAACTTGTCTATAGTTCGGACAAGCCTGACCAAATTAACAAATTATAATGAAACGACACAGATATGACACAGATTTTACATGTAATATTATACTTTCTATATGGAACTACACACCTAAGTGCATATAACTTAGCAACTGCGAAAGCAATCTTTCAAATTCATAGTTCAATCTTTTGTAAATATTGAAAAAGAGAACAAATTTCCAGTTTCAAATTCCTTTAAGAGAATGGAAACTCTTGAGGGTGGGACAGAAAAAAAAACCAAGTTTTCTATACCATGCTTGAAACCATAAATTTATAGCAATGTATATCCATACACAAGTCCACAAGTCCAATAGGACAAAAAAAAACTGTAGCGGCTTGCCATCGAGCTCGAATCACTCTATTATATTGCTTACTCAGATGTAAGACAAAACCCAACACATTAGTATTTCTAGCAAACATTCACCTTCAAGATGTATCTAATTCATATCCCCATTAAATGCGTGTGACATATTAGATTCATACCACATAGTCAGCTTCATCAAAATTCATAAGGAACTGGAAGAAACTTACTTCATTGCAAAAATTTAGTGTCCAACACCTGAAGTTATGACAAATCAGTGTCTTGCCTTTTCAATATCGACCATCTTTAAACATTTAGAACATAGTAAGAACAAGAAAGATGACATAGAGACACACACGCTCACACACATATATATGAACTATGGGTTACTTGCTTTGATATCCTAATTAGAGAACTTAAAAATCCGTGTAATCCCTCCTCTACACACTAATACATGAACATAAGTGAGACTAGTTAAGAGTACACAAGGATGTATAATAATTATGTATGTTTAAGTGATCTCACCAGTGACAAAAAATGCTCTACATTGCTGCTTATAGCCTTTAAACCAAAGTTGGGTTATTGGTAAGCAATTTAATTCTCAATCCTCGATTGGACATAGGCTGGGTTGGACAAATATAAACACTAATATATTCAGAGTTTGATGGGTTGGAGAAATATAAACACTATTATTATCCAAATATATAGTAACTTTATTATTCAAAAGGTACCCCAAGCAACAACATGTATCATATATACACAATAATAAATCCACAAATTGCTTTCCAAGAAGTTAAGGTCAATGAACCCCATATGTACAGATTATTGATTTTAAATGAGATATAACAGAACAGATTCTACAACCCGATTGCCTCGATCTGAATCTTTTTTGGTTCTACAACATGATTTTCTTCAGTATTACAGAACTTCGAAAGAGAGGGGTAAATTTCTTTAGACACTATGTATTAGAAACAACTTCACTCTTGATCTCTGACTCGAGTTTAGGAGAAACAACTTCACATTTTGTTTCATCCTAGTATATTTTGGAGTGGCCAGGATGCAACCAATAAGTGTTCGACACAGTGATTGAACTTTTAAGTCACTAGAATCTATATGAAAACATAGTAAAACATCACAATTATCATAGTTATTTAAGCTTTGCATTGGGAACAAGTCAAGGTCCAGTTCGTAGTATCTGTGTGGATCAGAGCCTTATGTATCCAAGAACAATAGTAATCCATACAAGAATTTTAACAAAAAGTTGGTTTGCTCAATAACAAACAATAATCACATCAAATAAGAAAATTAGAACCCCCATTCTTTTACTGCTAGGGTGAACATATTCATGGATCCACAAAATATAAACTACTAGAAAATAGGGCAAATAAAACGAAAAGAAGGGGCTTTTGATTAATTACATGAATCGAGTGGTGTTGAAGCCGATAGGCTTGAGGCCAACCACATGGGCGACGATCTCCGGTACCTCCGGCGAGGAGTCCGGCGATGGGGATCCATTCCCCGACGCATTAAGTCGCCGAGGAGGCCGTGTTCGATGGAGAACATGTGCATGGAGCCGCTCTCGCCGACGTCTTCTCGATGCCTCGACGGAATCGTTGATCACCAAGGGAGCTAGGGCAAGCAACCTTCTTCTTACTCATGGTTGATGTCTGGATTTAGAGAAAAGGTTTTGTTGAGCGCCCATATAACCCCTTGAAATTTTCATTTGCCGCCCATTCAACAAATCCATTTAGCCCCGAAAATACGACCCTAAATATACAAAGATTTTGGGATTTCTTGACTTTCATCCCACTTATTAATATAAACTTGTACTTACATTCCATTTTTTAATTTTTTTAGACTTACATTCTACTTTTTGTCACTAAAGATATTTTTCGTCACAAAATCAATATTTTTCGTGACAAAAAGTAGAATGTAAGTTCAATAAAATTAAAAAGTGGAATGTAAGTACAAATTCGTATTAATAAGTGGGATTAAAGTCAAAAATTTCTAATGATTTTTTAAGATTTTCAAGACCTTTAACAAACAACTGGAATTGAGTTGCTACAAGGATGAATATATTTAGCTACGTTACTTGTTGTTGTAATATCAGTGTACTATGTTCAAAGTGTAGCCGGTTAAATATTTAGCAATTTTTGTGTTGTTAAAAATATATATATTTTAGAACGAATTTATCGTTGTTTATTAATCCCTAGGTTTAGGCAATAGAGATTTGGTAACGCAAAAAAAACTTTGTTGCGAAAAGGTGTATTTAGCAACGAAGCTAAAATTTGTTGCAAAATATTAATTTTAGCAATGAAAATTCTTGTGTTGATAAAAAATTCGTTGACGCTTGGGATATTTCTTGTAGTGAAACATAGTAATAGATGAATGTTATCGATTCTACAGCATTCAGGAAACGCTATACATAGATATTTTAATAGCACTGCAGAAAAAATGCTATTGTTAATAACATTCTATAGCGGGGACACTTGAACGCTATAGAAAAACTGCTATTATAGGTCATATTTATTGTAGTGTCACAAAACCACTAGCCGAAGATTGTTTCAACTATCTGCGTCGAGAGTTAGGCGTACTTGAATTTTTAGAGTCGTAATGTGTTATGATTCATAAAAAATACTTAAAAACTTAAGATTCAGCAAGTGAAGTTATTTTGGGTACAAGCCGAAAGGGTCCTTCTGTCAACAAGGCGTAAAAGTCTAAGAGATATGGTGTCAAGTGTCTTCGGACTACCGCTAGTTGGGATCCGGCCACTACAGCTAACTCAAGGTAACGAATATTAATTAAATAAAAGAATTACAAGTTTATGAGTTATTTTTATAATTTGTTACTCAAATATGACCTAAAATACAAGTGGCCGAACTCGGACCGAGTTCTGGCCGAGTTCGGACCAAACTCTGTGGGGATATTTTTATAACAGCAGCGCGAACAGAAGCCCCCTTATTCTTCTACTTCTTCTTCTTTTTCCTCAAAGAGCAACCGCCCGAACCTTAAAAACACTAACCCTAGATCCTAGAAATCCACTTCCTAAGCCTCCAAACTTAATTTTTCTTGGATCTAAGGATCTCAGAAGGCGTTCTCTACCTTTTTTTAATCTCTTTTAAAGTATATTTCTTATTTTCCTTTCTCAATTTTATCATGGCTCCTAGAATCTTTAAGAGGATGAAAACTAGAGACACTACCTCATCTTCCACATCGGAGTATGAACCCATCATCATGTTTAGTCCCACTCGTTCCGATAATCATGAGGATTGTGATTCCAACCTCTTTGTTTCATCCAAGAGATCAACCCTTTGGTTTGATCAATTTCGGTACCGGGAAATTTGTCCGGGTAGAAAGATAAACTTTACCATTTTCTCGAAATATGTTGTCACTTTTGAAATCCTAGAAATTCATAAATTTCTAAAGATTTCTAATTCAATTTATGATAATGCAGTCCGCATATTTTACTGCAACATGCAAGAAGCAGACGGCTGTGTTCACTCATCTGTCAGCGGCAAAGAATTTAAATTTAACTCTGCCGACTTGAGCGAATATTTTCTAATGCCTGACATTGGTGACGCTCTCGTCGACATTACGAAGGTTCAATTTCCTACCGACATGACACTTAATTCCTTCAAGGTCGTATTGTGTCATTCGAATCTGGTTTCCCAGAAATGGTTGTTCGTACGTTACCTCAACCAACAATTTTATGAGTTACATTGTATTATAATTTCATCTCTACTACCCAAGACGGGTTCCACTGACGAGATCACATTCTTAGAGTCATCTGCGATGTATCACATCCACTTTGGGATTACCTTTTTTTCCAAGACTTTGATATCCTTTATGATCAACCATTGGAGGGCAGGCCGTAACCTTATATACCCTATGCATATGGCAGCCATCTTCCAGAAATTTGACATCGATTTAGAGTCTTGTCCCATATCTGGAACGCCTTCAGAGTTTCTTAGGTCTAGGAAGTTCTCTCACCTTTTTGGTGATGCTCCACCTCCACCTGCTCCAGCTGTAGCCCCAGCAGACGCTCCAGGTCATGCAGCATCGGGTCATACTATTGACGAGCTCTATCAGCGGTTTGATGCTTTTGTCACTCTACATGGACAACCGCGTAGGCCGATCTGACTCCTTTTGGTGAGGTTGAGTTCTGCCATATTTTTCAGGCTCAGGTCTTGAGAAATACGATGATAGACATTCTGTGGACAATGGTTCACCATCCTACTGCTCCGAGGACCATCATCCGTCATCCTGATTTTGATGGAACGAGACTTGGTGATGCTCCGTCGTATGCTTACTTCGACCCGATGACTGCTTATTTTGATTCGACCGAGCCTCCTGCTGCTCCGTCTGCTGATCATACTAGTGGTGCTTATAGTTGATTTTTTTTTTGTCGTTTTGGACTAGTTTGCGTGACTTTGTCTGGTTGGTGATGATCTAAGTTGTAGTGACACTTATTACCTTTTTATGCTTTTAGACTGGATTCTCTGTAGTATTTTTATATTATGCACTTTGGACTTCTCAATTGTAGTGGCATTATCATTTAAATGAGGTATTAGTTTTTATCTACTGCTATTTTATACTGCTAATGGTCATGTATAATACTTGAACTGTTCACTTATTATATCACATATTTGGTATTACTATATTTTTTATTGATGTTCGATTCATAAATTATGGGAGAACCGTATTTTGAGTACATAACAAAGGGGGAGAAGAGCATATACCAAAAAAAAATTCAAAGATTTCTTCTGACAAGTCAGGCATAAATATCAAAGTTTAATATTATTTTTGTTTTATTTTGGTATAGACTCAAAGTTTGTCAATTATCAAAATGAGGGAGATTGTTGGCCCATTGGTCATGATTATACCTGATTTTGATAAGCAATGTCAACTTTGGTCGATATGTAAAATATACATACTGCTACAGGTTTATAGGTTTCAAGATTGCACCTACTACTACTACAAGCTACAAAAGTCTCGTCGTCATCAAGAACCAAATGCAATGGAATCAATATCAAGTTTTTCATATTTCTTCTGTATTTTTTTTCTTATTGAGTCTAGGAAAAATATGTAATATTGATCAGGATCGGTACTAGCTTAGCAAATCTCAGTCCTCAAAAATCATAGCCTACCAATCCACAGATACATATCCAAAGTCAACATTCCAAATTAGGCCAAAGCCCAACAAAATTGGCCCAAACAGTTCTGACATAACTCAGACTGAGCTCGGCCAGAATTCGGCCTGAGTTCGGTCAGGGTAGTTTGAATAGAATTTTGAATTCCCTCCAAATCTGTATCCAACGTTTGAATGCGAGATTTCTACATCCGAACTCTGTCCGAACTCTACCAGAATTCGGTCTACAAAAATACTATAAATAGAGAAGAACTTTCATATTTCCAAATCACTCATTTCTTCTCTTCTCTATTCATTTCTAAGTGTTTTCTATGAGCTACACTTTCAAACCAAGCCTATACCACTCTTAGCCAAGCCACTATAGTTTATGTTTAATCTAGAGTTTGGTTTTGAAGAGTTGTATCGGAGGCTGTATTTAGAAAATGTTCCAATTTTTAAATTGTCGTCTGGAGTCGGTCCTGCGCTCGTCACCTAGCATGGTATTGTGAAGTCGGTCGTTCACTTGTCGCCAAGCACGGTGTTGTGAGAGTTGCAAGCACTTAGTTAAAGCTTGTGCCATAGTGGATTAACATCGAGCAAGAGTACTCAAGATTGGATTAGTCCTCTCATAGGAAAACCATTATATATTGATGTGTCCCTGAGTTTTATCTTCTTAACACTTACTTTACTACAAGTTATTTACTGTCATATCATTTTCTTTTACCTGCTATTGTTATAAATTTTTAATTGGTGATATTTTTTTGCTGCACACGCACACACTCTATTCACCCCCCTAGAGGTGCTCAACAATCCTACACCTACATGGGTGTAGGCACTGATAGCTAGGCCGCAATGGCTAACTAGGTATGCCGACTGGATATTTTAATTTCTAATTACAAAATTTTATTAATAATTCATTTTAGGTCTTTTTAACTCCAAATAAATTATGAAAATATCCAGAATATTCCAAATAAATTATAGAAAATATATTTTGACTTTTTAAGCCTAAAATAAAAGTCTGATACCAATATATTTTCTTAGAATCTCGTAGTAAATCCTAAAAGGTCATCGATAAATAGGTTTTCTATATTTTAATTACATAAAAATTGTCAAAAAAAATTAAAAATTCTAAAATGTTATAAATAGGTATTTGAGACTGTATATGGGTTTGTACTGGAGAATATTAATGAATGGTTTTGCTGTTCGAGTAACCGATAGGATATTAAGATTTGTACTGGATAAGGATTCGGGATTGTAAAATGAGTGGTTTGGCTGAGAATCTATATAGATCGTTTATTGAACTGTTGTTTGAATCGATCAGATTGAATTGAGTTAAGTGTGAAGGCTCGGTAATGCAATGAAAAATTTGTTTGAAGGATATGAGAATGGTTCTAAGTATTGAGGAATTGTATTGCTCGATGAACTGAGATAGCCTATAACTAATTTGATCTTGAGTATGCATAAATTGATCTTGTATCAAATTTGGATGATAATATTAGTTAAAAGGAGTTTGATGTTAGCGAGTTGATATTTTTTTGGTTATGCGTATAATACATGATATTGAGGATATCGAAAAATCGATAGATGTTGACTATGAGATATTCTGGTTGGATGAACGATGATTGTGTTGCTTATCGAATTATTGAATTTTGTTGCCTTGCTGGATTCTAGCATATGGACTATTGATGGATTGAATTATAGTATCGAAGTTTCTTATGACTTTATAAATAGATGATCATGAGTATGGAATGAATGAATATTAGTTTGGCTTAGCTTGGCGGATGTTTGAAATTCTTATTGTGTCATAAAATCAATTTGAAGTGATAAACATGGTGGATCTTGGTAATTTTGTGTCAACTATAATTTGATTTGAATGGATAGTAAGGTTGAAACAAATGGTGGCTACGAGAATCACCTTGACTTGTGGATTGATTGTAAGATAATCTTGATTATACAAGTTAATTGGATGCATAAAGATTGAGTACGAGTTGGATTGGAATTGAAAGTAAGTTAGGATTGTTGAATTAGTGAATGAGATTTATGACTTGTTATTTGGTGATTATGATTTACGACTAGGGAATGGTGAAATTTACTATACGAAATTGAGGAGATGGACTATAAGAGTTTCTTGGATTGATGTCGTCGATCATGAATTAGTCGAGAATGATTGTGGATGGATTAACCCTAGGTGAAGACTTTGCTAGATAGACTTTGACCTTCAAATTTTGATTGATGTTGATGTTAGTGAGTTGGTCTGAGTTAATTTTCTAAATGTTTCAAGTTATAAGTATTTGTTGTCACGACCCGCACCCTAGTGTAAGGGCACGAGAAGTAGGTACGTCCAGCCTACGCTGCAGTGTCGGCGGTAGAACGCTGTCCTAGGTCACATGCATCTAACAGTTTAAGGTACATTGTACAGTTATACTCTCCGAATGGAGGAACAATATGAAGTACAAATCTTAATCACAGCTAAGGAAGATGTACGATAAGATAGATAGGAATATCAACAGATTCCATAGATAAAATACAATAAGAGAGAGAATCCAAAGTGTCTAAGATAAACATCTAACAACTCCACAAATCTATATCATCACAAAATCTCAAATACAAATATCCAGATGAGATACAACTGTAATAAGATAGCTAAACTATGGGGGTGTCTTCAGCAGGTAATGTATCCTGCTGGAGGTCCAAGTCACAGGTGTCCTCTAATGCTGCCCCGTAGTAGGTAGTACAACACGCCTCATCCTTGTCCTCTATAATATTTTCAACAGGTCCAGTCAGGACAGGAGCGAGCACAGTACATCTCATGCAGTTCATAATGTGTTAGAAAATATAAACATGTAGAAGAGTAAGATACACAAATGATTGTAGGAATTACAAGATGTAAAAGAGATGACTGTAATGTAAATATCTACTATAGGTAGAGAACTAATATTGAACTAGTGATTTAGAGTACAAGATAGACATGTGAACGGCTTGATAGTAAACATGAAAGTTTGTACATGACTACACTACTTTGAAATTGTCCACATGAGTATTTATACTCCCCCGTCCCCAATCAATACACAAGGATCCAATCAAGTTATGTTATTATACATTACTTCACATGGGGGCTCATAAATGAGTGTACGTAAAGTTTATACATGAGGGCTCAGTGAACATAAGAGTACATGATTCACATGAGTATACATGCATGATAAAAGCACAGGAGTACATGATGAAAGTAAAACGTACATGACATGACATACCCGATGCTCCCGAGGGGGATAACATCGCATGAAGAGATCCATATAGTACCAATCCGTGATAATGTTGTGACAGCATTAAGTAAAGTAATCTAAAGCAGGAATATAAGTTCTAGCAAGTATGAAACGGTCAAAGAATGTACTCGCCTGATATCTGAAAGTCCGAATTGAATATATTGTCTGAGGAGAGGTGTCTGACTCCTATTTAGAACAACACAAGTCACAACATGTCCAGAATGATAATATAGAATATTACCTCTATAATACATTCTACATGATGTTTGGGTCAATCTAGACTAAAGTCAACCTTTGGTCAACTCTAGTTAACTACACTAGTCAAACTAGGTCAACTAGGTCAAGTCCTAACCCAGACAAGTCTCACTAAGCCTAACCATGTCTATTCTAGCATTCACATACAACACAAGGCACTAGGACCTCATAGCACATATATATAAATATGCACCCTACAATATATATATTACACTTCAAATACATAACAGATTTACATCATGCATACATACTCTTTGAATAGCAAACTTGCATACATAAATGCATATACATATAGATAAGTATCACAATGCTAAGTAACCAAATCAAGTATTCATGTAAATATACACTATATATAGAGAGAGTGTGAAAGAGTGAAGAGTGAAAGTACAAGTGTACATACATATCATAGTGTGTGTACATACACATAATGGTTGTAAGGGTGTGTGCATGAGCATGTAGGTGTAGCTATATACCATTTTCAGTTAACAAGTGTCATAGGTTCAGTTTTGATAGTATTAGGACAGTGTACATATGGGTAAAGGTAATGTGCGTACAATCATCTCATAGTGTTCAGATTTCAGTTAATACCAATATAGTGTTCAGTTTTATAAGTGAAAGTTTAGTTTAACAAGTGGGTTAATAGAGTTTATAGATTAGGGTTAACATTAAGCCTTCAAGTTTCAGTAAACTCACATTGATATATATGAAGCTAATGGTTTAGTTATATGCAGTGAAGGGGTTATCATGGCAATGGTTTCAGTTCATATTAGGAGTATCAAACATGTTCAGTTTATACAATCGAGTATGCATGTACATAGAATCACATCCAATCCCCACATGTGAAACCAACACATAACTATATAACCCATCATAATTCTAACATGTTAAACCTACAAATTAACATATGAATCATGCATTCAATCCATAATTTAGCTAATTAAAACCTAACAAACTCAGTAAACTGAACAGTACAGTTCAGTCAAAATCGAGTGTCATAACACACTCGAAACTCATCAAAATTCCAAGTAAACTCCACATATGAATCCTCACACTATCCACAAACAACCCAGCATGATATAACATGTGAAACATACAATTTAACATATGAACATTGCATTCAAATCATTCGAATTTCAGAAAACAATTTCTGATACTGCACAGTATCAGAACATAGGAGGAAATAAAAAATTGGATTCGAATTTAACATAATGGTTGGTAAAATGTCATGTAGGTGTACACGTGCTACACAGGTCGTGTCGTGTCCTCAAAGTGGGACACGACGTGTCTAATACGTTTCAAACACACAACGTGCACCCACGTATCAGAACGTCATATAGAGGTTTCGAGTCCTCGTAGACACGACACACAACGCATGTAGCCACGTGGTTACGTCCACGTGTAGCCCACGTGTAGAGCTACACAAACGACACACTATGAGGTGTCCACGTCGTGTCCGGTGCGAAAATGAGACACGTATCGGGCTGGGTTTCACGTGTGTGTACGGTCAGTGTAAATTCAGTGTGGTGTCTAGAACGTGTCCGACTCGACACGATACGATCTGACATTCGAAAAATCTCGTGTCAGTCGTGGGGCCTAGCACCACACCAAGTGTCGTGTCTTATTTTAACACGGACACCGCACACTGCTGTTCGAGTAGCAGGACACGGCCGAGCACTGTGTGCGACGTGTACTGTTGCTCGCAGACACGATATAGACACCGTGACACTCCCAAACTGACACAAAATCAATATACAAACATAAATAAACATTTTTATTCAAAAATATTTCAAAAATAGCATGAAAAGGTTCACATAGGCATAACATCAAACACTTGCAAAAGGTGACTGATACGTGTCCGATACGGACACGAAATCGTCTCAAAATTATCCAAGACTCACACCACAGCTAGGGGACTCCTAGATCTATGCAACCATGCAAAGAAATCAAGAAAATGAAGTGGTTTGAGAGGTTTACCTTTTGAGTGTCAAACTCAATGAAAAACTTCAAAAAATGAGAATCCTTCTTCCAACACAAAAGCCCCAAATTGTTCAAAAGCTGTGATTTCTCATCATGAACAGTAAATAGGCAATGATTAGGTCCTAATGCAAGAGACTAGAGTCAAAAAGGAATTAAAATGAAGAAGTTGTGAAGTGTTGAAGAATGGTCAATACCTCTTTCTTGCCAAATGTAGAAATGATGTAAAAAGAGGCAAGAACAATGAAGAGGCATTAAATAGGGGGAAAACCCTAGGGGGCCGGCCAAGAATGGAATATTAGGGTTAGGGTTGATGGCTAGTGGGCTTAGGCCAAGTTTGTATGTCACTTGATTCAATCCCTTAGCCAAAGGTTCAAACACCCTAAGCACCTATTCTCTCGATGCAAATTAGCCCAACAAGTCAACTTGGGTCGACTTAAGTTAGACTAGGGTCCCACCATACTAACCAAGTCACCATAGTCAAAGTCAACATCTAGGTTAGTCTCCAAAGTCTCAACTAGCAAAGGTCAAAAATAACAACCATCACTCCAACAATTCAAAATAAATCCAAAATTTTCAAAATGACCAAAATGCCATCAAGCTAAAAATGTGGTAGTGACATTTGTCCTAAGTTTGGGTATGATCTCTTTTATTGTTGAGTAAAGTTTGATCCTAGAATTGTGATGGGTGTAGTAATTCATGGTAATCTGTAGGAGATGAGGTATCTCAATGCTTGAGTGCAAATTTTGAGTTGCTAGCTTATTGGTTAGGCAGACGTCCCAATGTTGACTGTTAAGGATCGATAGGATGCCCAAAAGAAAGTGTCACTCCCACTTTCCTGAATAAGGCTAATATAGTCATTTATAATATTTTATTATTTTAATATTATTTAAATATTATTGTTAGTGTTTTTATATTTTTAGTTAAATAGTTATTTTATTGATAGAGTTTTTATATATTTATGGGTTTATTTTATATAAATGAATATATACGTATATGTGTAAATATATATGTAGGTATTTATGTGTGTATGTGTATATATATACATAAGGTTATATATATATAGTTAAGTATAAAGTATTAAAGGCATTAAAGAAAAGAAAAAGAAAAAAAATAAGAAAAGAATAAAACCCACACCTATACTAAAAACCCAAAACACAAAGAAGCACACACACACACACACACACACACACCCCTACGTATACATTTTTGAACAAGCAGCAGCAAAGGGCTCGGCCCTTTGCAAATCCGAGCCCCCTTAGTTCAGAAAAAACTGATAGTATATATATATATATATATATATATATATATATATATATATATATATATATATATATATATATATACTTATCGAGGGAGAGAGGAAGAAATTTTTAGAAAAAATCAAACCTTAGCCGTCACCCCAACCCAGCATACACCCCAACGTCGTCGTCGACCAACCTGCAGCCGTTCATCGCCGGAAAATGCGCAACGAACAGCCACCTGCGCGCAGAAACTATCAGCGAAGAGCCAACTTCGGAAATAGATTTCTACTTTCTCGCTCAGTCGTTTTACGAACCACTTAGTCAGGTATAATCCTAACATATACACCTTTAATCCCTTCAAATAGTTCGTGCCAATTCGCATCATGTGCGATGAAAAATGAGTTCCAAAATCGAGAAAAACTTGATTTATTGGACGTTAGAAACTTTTCCGAAATCCCAACTTTGTGGCCGATTTGCGACCAGCGTGTTGCGAGTTTTCAAAATCGGTTTGAAGAGACTTGTAGACAACCAATAGGTATTTAAAACCCTTTTTGTAGAATTAAATTTCATGCACTGTACAGAAAGTTATTGGTTTGTGAAGTTTGAGAAAAACTGTTTTCAAAAACTAATTTTCAGAAAAATTGTTCCGATATGCCATCCGTCCCGTCAATCTGGGCGACGTGGTCGCGAACCGAAAGTATCAAAAGGTGCGTATCGACTTCGTGG
This sequence comes from Iris pallida, assembly GCA_029216955.1. NCBI lineage: Eukaryota > Viridiplantae > Streptophyta > Magnoliopsida > Asparagales > Iridaceae > Iris > Iris pallida. The sequence goes on from JANAVB010008400.1 coordinate 9,736,955, forward strand.
ACGTGTGGACTTTGACGAAATTCAAATTGGTCGCGTGTGCACGACGAATTTGATGTGTATCCGTCAAAATTCAACGTATCGGCCTTTTTATAAATTTGTCAATTACTTTGTGCACGCTCGTCATATCGAGACGAAACTTATGCCAACAGGACCATATCATTTTTTTGGTCCTGTATGCCAAGTTTGGTCCGATTCTGAGACGGTTGATCGAAATACTATTTTGGCGGGCCCGCGACCCGATCCAACGGGCAAATTTGTGCACGGTCCACCGAAATCTAACTTTGGACCTACGGTTGTGTTTGTCTTATCAAACTGGATATGTAGACATATAGTTTGATGACTTTAGAGATCGTAGGTTCTGCATATTTTTTGGTACAAAGTGGGTCCAACGGCGGACACCATTTTGACCCGAAATTACTGTTTTGCCCATGTATCTAAAATTGGACTTATGGATAGACGTTTCTAGCTAATTTGACCATTCTAAGAATGTTGATAATGTTTGTTTCAGCATTAGGAGATAGTTGTGCGAGTTGACCGTTCGTGGCTTATTGAGTGGGTTGTAGTTTCGATTTTCTCAGCTCAGGACAACAGGCAAGTACATTCTCTGATAGTTTTAATTGCTTTGATATCTACTATATACGATTCAGTTGTAGTATTATACTTGATTCCCGACACGAGGATATACGGACTAGTATACATTGAATCTCGTCGTGAGATATCATTCCCGATTTACCTGGTAAATGAGTACATTGTTCGATATTGTTTTCTGTACTTGTATAGACACCGATTTGGGAGTGGACTGCCCCCCTGTTCTTCGAATCCCGTTTCATGACCGGTAATGTCTGGATTCATTATACTACTCGAGGATAGGAAGTTATTAGAGGTTTTGTGATCATACCCTACTTGTTTATTACTTGTGCATAGCTCCACCCTCACCACACGTAGGGTGTAGCCTGACCTTACACTACTTGTGCATAGCTTTCCATTTTGGGCGGCCTGACCCCTACACTATTATACTACCTGTGCATAGCCGGTCAAATGGAACAGCCTGATCTTGACCCAAGCCGATCACATAACGCTCTAATATCTCATGGCACATTATTTTTATGTTTACATCATACCTCAGATTACTTTCCATTGTTTATATTACAGTTTTATCTTATATCTCACACATGACATGATATCCAGTTCTCTTGTACTGTTTTACTTTCAGTCTTGACATTTCATCTTGTATTTTATTATGATTGTCTCTTATAGTATTTGTTAATTCACATAGAACTGCTGTTGGTGTTTGTACTTGCTCATATCCTGACAGGATAACCCCTATTGTTTTTCAGAGGATTTAGATACAGATTGCCCGACCTACTACGGGTTTGGCATAGATGGAGCCTACGACCAGGACCATCATGTGGACCCGGTGCTCGTAGAGGACGCACTGCCAGTAGTGACCTAGTTTACCTAGATTTTGTCTTGATTACATTCCAGTTTGATACTTTGAGACTTGTAGTATTTATTTTGGGATATTATTTTATGTCTTGGTTTCTGAACTTGTGATTACGACTCAGCGTTATTTCAGACTATTTATCTCATCTTTATCTTTATCTTTATCATCATGTTTATCTTTCTTAGAATTATGTGATTGAGTTGTGGTTATATTCCTCCGTATGGAGATGACAGGTTATTTTATTATGTCTTAGATTCTATATATTCTAGATGACCTTTACAGCGTTCTACCGTCGATACTGTGGCGTAGGCTGGACGTACCCATGTCTCGTGCCCCTAAACAGGGTGCGGGTCGTGACATGTTTTTATGGTGGCCCATGCAGGTCAGAGTTGCAACTAGTACGATTTCGTAATGGTACTCGACTTAGAGTACTAATTACGAGCCTGCTGTAGGATATAGGTTTTAGGTTATGATAGGAGTTACTCAATCACATATTAGGAAAATTCTAATCTTTTTATTTCCATGACAAACTCTTCTTGCATTTCGAAATAAATTGTCCTTCCTTGATGATATCCTATCATGTGACATATTGATCTCTTTGCTTAGGACTTTTGAGAGATTCCTGGGACGACCCTTGAGAATCTTGGTTGAACGTCAATTTAAAATCCTTTTCTCTTGTTTCTGTTCACCCTTGCTCCTTGTTATTGAATTTGATTTTGATGGATCATCGTTGATTTTGATTTTCATATCGAGATGAATTTTATGGTCTGAGTTACGGTATCTTCTGATAACATATTTTGACGAGAATAACGGGAAAGGTAAAACGTCTACTTAGTTATGAAACCTGGAGTTTATCGCAGCTATATTTGCCAGCGTGGCAAAAACGTAGAGACCTGACTTCGGATGTACATATCTTGGTCATGAGATTTAGATTTCTCGCAGCTATACTAGTCAGCATGGCGAGGATTCCAGACGATATGATTATAGAGGTGCACACCCAGTTATGGAATCTACCGTTTATCGCAGCCTTGCTTACTGGCGTGACGAGGATTCTGAGTATCATGATTAAGGACAGACGCGTATAATTATCAGATTGTATCTTGATAAGGGTCGTAACATATCATTTCTCTCATTTCACTTCTATTATTATAGATTCTATTCCATCATCAATTAGCTTAGGAGTAAGGATAGTTTTAGTTATTTAGTCCAGGTCCTTATAGAGTCTCATTTCATTATAGGTTCTTCGTAGTATAATGGCTTGGTGACTTGCAATTAGTTTGTGTCCTTGAGTAATTGTGTTAATAGTTTAGAGCATGGTTAGGAAGTAATGTATATGATTTTGATAATTAAATATAGATGAGAACCTTAGAGTGATTAATGAGTGTTAAGGTAGGAGTTGCACCAAGTGCCATAATAGGAGGAGTACCCTAGTAGCAATAGCCAGAGTATTTCAAGTGTTATAGAGGTTTAGGCACCAACATTTTAAGTGACTAGTTAGAGGAGGGACATGAGTAACCTAGTATAGAAGTATCATCCAAGTATCATATAGATGAGTTAGTGCCTTGTGTAGATGGCGTCAAGACTTGGGTAGACACCCTAGAGAGAGTATCAAAGATAGACGAATGTTCTTCCATGACTTTCATTTCTGGAGCATCAGAGATGTCAATCTCTGGAAACTTTCTTTATGAGTTTGTAGTAGACAAGACTATCTTTATTTTGATATATCATGTCCCATTCAAACTCGTTCTCTTGTACTATCTTTGTATCGCACAACTTTCGGATCAATTTAGGCCATTGACCATTCCCACTTTATTTATGATTATCATATGCACATTGCCATGACTTTTAATTTAGGAGCACAAGACTAGTTATTTTCTCAAAACCAACTTCATATGCATGATCTAAACAAGACACCCTACGCCCATGACCTTCGTGTCCTATTCAGGCACACCATCTTGTGCTTCATTTTATCATACGACTTTCCTGACACAAGGCCCAATCTTGATTTACCCCACGAAGTCACTTTTATTTTTGACTCGAATTGGGGGTACCATTTCAACCCAAACTTGTTGACCCAAAATAAAGACACGACCCACATTAAGCCTACTACCCACATAACACTTGTGTCCCATTCAACTGAGCCCCGTATGTACTTATTTACCCGCATTTATTTGAGGAAGAAAATAGAATGTAGTATCCCATAAGTGTAGTATAGTATCCTGCATAGAGTATGCCAGTAAGTTGAGATCTTCACGGATCACAAGAGCTTGAAGTACATGTTCACCCAGAAGGAATTGAACATGAGACAGAGGAGGTGGCTTGAACTGATGAAGGACTTTGATATCTAGTTGTAATACCATTCAGGAAAGGCCAACGTAGTTGCAGATACCTTGAGCAGGTATCCAGTCGCTATGTATTTGGCGACAGATCGTCACCTATTGGCTGATCTGGAAAGTTTGGGTATCGAAGTGATCATTCTGGGTATGGAGGTTCAGATGTGGGGTTTACAGATTCAGTCTGCATTGATGGACAAAGTCAGATCAGCACAGTTTGATGACGTGGCCCTGAGGAGCATCAGGAAGCAGGTGTAGGCAGGATTGCTAGACGATTTCTCTATAGCCGAAGATGGGTCGCTGAGGCATGGTACTAGATTATGTATTTCGAGTGGAGAGCTTCGGGAGGAGATTCTGCAGGAAGCGCATCGTTTCTAGTACTCTATGCATCCCGGAGCCAACAAGATGTACAAAGACCTGAGTGAGCATGTATGGTGGTATGGCATTAAGCGAGAGGTAGGTCAGTTTGTATCTCGATGCTTAGTGTGCCAGCAGGTGAAAGCCGAGAGACACATGCTAGGTGGTCTGCTTCAGCCACTACCCATTCCAGAGTGGAAGTGGGTGCACATCACTATGGACTTTGTTTCTGGACTTCCACGATCTTCAGGAGGGAAAGACGCAATTTGGGTCATCGTTGATAGATTGACCAAATTGGCCCACTTTTTGCCTTTTAAGGTGGGACTATCTACGGAGAAGCTGGGAGAGATGTATGTGCGGAAGATAGTCAGATTGCACAGAGTTTCGGTGAGCATAGTCTCGGATCGGGATAGTCGTTTCACTTCCCACTTCTGGAGGAGTTTGCATACTAGCTTGGGCACCCAGCTCAAGTTCAATACCGCGTATCACCCCAGACAGACGGACAGTCAGAGAGGACCATCCAGACACTCGAGGATATGCTTCGTACTTCTGTGTTAGATTTTGGGGGATCTTGGGAGGACCATCTTCACCTGGTAGAGTTTGCTTACAACAACAGCTATCAGACCAATATAGAGATGTCGTCATTAGAGGCTCTATACGGATGAAGATGTCGCACTCCTTTGTCATGGGACGATGTCGGTAAGAGAGTTTTGCTTGGCCCGGAGATAGTGGTGGATGCAGCAGAGAAGGTTAAGTTGATCAGGGAAAGACTACGGGTGGCTCAGGATAGACAGCGGCATTGGACCGATAGCCACCGGAGACCGTTAGAGTTCGAGGATAGTATCAGTTTTTCTGTTTGTGCTTGTTTATGATTATTTGCTTTAAGGTCTTGTATTGAGTCTTATCTTGTGTCTAGGTTGGCGATATGGTGTTCTGAGGATTTCTCCGACACGGGGCACAATTCGTTTTGACCGAGGCGGGAAGCTTAGTCCGCGCTTCATCAGACCTTTCACTATTCTTGGAAGGGTCGGTGCAGTAGCCTATCGACTAGACTTGCTGCCTATGCTCGAGGGAGTTCATAACGTGTTCCATGTGTCGCAGTTGAGGCGGTACGTGGCAGACCCTAGTCACGTATTGAATCACTCCGAGTTAGAGGTGGGGCCTACTCTCCGCTATCCAGAGCAGCATGTGGAGATTCTAGATCGTCGGGAGAAGGTGGTCCGGAACCAAGTTATTCCTTTGGTTCGTGTCGCATGGAAGAGGGAGGACGGGATGCGGGAGCGTTACCCTATCTCTTCGAGCCTTGAGATTTTTTTTCTTTGTTCTTGCTACTGTTATTGTGCTAGTTGTTCTAATTTCGAGGACGAAATTTTTTTTAGGAGGGTAGATTTGTCACCCCCACTTTCCTGAATAAGGCTAATATAGTCATTTATAATATTTTATTATTATTGTTAGTGTTTTTATATTTTTACTTAAATAGGTATTTTATTGATAGAGTTTTTAATTATAAAAGCTTTAATATATTTAATAAATATATAAAATAAAATATTTAGTTTTTATTTATAAATTAATTCTGATTATATATATATATATATATATATATATATATATATATATATATATATATATATATATATATATATATATATATATTCTGATTATATATATATATATATATATATATATATATATATATATATATACCCATTAATATTTTCCCTTTTATACAAATATATATATATTTATGTATACATATCCCATAAATGGAATAATACCTCTCTCTCTCTCTCTCTCTCTCTCTCTCTATATATATATATATATATATATATATATATATATATATAGAGAGAGAGAGAGAGAGAGAGAGAGAGAGAGGTATTATTCCATTTATGGGATATGTATACATAAATATATATATATTTGTATAAAAGGGAAAATATTAATGGGTAAATATTAATGGGTTTATTTTATATAAATGAATATATATATATATATATATATATATATATATATATATATATATATATATATATATATATATATATATATATAGTTAAGTATAAAGTATTAAAGGCATTAAAGAAAAAAAAAGAAAAGAAATAAGAAAAGAATAAAACCCACACCTATACTAAAAACCTAAAACACAAAGAAGCACACACACACACACGTATACATTTTTGAACAAGCAACAGCAAAGGGCTCGGCCGTTTGCAAATCCGAGCCCCCCTTAGTTCGGAAAAAACCGATATATATATATATATATATACTTATCGAGAGAGAGAGAGAGAGAGAGAGAGGAAGAAATTTTTAGAAAAATCAAACTCTAGCCGTCACCCCAACCCAGCATACGCCCCAACGTCGCCGTCGACCAACCCGCGGCCGTTCATCACCGGGAAACACGCAACGAGCAGCCCACCCGCGCGCGAAAATTGTCAACGAAGAGCCAACTTCGAAAATAGATTTCTCCTTCCTCGCTCAGTCGTTTTGCGAACCACTTAGTCAGGTATGATCCTAACATATACACCTTTAATTCTCTTCAAATAGTTCGTGCCGATTCGTATCATGTGCGACGAAAAACGAGTTCCAAAATCGAGAAAAACTTGATTTGTTGGACGTTAGAAACTGTCCCGAAATCCCAACTTTGTGGCCGATTTGCGACCAGCGTGTTGCGAGTTTTCAAAATCGGTTTGAAGAGACTTGTAGACAACCTATAAGGCTTTAAAACTCTTTTCGTAGAATTAAATTTCATGTACTGTACAGAAAATTATTGGTTTGTGAAGTTTGAGAAAAAACTGTTTTCAAAAACTGATTTTTAGAAAAATTGTCCCGATACGGCGTCCGTCCCGTCAATCCGGGCGACGTGGCCGCGAACCGCAAGTATCGAAAGGTGCGTATCGACTTCGTAGACATGTGGGCTTAGACAAAATTTAAATTGGCCGCGTGTGTCGCGACAAATTTGATGCGTATCCGTCGAAATTCAACGTATCGGCCTTCTTGCAAATTTGTCAATTATTTTGTGCACGCTCGTCATATCGAGACGAAACTTATGTCAACAGGACCGTATCATTTTTCTGGTCCTACATGCCAAGTTTGGTCTGATTCTGAGACGGTCGATCGGAACGCTATTTTGGCGGGCCTGCGACCCAATCCAACAGACGAATTTGTGCACGGCCCACCGGAATCCAACTTTGGACCTACGGCTGGGTTCGTCTCATCAAATTGGACCTATAGACATGTAGTTTGATGACTTTAGAGACCATAGATTCTGGCACATTTTTTGGTGCAAAATGGGTCCAACGGCGGACACCAATTTGATCTGAAATTACCGTTTTGTCCATGTATCCAGAATTGGACTTATGGATAGGCGTTTCTAGCTAATTTGACCATTCTAAAAATGTTGGTAATGTCTGTTTCAGCATTAGGAGACAGTTGTACGAGTTGACCGTTCGTGACTTATTGAGTGGGTTGTAGTTTCGATTTTCTCAGCTCAGGACAACAGGCAAGTACATTCTCTGATAGTTTTTATTGCTTTGATATCTACTATATTCGATTTAGTTGTAGTGTTATACTTGATTCCCGACACGAGGATACACAGACTAGTATACATTGAATCTCGTCTTGAGATGTCATTCCCGGTTTACCTGGTATATGAGTACATTATTCGATATTATTTCCTGTACTTGTATAGACACCAATTTAGGAGTGGACTGGCCTCCTGCTCTTCGAATCCCGTGTCATGACCTGTCATGTCTGGATTCATTATACTACTCGGAGATGGGGAGTTATTAGAGGTTATGTGATCATACCCTACTTGTTTATTACTTGTGCATAGCTCCACCCTCACCGCACTTAGGGTGTAGCTTGACCTTACACTACTTGTGCATAGTTTTCCATTTTGGTCGGTCTGATCCCTACACTATTATACTACCTGTGCATAGCCGGTCAAATGGAACAACCCGATCTTGACCCAAGCCGATCACATAACGCTCTAATATCTCATGGCACTTTATTTTTATATTTACATCATACCTCAGATTACTTTCCATTGTTTATATTCCAGTTTTATCTTATATCTCACACATGACATGATATCCAGTTCTCTTGTACTGTTTTACTTTCAGTCTTGACATTTCATCTTGTATTTTATTATAATTGTCTCTTATAGTATTTGTCAATTCACATGGAACTGCTGTTGGTGTTTGTACTTGCTCATATCCTGACAGGATAACCCCTGTTGTTTTTCAGAGGATTTAGATACAGATTGTCCGACCTACTACGAGTTTGGTATAGATGGAGCCTACGACCAGGACCAGCCTGTGGACCCGGTGCTCGTAGAGGACGCACCGCCAGTAGTGACCTAGTTTACCTAGATTTTGTCTTGATTACATTCCAGTTTGATACTTTGAGACTTGTAATAATTATTTTGGGATATTGTTTTATGTCTTGGTTTCTGAACTTGTGATTGCGACTCAGCGTTGTTTTAGACTAGTTATCTCATCTTTATCTTTATCTTTATCATAATGTTTATCTTTCTTAGAGTTATGTGATTGAGTTGTGGTTATATTCCTCCGTGCGGAGATGACATGTTATTTTATTATGTCTTAGATTCTATATATTCTAATGATCTTTACAGCGTTCTACCGTCGATACTGCGGCGTAGTCTGGACGTACCCACGTGCTCGTGCCCCTAAACAGGGTGCGGGTCGTGACAAAAAGTTGTCTAGGTAGACTGCATTAGAATAGTACTATAGCAGTGAGATAGAAAGATAATCCTAGGAAGTGATTTGGTTCTTGAGAATTTTAATGGATTGCTTACAGTTGGAAGAAATGAGATTGTATATGAAACTTGTCGTATTGATTTCTTATGGTAGGATTGACTTAAAGGATTGTGAAGGTGATGGATAATATATTTTTGAAATGATCGAATTATGATTCATAATCATAGGCATGGATAAGTGATTAATAACAGTGTCATCTGTGTTTAGCTTGCATTTGAATTGATCTTTGATGAAGTAACATAGAGTTATGCATATGCTGGAATACTTGGGATTTTATTTGCATCATTGTATGAAATTTTGAAGGATTGAGCTTTTGATAATAGAATAAATTGGATATTGATGGTCCTAAATTTTATGTTTGAAAAAAAGTTGATGGTTGAGATGGATACATATTCTGATATGGTTGCAAGCTAGCAATGAATTAAGATCGACCCTCGAAAATTGAATAACGATGACTCTATATACTACAAAAAGAGGCATTTTGTGACGACACTATTAGATACGCTCATTTAAAGAGTCCTAAAATATGAATATTTGGGACGATTATTTACTTTGTAATAAAAGATAATATTAGTTAGGAAAAATTTGTAAATGGACTACTTTATTTAGCACCAAGAATTTGTTCTGTCCCAAAAAATAGGTCTGCACGGAAAATAAAAATAATAAGCGGCCAAAATTTTGTTAAACCCTTATTTTTTTGTTTCTTAGATCCTCATCCAAGGGTGAATATCAAATCCCTAATATATTTCCTCTTTTCAACAAATAGCCATCCGAAACCTTTCCTATCATTTTCTTCTTCAAGTTCTAGAAAAATCCATCCCTAATCCTAATCTATTTCTCCATCTCCTCCATAAATCTCCACAACAAAATCCCCAATCCTAACATTCTTACTCTCCATCCTAAGCTCTAGTCCCAGTTTCCTATTCATCTTCCTCCTCTAGATCTGGTTTTGGGGTTCTACGAGGAGGCTAGGGTTGGGAGAGGCGAGGACGATAGAAAGGAGGCAAGATTATATTGGGGATATTTCCCCATGAGACCTGGTAGAGGAGATCCTCGAGCTGGGTTGGACATGGTGAGAGCTTACTTGTTCACTAAATCATAGAGAATAATGAGATCTGAAGAGAAATTGAGAGATATAGGAAATTTTACTTATACTTGGAGAAGAAGAAGGAAAAGAGGAGAGCTACAATAATAAAAGGAAAACTAAATTCAACATGCCTCCCGATTCTTCATGGTTTTTTCTAAGGGCACCACACTTTTTACTTGGGGACAGCCCAAAAATGTTCAAAAAATTTTACAAGTTTGCCACCCATTTTTTTACTTGGAGGCAGCCCAATTTTCTCCAGCAAGTGGGACTGCCAACTTGTTGGCAGTCCTCACATTATGTTAGGACTGCCAACTTACTGGCAGTCCTAGGACTGCCAGCATGTTGGCAGTCCTAACATAATATGAGGACTGCCAACAAGTTGGCAGTCCTCGGAGAAGAAGAAGAAGAAACAACAACAGTAGATGGAGGCGTCGGCTGCTCGGCGATGGGGGTTCAGGTGGTGCTGGAGGCGGAGGGGAATGTGGTGGTGGCGGATCTCGAGAGCTGTCGACGGAGTGGAACGTGGTGGCGGAGGGGAACGTGGTGCTCGGCGACGGAGGTTCGAGAGCTGCTCGGCGACGGGGGTTCAGGTGGTGCTGGAGGCGGAGGGGAACGTGGTGGTGGCGGATCTCAAACGGGAGAGGATTGTCAGCACCGCGGAGCTCCGGCAAGAGACGGCGGCGGCGGCCAAGAAGGAGGAAGAGGAGGAGGAGGAGGATGAGGAAGGAGAAAGAGGAGAGAGGAGAGAGGAGAGAGAAAACCCTAATGTTTGGCTGACCCCAAGTAAATTGTGGGTGCCCCCCAGTAAAATCTCTACCTGCTTGGGCTGCCCACAAGTAAGAGCTGCCCCAAGCAATTTTTGCGGTGCCCTTAGAAAAAACCTTCTTCATTCACACCACTATATATAGGTGGTTACAATTGTCAGTATCAGAGAGGAAGGTCTCTGATACGGTTATCAATCAGGTGGCTAGGTGTTGAGAACTAATAAGGGACTTAGTCCCACATTGGTAAAATGTAGTAAGAAGAGGAGCTAGACTCCCTATAAGTAGTGGAGTACCCAATCAATGAAAATATACAACAATTATTCTCTACATGGTATCAGAGCCATAACCATACAAAAAAAATTTCCCACCCCTTCCCCAACCCGGCAACCCTCCCCCCCGTCCCCCCGACGCCCCCCCTGCCGCCGAACCCCCCTGCTTCTCCCGGCAGTTCCCCCCTGCCCCCCCCCCCCGACGCCCTCCTGTCCCGCCCAACGTCCCCCCTGCTGCCACCGACAACCCCCCCTGCTGCCCTGACGCCCTCCCTGCTGCCGCCGATGAACCCCCCTGCTGCTTGAGCATGTAAGACATTGGTGAGAGTGAGAGAAGGGGTGCATGTGACAGTGCCTTTACCTATGACAGGACTGGAGTTACCATCAGCAGTCTGAATGCTCTCCGGTGTCGGTAGGTGAGTATAGTCCTGGAACTCACCGCGGGACCCCGTGACATGGGTCTACCTTATGAAGAATAAGAGTGATGTCTTTGAGGCATTTCGAGACTTTCATCGCCGGGTAGAAACACAATATGGTACTAAAATTAAGTGCTTACGGTATGACAATGGGACGAAGTATACAAATAAGAAGGTTGTTGAGTATTTATCCACTCATGGAATACTACACCGAACTTCATGTGCCTATACACCGGCACAAAATGGTGTGGCCGAACGGAAGAACAGACACCTGCTAGAGGTCGCACGGACGATGATGCTGGCTATGAATGTCCCGAAACACTTATGGGTGCAGGCGGTGTTAACGACCTCTTATCTCATCAACAGATTTCTATTTCAAGTATTGGACTGGAAGACACCGTTGGAGATGCTTACTGGTGCAACCACGTACACTGTTCCACCGAAAGTATTTGGGTGTGTATGTTTTGTCCAAGATAATAGGCCAGGAGTTGACAAACTGGATCCTAGAGTGGTTAAATGTGTCTTCGTCGGATACACGACAACTCAGAAGGGATACGCATGTTGGAGCCCAGTTGAGCGGAAGATGTTTGTAAGCATGGACGTTACATTCCGAGAACTGGAACCATATTATGGTTCGGATGACGGTTCAGCGTTTGGTGACACACCTAACACAGAGGGTGTTAGATGTGACGGGGAGAAAATAAGCCCATCTGTTGTGGTCGGATCGGTCCCATGCCCGGTCGTGGAAAACTGGACGAAAGGGAAAGAAAGCAGTGACTCCGATACAGAAGATGAAGAAGATACATATGTTAAACAGGGGGAGCAGCAGACAATGGAAAAGGAGCTCCAAGTCTACAGAAGGAGACATCAGAAGTCCAGTACTGTGCCTGTACCGTGCCCTGTGACTAATGTACCAAGTCCCTCGTCTACTCCTGCTCCAACTCTTGAAGATGTTGCCCCCGTACTGAATCAATCTAATTCTGATGCGGATCTCTCTGACTCTGATGGTATGATCTCTCCACCACCTATTGCTCCCTTAAGAAGATCTTCTCGCATCAATACGGGTAAGGCTCCTAGTCGTTTTGATGATTATGAACATGATATTGCCAACTACCTGTCTTATTCTAACATTTCTTCGAATTATCGAGCCTTCATTGCATCATTAGACTCTACTTCATTGCCCAAAAGTTGGCAGGAAGCAAAGAAAGATCCAAGGTGGAAAGCTGCAATGATGGAAGAACTTGGGGCACTGGAGAAAAATAAGACGTGGGAGCTGGTTCCATTACCCAAAGGGAAGAAAACTGTAGGATGCAAATGGGTGTACACAGTAAAGGAGACGTCAGAAGAAAAAGTAAAACGATACAAAGCAAGGTTGGTTGCAAAAGGATACACACAATCATATGGCATCGATTATGATGAGACGTTTGCTCCAGTAGCGAAAATGAGCACCGTAAGAACTCTGGTCTCTATTGCAGCAAACTATGGGTGGAAGCTATACCAGTTAGATGTGAAGAATGCCTTTCTCCATGGGGACCTACAAGAAGAAGTGTACATGGAACTCCCGCCAGGGTGCTACGCTACAGAATCAGACGGAGGGACATCGCATAGAAAAGTGTACAAACTAAAGAAGTCGCTATATGGACTCAAACAATCTCCTCGAGCCTGGTTTGACAGATTCAGAAAGGCTGTTACAGGCATGGGATACCATCAAGCGAATGCAGATCATACGGTCTTTCTTCAGCATGCAAGAGGCCACATCACTATACTTGCTGTATACGTGGATGATATAGTAATCACAGGTAATGATGAAGTCGAGATCACTAAGCTGAAGTCAAAACTCGCGAAGGAGTTTGAGGTGAAGGATTTAGGAGCGATGAGGTAATTTCTAGGTATCGAGGTGTGTGAAGGCGAACAAGGAATTTTTCTCTCACAGAAAAAATACGCATTAGATCTGCTGAAGGAGACAGGGATGCTGGGATGCAAAGCAGCAGTCACTCCAATTGACCAGAAGTGCAAGTTGGGAGCAGAAGCAGGAGAGCCAGTTGATCGTGAAAGATATCAACGACTTGTAGGGAGATTGATTTATCTGGGGTACATTCGCCCTGATATCTTATTTGCGGTGAGTGTAGTAAGTCGCTACATGCATGATCCAAGAATGGGTCATATGGATGCAGTGTTTCAGATCTTAAGATATCTGAAAGGGACGCCGGGGAAAGGGCTATGGTTCAAGAAGAATGGATGTATAGAAGTTGAGGGATACTGCGATACAGACTGGACGAGCTGTATAGACGATAGAAGGTCTACCACGGGATATTATGTCTTTGTAGGAGGAAACTTGGTCTCATGGAGAAGCAAGAAACAGTCAGTGGTAGCACGGTCTACAACTGAAGCAGAATACAGAGCAATGGCTTTAGGAGTGTTGGAGTTGCTGTGGGTGAAAGCATTGCTGACAGAGTTGAAGCTGGACAGGGGAGCACCGTTACGTCTTCTGAGCGATAGTCAAGCTGCAATAAGTATAGCTAACAATCCAGTTCAGCAAGACAGAAGGAAGCACATCGAGATCGATCGATTCTTCATCAAAGAGAAGCTGGAACAAGGGATACTGAAGATTGATCATGTTTGCTCAGAAGAACAAGTGGCAGACTGTCTGACTAAGGGTCTTAGTTCATTAAGTCTGTCGATGTTATGTAACAAGATGGGAATGATTAATATCTATCGCCCATCTTGAGGGGGAGTGTTGAGAACTTATAAGGGACTTAGTCCCACATTGGTAAAATGTAGTATGAAGAGGAGCTAGACTCCCTATAAGTAGTGGAGTACCCAATCAATAAAAATATACAACAATTATTCTCTACACTAGGCAACTAGTGACTATGCAATGCTAACTCATATTCTCTGCTATGGGTGCCGCGTCAGCTCCAGCTGGCTGCCAGGTAACTTTTTTTATTATACTGCTAATTCCTTTAACAATATAACTGTCTTGATCAACTAGTATTGTTGCAGTTACTAGGAACCAAGGAATTGGGTTCCTAACAAATCCTTCCCCTTATTTTGACCTTGTCTCAACGTCAAAATGAGGATAATTCTTCAAAAAATCTTCATAAGCAACCCACTGTGCTTTTTCTACAGAGCTGTCCATCCACTGCACCAGCAAGTCAACTGTTGCTTGATTCTTCCTCTACACCAGCCTTCGATCTAGAATCCAATCTGGTTTGAGGACCAATTCTTCCCTGAGGGTTGGAGCTCCAGGCACGACTGTAGTGTTGTGGCCAATTTTCTTCTTGAGTTGGGAAACATAGAAGACTGGGTGTATCAGGGAATCTGAGATAGAAATGAAGAAAGTTCACTTGATGTTATTCTTCCTTTGTTACATCCTTTTATAAAGATTGCTACAAAACAGAATTAGTTAGGGGATTGCTACAAAACAGAAGTTGTTATTCAATCAAGGCTTGTGGAGAGGCAGTTGGGAAGGTTGATATGCTGCTCTATCCGGTTGAGATACAACCTTATCTTCTTCATTAGGAGTCACCTTAACAGACCCCCTCAAGCTGACAGGCGTGACGGTGACTGAGAGCTTTGCCCAAGAGATGATTAAATCGGTGAGAAGAGAGACCTTTGGTAAATAAATCAGCCAACTGATCCTCTGAGCAGAGATACTTTACTGTAAGCCGACGAAGAAGTACCAATTCCCGAACAAAATGGTAATCTACTTCAACATGTTTAGTGCGGGCATGGAAAACTGGGTTGGAGGCAAGGGCAATTGCACTCAAGTTGTCACAGTGAATTACCGGGGGAGAGAGGACTGAAATGGAGATATCTCGAAGAAGAAATTGCATCCAACAAAGTTCTGCAGCAGTGTGGGCAAGAGATCGATATTCTGCCTCCGTAGAGCTACGGACAACTGTAGCTTGCTTCTTGGCACACCAGGTTACTAAATTTGGGCCGAGATAGACACAATAACCAGTAGTTGAGCGGCGATCATCAGGTGAGCCAGCCCAACCAGCATCGGAGAAGGCAGAGTGAAGTGGGGAACCTTTGGTATAGCATAGACCAGTGAATATAGTGCCTTTTAAATATCTTAGAATTTGCTTGACTGCGAGCAAGTGAGGAGTTCTAGGAGATTGTAGGTTGTTGACAAACTTGATTTATGGCAAACGATAAATCAGGTCGTGTCCAAGTTAAATATTGTAAGGCACCAACAATGGATCGATATGAAGTGACATCTTCAATGAGAGAGCCAGAATGCTTGTCTAATTTTTGATTGGCAATTGTAGGAGAAGAGGAAGGTTTGGCACCAGACATGTCTGATCTGTGAAGAAGATCGACAATATATTTTGT
The DNA here is from genome assembly GCA_029216955.1 of Iris pallida. Taxonomy (NCBI): domain Eukaryota; kingdom Viridiplantae; phylum Streptophyta; class Magnoliopsida; order Asparagales; family Iridaceae; genus Iris; species Iris pallida. Next base: position 9,752,741 of record JANAVB010008400.1, read on the forward strand.
TTGAGAAATATAGAGGCCCTTTGCAGTTCTCTTCAGTTCAAGACCAATTAAGTACGATGCAGGACCCAAGTCTTTGACAGGGAATTCAGAGGCCAAGTTGGAGATAAGTTGCTTGCAGTGGGAGAGAGAATTTCCTGTGATCAAGATGTCATCGACATAAACGAGGACGATTGAAAGATTGAGTTGTAGTAGATTGAGAGGCATGACCAGGTGAAGAGGATGAGGATGAGCTGCAGGTAAGTCAAGTTTATAGGCAACTGCTCCTATTTTGGAGATAATTGGATAAGGCCCATAATACTTGGGTGACAATTTTTGAGGCCTCCTGTGTGCTACTGAAGTCTGCCTATAAGGTTGTAGCTTCAAATAAATCCAGTCACCTATGTCAAACTCCTTTTCAGTCCTATGAGTGTCCACCATCTTCTTCATTCTGTCCTGAGCCAAAATAAGGTTGTCCTTCAGCAATTGGAGAGCATTGTCCCTTGATACAAGGTTGGCTGCTACCTCTTTATCTTGAACAGCATCTGGAAGATAAGTAAGTAGGTATGGGGGTTCTCTACCATAGACTGCTTCATACGGAGTGGTTATAGTGGCTGAGTGCCAGTTGGTGTTAAACCAGTATTCTGTCCATGAGAGAAACTTGCTCCACTCCTTTGGTTTGTGACTGCAAAAGCACCTGAGATAGCCTTCGACACTTTTGTTAGTCACCTCTGTCTGCCCATCAGTTTGAGGATGGTAGGCAGTAATGTATAGCAGTTTAGTCCCTTGTAGTTTAAAAAATTCTTTCCAAAAGCTACTAAGGAAGATAGCATCCCTGTCTGTAAGTATGGTCTTGGGCATGCCATGGAGTTTGAAGACTCCATCTAGGAAGACCTGAGCAACTGTGGCAGCAGTATAAGGATGTCCCAGTGAGAAAAGGTGTATGTACTTGGTTAACCTGTCTACTAATACTAGGATAGTAGTCTTCTGATAACTGGAGGGTAGCCCTTCTACAAAGTCTATAGATATATCCTCCCATATCTGGTTGGGAATAGGTACGGGTTGCAAGAGTCCTACAGGTGAGACACTTTCTCATTTGTTTCTTTGACAGGTATCACAAGCTTGCACATAATTTTGTACTGCTTTCTTCAAACCTTTCCAATAGCACACCTTTTAAAATTCTGTGTAGTGTCTTAGATGTTCCTGAATGCCTGCTTGCAAACTGTCATGATGCTTCTTGAGCATTAATTCAACAAACTTGGAGTTGGGATCAACTAACAACCTGTTTTTATAATACAATAGACCATCTCTAATAGCATATTTTCCCCTTTCCAACTTGCCTTGTTCCTATTGAGCTAATTTATGGGCATAAAAACTGAATCCCTGCATCTCCTCTTTGAACTGTTGTAGCCAGCCAGCATTCACCACTGAAAGAGCTGACAGAGAAGCATGTTCTCTCCTTGATAAACTGTCAGCATCCATGTTTTCTCTGCCCCTCTTATACTCCACCTTGTAGTTGTACCCATAGAGTTTCACAACCCATTTATATTGGGCATCTGAGTGCACCTTTTGCTCCAACAAAAACTTGAGTGACTTGTGATCTGTTCTAATGGTGAACACCCTACCCCACAGGTATTGACTCCACTTTTTGATGGCCAACAATATGGCAAGCATCTCTTTTTCATATGTAGAAAGGGTCTTGGCTCTCCCTTTTAGGGCTTGGCTAAGAAATGCAATTGGCTTCTCATCTTGCTTTAAAACTGCCCCAATGCCTTCCCCTGATGCATCACACTCTAGTATGAATTCCTTCTGAAAGTTTGGCATAATAGAATTAGAGGCTGGGTTAACACCATTTTTAGTTCTTCAAAGGCCCCTTGAGCCTTGTCATTCCACTGATATGCATTTTTCTTGAGTAGCTCAGCCAAAGGTTTAGCTATAGTTCCATAGCCCTTAATAAACCTCCTATAATAACCAGTCAACCCTAAGAATCCCCTCAACTCCTTAAGGGTCCTTGGTATAGGCCATTCCAGTACAGCTTTAATCTTCTCCTCATCCACTATAACTCTCTGTCCAGTGATGATATGCCCCAAGTAGCCCACTTGCTGTTGAAGGAACTGACACTTGCTTCTTTTAACCTTCAGTTGGTGATCCTCCAATTTCTACAAGACTTTTTCTAAATGCTCATAATGCACCTCCTCTGTAGGACTATATCAAAATATCATCAAAAAAGACCAATACAAACTTTTTGAGATACTCTAAACACCTCATTCATCATGGCCTGGAAGGTAGATGGGGCATTTGTCAAGCCAAAGGGCATGACTAAGAATTCATAATGGCCCTCATGGGTTTTGAAGGTAGTCTTGTGTATGTCTTCCTCCTTCATCCTGACTTGAGGGTAGCCTGATCTCAAGTCCAATTTTGAGAAGAATTGTGCCCCTCCCAATTCGTCAAATAACTCATCAATGAAGGGTATTGGGAATTTGTCTTTGTCTGTGAGTTGGTTAAGGGCCCTGTAATCCACACACATTCTCCAACTTTCATCAGATTTCTTGACTAAAATAACAGGTGAAGAGTAAGAACTGTTGCTGTGACTTATGATTCCAGTCTCTAACATCTCTTGTACCTGTTTTTCAATTTCATTCTTGTAAATGTAAGGTTGTCTATAAGGCCTACTACACACTGGTTGTGCTCCTAGTATCAGGGGTACCTTATGATCATAAGGTCTTTTTGGAGGTAGCCCCTTTGGTTCTTTAAAGATGTGTTCATACCTGTTCAGCAACTTAGATATCAGTTGGTTGTCTTCCACTCCTTCCTGAAGGGTGTAGTGCCCCGTCCCGCTCAGTCAATCGGAGGAATCGAAACGCCGACGGCGTTCGAACTTAGCCTTACAACGGCTGCTTGAAGACTCGTTCGGTCGAGGCGACTCCTCGCTCAGGTGGGATAGTTTCGGTGAACTCGTCTCATCTTTGCTTTCACATAATAAATCGCATATTTTCAACTTGCACAAGTAGGCTTAATAATAAAAGAGACGAATCCACATAGCTAAAAGGAATAATCTCGACGGGTCGAATTGAGTTAGAATATAGAAATGTCCAATGGTCGGCTTAGAGTTGGTGCACGGCGTGCTTTGAAAATGACACTCGGTCCTTCGTCCCGGGGCTTGGGAGAAGAAAAGTTGGTCTTCGACACAAAACTATGAACTTGCCTAAGTCATAGGTGTCGCCCACGTAAATGCTCGATAAAGCACTCCCGTTTCCACTGCGCAAGGCTTGGCATAGCTTTGCTCGTCCCTCGGGTTAAGTTGTAGGCTTGAGTAAGTTAGGCAAAGTTATGCCGCTCGACCTAAGTCATTCCAAGCATCAAGTTAAATAGTCCTACGATCCCAAGGCCCGTCATATGAGGTATGACTTGGACGATAGCGTTACGTAGAACACGAGTTGGTTTAAGGCATGAGCCACAGTTGGTTCAGTGGAAAGTTAGCCACGGTCTCTCGATACTTAAGGAATACGTTAAGTTCAAGTTAACTGGAAAGGCTATGCAGTAGCCGTTCCCTGAGTTTAAAGAATGTTAAGTCTAAGCGATGGTTAGTCACCGAGAGAAAATATGTCGGGACTATAGGTCATTCGCCGAGGCAACCCTGGTTTGGGCTCTGCAAAAGAAGTGTTAAAAGTAGAAGAAGTAAAGGAAAGGAACTAAGTGATGATGATGAGGCCATGCAATTACGTTAAGTCTGGAAGTTAGCGTAGGTGCGCGGTCATGGACAACTTGTCGACAAGGGCGATTGTTTCTTCGAGCGGCACCCCGGGGCCACGGGACCGACTCGGCCTAGGAAGAAACCGGTAATAGCCGAGCTGGCTAATAGGCAATAGTAGTTCGGGGACTTGCATCGAAGATCGCTACTTATGGTGCAAGGATCCTATTTGCCAGGCTATGTCCACGATGGCTAGTTAATGCCAGTGACCATTCATATAGATGGGTCGGTACGGGCGACAATCCACGTGTGTGCCTTTGGATTGAGTTGAGTTGAATCTGTGTGCAGTTAGAACATAATGTCTGGGACTAAGATTTAGCTACAACGAAGGCGACGTACTTCGGCACGAGATGTGGCATCGTGTGTTAAGTCGTTGGCATAGAGTTGCATTAGTTAGACTTGGGCTGTTGCGAGTTAAGTCGAGAAGGGCCGTAGGACAAGTTGGGTGAAGTTACGTTGAGTTGCTGGGCACGACCTCAAATATGAGGTACGACTGCACTGTCATAACACAAGTATGGGTAAGTCAGTAAGTGACGAGGCACTGCCTCAAGGAGGTAGCACGGTCACACGAAAATGAAGTCTCATCGTGTAGTTGCGTCTCTGATTATGGCCGTAAGGCAAGCACGACTTGATAGGTTAACGTTGTTGAGTGGACATTGCTGTCGTAAGTACGGGATGGTCCTCAGACACAAATATGCCAAGGCGTCTGTCGTAAAACTGATCCTAAGACAAGACTAGAAAGACAATTGATAAGAAAGAACTATGTTGCACAAAGTAAATCAAACGTGTTGGTTTTGCATGGGTGGGCGAGGAGCTCATTCTACCAGTACAGTTGAGTACTGACACCCACATAGTTTTCATGTGCAGGCACAGGTAGAAGCTCGTGGCGCGGAGCTCGCTTGAATGCGTCGAGGCATGGAATTCCTTGGCGATTCGAAGCGTACGGCTGCATGAAGTCAAGACTTATATGTGACATAATATATGAACGTCGCGTTCCGAAGCATCCGCTCGCTCAAGACTTGTATTGAGAGATGAGAGAGAGCTGAGTGACTTGTAATGCGAGAAGAGTGAGCTTGAGTGACTTGTAATCTTGGCCCTGCGCCCCATTATAATCTTCGTTTCAATATCAATAAAGAGCCTCTTTTGAATGACTTGTATTTTGTTCTAAATTTCTGCTGGCTTATTCAATGTCTCTGCTTGGGACTTCTGTGTGACGACCCCGTCGCAGCCGCTGTAATCGACCGTTATGGAACCCGCCTTGCACGAGCGCAATCTAGGTTCGTGCGGCATCACGCCTTAGCGAGAAAGATTGCTCCTACGGGAGCGGGACGTGACATAATGGTATCAAAGCACGGCTTTACGTTCTTGGACTATCGATTGAATTCTTTAACTCCGTTGTTTCCGTAAACTCTGAATTATTGCTTCCGCATGTTGATATCGTTGGTGCGCTCTCTCTCAAATGTCCTACGGGATGTCCGTACAATAATTCTAAATAATTTGCAAACGTAGGAGAACAGTTTTTGACTAGAAACAAAAAGATGGTTCGCGTAAATACGGTTGGCTAAGTCGGGCTGGGCATATACACCAAAGTTGTGTCGACCTTAGAAAAGTCGAGTGCGATATTCGAAGTGTGTCGAACGAGAATGAGTTGAACTCGATTGAGTAAAGTGGGATGAATATCGATAGGGGTGCTATCGAACGACGATAACGTCGATGCGATATAGATGAGCGTGCTTGGAATTAGAGGAATGGTTCGAACGGGATTCGAAGAAGTCAATTTTGAATTCGAATGATGGTTTTAAGGATTTGTTGAATGACTTCATCCCTGAGTGGTGTATGCGATAGCTTCAGGGATGCCGATCGATTGAGGATGCGGGGTGTCGGTGAGTCTATCAGCAAGCATCGCGTTATGCAAAGCCTTAGATTGAGTGTCATTGAACAAGTGGTAGTCTTGAAGATTTGGATGAGTTGATTCGAACAACTTAGAATTGATGCGCACGGAACGTGCACGGGATTGAGATTGCGCAAGTATGAAATATGAAAATAATAGAGTAGGTAAATCAAATCGAGGAAAATATTAAGGTGTAGCGAATGGATGACTCGATCAAAGAAATCGACATACGGATCGTATAGAAAAATTTAGCACGATGGGATGATATCGTGCATAAAAAAGTTGAAATTTTAAAGTTACGCAAATGACTCTAAGGATTGGATTGAACGTTGGTCGATGATTTGAGTTAGCAAGGAAGGATGTGATTTGAAAAAAAATATTGCTCGATAACTTAAGATAGACGGATGAACAATACGTGAATTTGGGTTTGAGGAAATTGATGTTGTGAATGATTAGAGGGATAATGATTGAACTTGAATTTGAATGTCGAGGAGATTATCCAGTCGGATGATAACATCATTCGCACAACTCGAAATTGGTTGCAAAGGAAGATCGTCGGGTTACGCATATCATCGATGGTATTAAGGCGTATCAAAGGTCGATATGCGAAAATTCGGGAGTACTCTAACTCAGCAAATGACGATCGTACAAGTGTTATTGTTTGGTTGGATGCTATACTTAGGATTTTGATTGAGATGAATGTTGGATGAAAACAATTGTGTCTTGATGGTTACGCGGATAACCACATCGTCGACATTCTTGTCTTGCGCGAGCACAACTCCAGCCTCGCACATACGTCGCGTCGGATTTGGGGCGATCGTTCCGCGTGAGCGCTGACATGGTGATTCATGTCGCGGGAATGATTGAACTCGGAAAATCAGGACGCGGCAACTTTGATTGTCTCGACTTGTTGGTTTGATGCGAAGGAAAATTCGAGGATGTTTGGACTTGCGATTGATGATTGAGTAAACTTGAGGATTGAATAGATCCAATCCACGTATCGAGAATGAATTAGTCTAGACACAAAACAAGAGTTACGTCCCGATGAGGATGATCATCCCGCGGGAGCGTGTATGGTGATTCATGCCCACCGTGGATAATCTGACTCGCGTGAGATCGGGGCGCAACATATTGTTAAGTTAGGCGACCTCATGATCGAATACGTGAATTGTGATGAATGACTTAGGGAATATAAAATGTGAATTATGGTTTAGCGATGAATTGTGTCGTAGCGTGCTTGACTTGGAAGGATTGATAGGTGTATTATGTCGAACGTGTTCGAAAAAATAGACTATGCGAAATGGCTTGATAAACGAGTGATATTAATATGTCGTGAAATTGGTTGAACGTAAGTTGTCATAGGATGGCTTTACTGAATGACTCGGACCCCGTGCGACGAATGTTGGAATGTGTGTAGGAAATCGATGCTCGATGTTTAGAAATCGGAGTGATGCGAGCTTGGGTAGAAAACCCCGTACTATCAATTTGGTTTGACCTTAGGATGGGTCAGTGTTGATATTGTTGTTTGGGAACTATAATTCCAATACAGACGGAAAGACATAGCCTAGCGGTTAGACAGACGTCCCGGTACGGAGCGATAAAAATTGTGGAGGCACCACTTATGAAGCTCGGTTGACATGCACGTATATCAGGGACGTCCGAATATGTGCACGATCCGACTCGAGTGGTGATGGCAGATTCTCTATCACGAGGCTTGGCTAAAATGCATGTATTTTGGGGATGCTTGGAATATGTGCATGATCCAACTAAGTGATAAGTTAAATCAAGTGAGACATGAGGAACAAAAAAGTATAGAAGATTTTGAAATCGTGTTTCAAGAAAAAGATTGGTGGTATTGTGACCATTAGATTGAGACGAACTTGAATGTTGGTTGATCGGATGGTTTACTTAGAACTAAGTTGTCCGTGTGTGCGACGAGAGTAAGTTTACCTAAGTTGAGATATAGTTGTTCGAGGTAAAAGATAACCATAGCACGAGTGTGGCTCGAGTTGAAGAAACGCATAAGAATAGTGTACGCAAAAGTCTTTGAATGTTGAATCAAGTATAAGTCGATAAGTGTACTCTTTTAGTTTCGAGGACGAAACTTTTTCTGAGTGGTGTATGATGTAGTGCCCCATCCTGCTCAGTCAATCGGAGGAATCAAAATGCCGACGGCATTCGAACTTAGCCTTGCAACGGTTGCTTGAAGACTCGCTCGATCGAGGTGACTCCTCGCTCAAGTGGGGTAGTTTCAGTGAACTCGCCTCATCTTTGCCTTCATATAATAAATCGCATATTTTCAACTTGCACAAGTAGGCTTAATAATAAAATAGACGAATCCACATAGCTAAAGGGAATAATCCCGACGGGTCGAATTGAGTTAGAATATGGAAAGGTCCAATGGTCGGCTTAGAGTTGGTGCACGACATACTTTGAAAATGACACTCGGTCCTTCGTTCCGTGGCTTGGGAGAAGGAAAGTTGGTCTTCGACACAAAACTATGAACTTGCCTAAGTTATAGGCGTCGTCCGCGTAAATGCTCGATAAAGCATGCCCGCTTCCACTGCGCAAGGCTTGGCATAGCCTTTGCTCGTCCCTCGGGTTAAGTTGTAGGCTTGAGTAAGTTAGGCAAAGTTATGCCGGTCGACCTAAGTCATTTCAAGCATTGTTCTGCTCTTTCTGCGATTGTCAAGTTAAATAGTCCCACGATCCCAAGGTCCATCATATGAGGTATGACTTGGACGATAGCGTTGCGTAGAACACGAGTTGGTTTAAGGCACGAGCCACAGTTGGTTCAGTGGAAAGTTAGCCACGGTCTGTTGATACTTAAGGAACACGTTATGTTCAAGTTAATTGGAAATGCTATGCAGTAACCGTTCCCTGAGTTTAAAGAATGTTAAGTCTAAGCAATGGTTAGTCGACGAGAGAAAATATGTCGGGACTGTAGGTCAGTCACCGAGGCAACCCTGGTTTGGGCTCTGTAAAATGTGTAAAAAATGGAAGAAGTAAAACAAAAGAACTAAGTGATGATGATGAGGCCATGCAATTACGTTAAGTCTAGAAGTTAGCGTAGGTGCGCGGTCATTGACAACTTGTCGACAAGGGCGATTATTTCTTCGAGCGGCACCCCGGGGCCACGGGACCGACTCGGCCTAGGAAGAAACCAGTAATAGCCGAGCTGGGTAATAGGCAATGGTAGTTCGGGGACTTGTATCGGAGATCACTACTTGCGGTACAAGAATCCCGTTTGCCAGGTTATGTCCACGATGGCTAGTTAATGCCAGTGACCATTCATATAGATGGGTCGGCACGGACGGCGATCCGCGTGTGTGCCTTTAGATTGATTTGAGTTGAATCTGTGTGCAGTTAGAACACAATATCTGGGACTAAGATTTGGCTACAATGAAGGCGACGTGCTTCGACATGAGATGTGACATCGTGTGTTAAGTCGTTGGCATAGAGTTGCATTAGTTAGACTTGGGCTGTTGCGAGCTAAGTCGAAAAGGGCCGTAGGACAAGTTGGGTGAAGTTACGTTGAGTTGCTGGGCACGACCTCAAATATGAGGCACGACTGCGCTGTCATAACACAAGTATGGATAAGTTAGTAAGTGGCGAGGCACTGCCTCAAGGAGGTAGCACGGTCACACGAAAATGAAGTCTCATCGTGTAGTTGCGTCTCTGATTATGGCCGTAAGGCAAGCATGACTTGATAGGTTAACGTTGTTGAGTGAATGTTGCTGTCGTAAGCATGGGATGGTCCTCAGACACAAATATGTCAAGGCGTCTGTCGTAAAACTGATCCTAAGACAAGACTAGAAAGACAATTGATAAGAAGGGACTATGTTGCACAAAGTAAATCAAACGTGTTGGTTTTGCATGGGTGGGCGAGGAGCTCATTCCACCAGTACAGTTGAGTACTGACACCCACATAGTTTTCATGTGCAGGCACAGGTAGAAGCTCGTGGCGCGGAGCTCGCTTGGATGCGTCGAGGCATGGAGTTTCTTGGCTATTCGAAGCGTGCGGCCGCATGAAGTCAAGACTTATATGGGACATAATGTATGGACGTCGCCTTCCGAAGCATCCGCTGGCTCAAGACTTGTATTGAGAGATGAGAAAGAGCTGAGTGACTTGTAATGCGAGAAGAGTGAGCTTGAGTGACTTGTAATCTTGGCCCTGCGCCCCATTGTAATCTTCGTTTCAATATCAATAAAGAGCCTCTTTTGAATGACTTGTATTTTGTTCTAAATTTCTGCTGGCTTGTTCAATGTCTCTGCTTAGGACTTCTCTGTAATCGGCCGTTATGGAACCCGCCTTGCACGAGCGCAATCTAGGCTCGTGTGGCATCACGCCTTAGTGAGGACGATCGCTCCAACGGGAACGGGACGTGACACAGGGGAGTCTAGACTGAAGACAACTGGATAACAAAGATTTGTGGCTTTTGCTTCCAGTCCTTGCTGTTGACTTCATAAGGAGAGTCCTTAGATGTTTGAATCCCTCTGAACTGACAAGGAACACCTTGATCTTCATATTTCATGGTTAAGTCCTTAAAGTTCCACATGATATCTCCCAATGTACTCAACCAATTAGCTCCTAAGACCACCTGACACCCTGTGATAGGCAACAGCAACAAGTCTGCAGTAATTTTCCTGCCTTGGCAGTCTATCTTCACCCCCTTGCATAGTCCTTGACTCTGCAACTTGCCCCCATTAGCAACCATAACTTCAAACCCTTTCCTGTCAGCTACTGGTAGCCCAATCCTCTCACTGAACTGACTGTCCACAAAACTGTGAGTAGACCCTGAATCTACCAATATGGGAACAAGTTTGTTGTGAATGCTACCCTTCATCCTCATGGTGGAGTGGTATAGGGACCTTGACAGAGCTTGTAAGGAGATGACAAAGGATTCAGGAAGAGGAGTTTCTGTCACTTCTTCATGGAAGACCCCCTCAACTGGAGTATTTAATTCCTCAGTATCAGAGGTGAGCATGAATGGCTTTTTTCTTTACATCTATGCCCCTTACTCCATTTTTCATCACAAAGAAAACATAACCCCAATTCTTTTCTTCTAACAATTTCACTAGGAGAAATGGTGGGAGTTGGTCTTCTCATAACTGTTGGAGGATGTGTCTCAGGGGAACAGATAGAGGAGTTAGCAGATGACAACTTGTTGTGGAAGGGTTGTGGCTTGTATCCTTTTTTGATTGATAAGTGTTTAGATTCATAAAGTCTGGCAAAATGCATTGTTGTAGGCAGGAATGGGGGATTGGCAATTTGTAATTCATACTTAATTTCATCATTCAACCATGCTATGTTGGCTGATCAAGCATGGTTTATTGATTCCTTGAATTTTTTAGAAATTCTCTGGAATTGGGAATCATAATCATGTACTGCATCCTCTTGCTTCAATAACTTTAGCTCCATGGCATGGTTGGTGAACTGGGAAGGCCCAAATTCAAGCTTAATTGCTTGGCAAAAATCTTCCCAACTCAGGAACCCTCCTCTGATTTGGAGAAGCCAATCAAACCAGTACGCAGCTCTGCCCGTCATCTGCACTGAATAAACTCTGACCCTATCAAACTCTGGCACATGGTAATAGTTGAGGTAATGATTCACTCTCAGAAGCCATTCTTCTACATCAGCTCTCCCCTCATAGTCAAGGATCTTCAGCCTTAGAGCATCTCCAACCCTATTGTGACTTTGGAAAAAAGTTAATGCCACATAGGAATGACAAAATTTTATTCAAAAGTTCTTCTCCAATGCAATTGTCAAGTCAATTGTGAAGCTTATGTGGCAAAAATTAAAGAAGACATTGTGAAGTTGATTGTCTTGTTCTAGACAACGCACTTGACAATGTCTTCTCTTCCATGTCATCAATTATGAATAAAAAATATTAGAAAAAAGAAAGAAGATGAGTAGTTATCTTAAAAGTTGCCTTGGAAGTTGAAAAAAATACTTTTTATTGTCTCCTCAATACTTTTGCATTGGAGAGAGTTTTTCTATCTCATTGTCTTTTGAGATATAATTTTGCCACATAAACAAGACATTGTCTTGTGGCTCATGCCACATAGGAGCCACCTAAGACTCACAACACTTAACAAGACAATAGGGTTGGAGATGCTCTTAGTGTGGGCGTTCCCACATCATGATTCGATTGGACTGGTGTTAAGCCTCTAGTGTTGGCCCCTGGAGTTGGATAATTGGTGGGTGTTGGGCCAATATTTGTGGAGTTGTGGGTAGCTCTGTTGGTCCAGTTAGAACCAATGGAGAGGGGAACAGCAGCTCCAGTTCCCTGTGTCTGTATACCCTAAGAAATTTGGTTGAATTGGTATAGTGGGGTGTCATTGGGGATAGTGATAACTCAAGGGGATTCATGGCAACTGGAAATGGAACATTTGGTGGGATCTGGAAATTTTGGTTGGTATTACTTCCCAAATTTGTCATTCCTTGTGCTAAAGGTGATGGTGTTAGGGGTTGGAAGGAGGACTGAGAAATTGGGGTCTCAGTTTCTCGCCTAGATCTACCAAATTCTTCCATCATTTTAACAAACATGACACTCAGTTGCAGGAATTTACCTTCCAAATTATGAATCCTAAAGTCCCCCGAGAGCGCCGGCCGCTCCTCCATGAATTTCGGTCGAGATCCACTGCTAGAACGCTGCTCTTTTTCTTCTTCCACCAACGGATCTAACGGCTCTGATACCATTTATTGGGGATATTTCCCCATGAGACCTAGTAGAGGAGATCCTCGAGCTGGGTTGGACATGGTGAGAGCTCACTTGTTCACTAAATTACAGAGAATAATGAGATCTGAAGAGAAATTGAGAGGAATAGGAAATTTTACTGATACTTGGAGAAGAAGGAAAAGAGGAGAGCTACAATAATGAAAGGAAAACTAAATTCAACATGCCTCCCGATTCTTCATTCATGCCACTATATATAGGTGTGGTTACAATTGTCAGTATCAGAGAGGAAGGTCTCTGATACGGTTATCAATCAGGTGACTAGGCAACAGTCTAGTGACTGCAATACTGACTCATATTCTCTGCTATGGGTGCCACGTCAGCTCCAGCTGGCTGCCAGGTAACTTCCCTTTATTATACTGCTAATTCCTTTAACAATGTAACTGTCTTGATCAACTGGTATTGTTGCAGTTACTAGGAACCAAGAAATTGGGTTCCTAACAGATTAGTCTACACGATGTTGTTCGGATGGAGGGAGACAGCGTCGAAACACCTGGCGGTAGAGTTGGCGGGGATGAATGTTGACGATGATTCGCTAAAAGGGATTGGAGAAGTTTTCGTTAGGGTTTGGCAGGGTAAGGAGAAAGAGGGGTTCTTGAAGGTGATCAAGACTGTCGAGGGCATTGCCCGTCCCTGTCCGTTAGGTACACTCCACTGTAATTTGTATAAGTGAGTATGCCTTCTTTTCAATTTCTTTTATATTAAAAGATAATTCCTTTTTTTCCAATTTAGTTTGTAAATCATTCATCATTTATGTACATGATTAGGGCTTATGGAGTCGCCGACATTAAGAATATATTCTAAGTGAGTATAATTGCTTAGTTTTGAAAAACAATTGAACTGTTATAAGTATTGTAGAAAATAATGGTTGGATAATTTTATTGATGGACTACTTCACTACTTATAGGGAGTCTAGCTCCTCTACATATAACATATTCCGATGTGGGACTAAAAGTCCCTTATTGATTCTCAACACTCCCCCTCAAGATGGGCGGTAGATATTGATCATCCCCATCTTGTTACATAGCTTTGACAGACTTAATGAACTAAGACCCTTAGTCAGACAGTCTGCAACTTGTTCTTCTGAGCGGACATGGTCAATCTTCAGTATCCCTTGTTCCAGCTTCTCCTTGATGAAGAATCGATCAATCTCGATGTGCTTCGTTCTGTCGTGCTGAACTGGATTGTTAGCTATACTTATTGCAGCTTGACTATCGCTCAGAAGACGCAATGGTGCTCCCTTATCCAGCTGCAACTCTGTCAGCAATGCTTTAACCCACAGCAACTCTAACACTCCCAGAGCCATTGCTCTGTATTCTGCTTCAGCTGTCGACCGTGCTACTACTGACTGTTTCTTGCTTCTCCATGAGACCAGATTTCCTCCTACAAAAACACAATATCCCGTGGTAGACCTTCTGTCGTCTATACAGCTCGCCCAGTCTGCATCACAGTATCCCTCAACTTCTATGCGTCCATTCTTCTTGAACCATAGCCCCTTTTCCGGCGTTCCTTTCAGATATCTCAAGATCTGAAATACTGCTTCCATATGACCCTTTCTTGGATCATGCATGTAACGACTCACTACACTCACCACAAATGAGATATCAGGGCGAGTGTGCCCCAGATAAATCAATCTTCCTACAAGTCGTTGATATCTTTCACGATCAACTGGCTCTCCTGCTTCTGCTCCCAACTTGCACTTCTGGTCAATTGAAGTGACTGCTGCTTTGCATCCCAGCATCCCTGTCTCCTTCAGCAGATCTAGTGGGTATTTTTTCTGTGAGAGAACAATTCCTTGTTCGCCTTCACACACCTCGATACCTAGAAAGTACCTCATCGCTCCTAAATCCTTCACCTCAAACTCCTTCGCGAGTTTTGACTTCAGCTTAGTGATCTCGACTTCATCATCACCTGTGATCACTATATCATCCACATATACAGCAAGTATAGTGATGTGGCCTCTTGCATGCTAGAGGAAGACCGTATGATCTGTATTTGTTTGACGGTATCCTATGCCTGTAACAGCCTTTCTGAATCTGTCAAACCAGGCTCGAGGAGATTGCTTGAGCCCGTATAGCGACTTCTTCAGTTTACACACCTTTCCTTGCGACGTCCCTCCGTTTGATTCCGTCGCGTAGCATCCTGGCGGGAGCTCCATGTATACTTCTTCTTGCAGGTCCCCATGAAGAAAGGCATTCTTCACATCCAGCTGGTACAGCTTCCACCCATAGTTTGCTGCAATGGAGACCAGAGTTCTCACGGTGCTCATTTTTGCTACTGGGACAAACGTCTCATCATAGTCTATGCCATATGACTGTGTGAATCCTTTTGCAACCAACCTTGCCTTGTATCGCTCGACCTTTCCTTCTGGCGTCTCTTTAACTGTGTACACCCATTTGCATCCCACAGCTTTCTTCCCTTTGGGTAATGGAACCAGCTCCCATGTCTTATTTTTCTCCAGTGTCCCAAGTTCTTCCATCATTGCAGCTTTCTACCTTGGATCTTTCTTTGCTTCCTGCCAACACTTGGGCAACGAAGTAGAGTCTAACGATGCAATGAAGGCTCGATAATTCGAAGAAATGTTAGAATAAGACAAGAAGTTGGCAATGTCATGTTCGTAATCATCAAAACCAGCAGGAGCCTTACCCGCATTGATGCGAGAAGATCTCCTTAAGGGAGCAATAGGTGGTGGAGAGATCATACCATCTGAGTCGGAGAGATCCGCATCAGAATCCGAGTGATTCAGTCCGGGGGCAACATCTTCAGGAGTTGGAGCAGGAGTAGACGAGGGACTTGGTACAGTAGGCACAGGACACGGCATAGGCACAGTACTGGACTTCTGTTGTCTCCTTCTGTAGACTTGGAGCTCCTTTTTCCTTGTCTGTTGCTCCCCCTGCGTAACATATGTATCTTCTTATTCTTCATCTGTATCTGAGTCACTGTGCTCTCCCCCTTTCGTCCAGTTTTCTACAACCGGACACGGAACCGATCCGACGACCACATTTAGGCTTATTATCTCCCCCTCACATCGAACACCATTTGTGTTAGGTGTGTCACCAAATGCTGAACCTTCATCCGAACCATAGTATGGTTCGAGTTCTCTGAAAGTAACGTCCATGCTTACAAACATCTTCCGCTCGATTGGACTCCAACAGGCATAACCCTTCTGAGTCGCCGTGTAACCGACGAAGACACATTTAACCGCCCTAGGATCTAATTTGCCAACGCCTGGCCTATTATCTTGGACAAAGCACACACATCCAAAGACTTTTGGTGGAACAGTGTATGTAGTTGCCCCAGTAAGCATTTCCAACGGTGTCTTCCAGTCCAATACTTGAGATGGCATTCTGTTGATGAGATAAGAGGCCGTCAATATAGCTTGCCCCCATAAATGTTTCGGAACATTCATAGCCAGCATCATCGTCCGTGCGACTTCCAGCAGGTGTCTGTTTTTTCGTTCCGCCACACCATTTTGGGCCGGAGTATAAACACATGAAGTTTGATGAAGTATTCCATGAGTGGAAAAGTACTCAGCAACCCGCGTATTAGTATACTGTGTCCCATTGTCTGACCGGAAACACTTAATTTTAGCACCATATTGTGTTTCCACCCGTCGATGAAAGTCTTGAAAGGCCGCAAGGATGTCACTTTTATTCTTCATAAGATAGACCCATGTCATACGGGTATAACAGTCAATAAAGGTGACGAACCACCGAAAGCCGTTAATACCAGTTGTAGGGCAAGGGCCCCATACGTCTGAATGTATCATGTCAAAAGCAGCTGAACTCCTATTCCCCGTGCTCACATACGTACTTCTGGTATGTTTTCCCAACTCACAAGCATTACAAAATAACTTCTTTTTATTAGCCCTTTGAAATAAGGACGGATACATTCGACTAATAACTTTAAAAGAAGAATGACCGACACGCTGGTGGTGGAGGAGCAAGTCGGCTTCAACACTGCGACATGAAGCTTCTGGTGGTGCATCTGCTACCAAGGATGCCAATGCGTTGTCCAGTCCAGTCCTGTCTAAATACCACAGCCCCTTATGCCATGTGCCAGTCCCAAGTCGTCGTCCTGTCCCTTTCTCCTGAAAGTCACCTGAGGAATGTCAAAGGAAACAGTACAGTTAAGATCAAGTATAATGGCACTAATGGATAGGAGATTTACAGGAAAAGACGGAGCATATAGGACATTGGTTAGAGTGATGGAAGGGGTGCATGCGACAGTGCCTTTACCCATTACAGGGCTGGATGTACCATCAGCGGTCTGAATACTCTCTGATAAAGGTAGGTGAGTATATTCCCGAAACGCACCACGGGACCCCGTGACATGGCGAGATGCCCCAGAGTCCATAATCCATCCTGGCTGATGGATAGATGCAAGAGCACGTGCAGAATCATCGGTGCTAGTTTGGGCAAAGCAAGTGATGTGATCTCCCGAAGTGGAAGACGCCCCAGGACTGTCGACCGAACCCAGCTTTGTGCCTCGCAACTTCTCAAGGAACTCCCGCTCAAGCGGGGTTATTTCAGCCAGTTGATTCTCTCTCCCGTCCTCCGCCAGATTTGCTTTGTGGCCGCCCCTTCTACCAGCATAACCTCCCCTACCACCACGTCGGCCTCCACGACCCCGTCCTCGATCATTAGACTGATTGTGCAAGAGTTTTGGACAAAATCGGATGTAATGTCCGGAGTCACCACAATTGTGGCAAACACCTCCCATAGATGGGGGTTGATTGAAGGCAGCAAGGGCAGACTTTTCAACCGCGGCCTGCTCCCCCTGGTAGGATCCCTTGTTGGGCATCAACTTCAGTCGAGCTTCTTCCTGTGTCATAACAGCTATAGCTTCTTCCAAGGTCGGAAGCGTGGGTTGGAATAGGAGGATATTCCTTCTCTGCTCAAATACAGGGTGTAGTCCCTTCAAGAATTTCATCATACGCTGCCGGGAAATATACGCCAGGAACGTCTGAAAGTACTTCGCGAATGCCGGTTCGACTTGTGCATCTTCCATCCCAAGAGGATCATAATGATCCAGATCAGACCAGTACTTCTTCAACAGGGCCGCGTACTCAGAGATGGTACGTTCGTCTTGGACCACCCGATCGAGTTCATCTTGCAGTTGAAAGACTCGCATAGGGTTGCCGGAGCCAGAGTACATATCTTTTAGAGTTTGCCATATACCAGCAGCAGCCTCCATTGCCTCGACATTGCCCGACACCTGGTCGGTTAAAGAGGCAGTCAACCACCCAGCCACGACGTTGTTGACAATCTCCCAAACAGCAAACTCCTTGGCGGAGTGATCGGCCGGCACCTTGGCTTGGCCAGTGATATAACCAACCAAGCCACGTCCCTTCAGTGTCCGTATCGCCTGTCGCGACCACTTTAAGTAGTTGGACGTTCCTTCCAACTTCGTCTCTAGCTTCTCTAATTTCTTCATTTTGTAAGGGGACGGATCCACATCAGTATGGATCACATGTGGGGTTACCTCGGTTAATCTCTTCGATAAGATATCATCAACCAAGACCTTCATCTCGTCGGCTGTCAGTTTGCCACTGATCGAATCCATGGCTGCTTCAACTGGGAACCCTATTCGTCGTCTTCGCCGGCTTCTTCGACGTCGGAGTCGGCAACTTCCCCAACTTCGTCGTCTTCTTCGTCTTCGTCGTCTTCTTCGACGTCACAGACTTTACGAATGCGCTACTAACTTGGTCAGCACCGACACGCGCATGTAAAGTGAACACGTCAGGACACCAGAGAAGACATGATCAGTCTCTGTATAGATTCCGATGTGAAGGAGGAATAACAAAAAAAATATTTGTTAGTTCCAAACGGCGCAATCTAGGAACAGAGTCGGTGCAAATAAACATTTGACATCTCGACTGTCTTCGAAATATGCCATTTTTTTTGTTTTTTTTTTTAAAACTAGGGTTAGGGTTAGGGTGTGGATGGGGCTGCTAGGGCTAGGGTTAGGGTTTCCATAAGAGAGGTAGAGGGAGGAGGGGGGGGCGGCAGGAGAGGGGCTGCTGGCGGTGGGTGGGGGGGGCGGCAGGGGGTGGGGGGGTCGGCGTCTTGGAGGGGCGGGATGCTGCGGGAAGGGGGGGGCGGGATCTGGAGGGGGGGCGGGATCTGGAGGGACGGGAGGAGGGTTGTAGGGGCGGGATCTGGAGGGACGGGCTGGAGTCGGGTAGAGTCGGGGGGCTGGAGCGGGATCTGGTGGAGTCGGGGGGGCTGGAGTCGGGTGGAGTCGGGGGGCTGGAGAGGTGGAGTCGGGGGGCTGGAGTCGGGGGGGTGCTGGGGACGGGTGGAGTCGGGGGGTCGGCGGCTTGGGGGGAAGGAAAAAAATAAATTTTTTTTGTGGAGAGAGAGAGAGAGAGTTATGGCTCTGATACCATGTAGAAAATAATGGTTGGATAATTTTATTGATGGACTACTTCACTACTTATAGGGTGTCTAGCTCCTCTACATATAACATATTCCGATGTGGGACTAAAAGTCCCTTATTGATTCTCAACAAGTATATTTGAAACGGGGGAATGGTAGCAGAATGAATTTGGCATGCCAATGATAGTGCTCCAACACAAGTAGAATTATTTGTCAAACCATTCAATCCAAAAGTTATTTAATTCAAAACAACTTATACTTTGCTGGAGTTGAAGAAGAAAAACACCTAAGTCATTGTTTTAGAAGTTTGAAAAACCCTTCTAAGAGCTTTAGCAAATAGGACAATGAGTTTATACGACCTTATTTACTAATATTTAGACTTCACCGAATATGACAATTCGGGTAAGTTGTAATCAAGGTCTTGGTTTATTCTTGACTAAAATCTTAAAATTTAGATGATCGAGATACATATTTCAATATATTAATTTACCTTATTGGCCCAAATTGTAATAATAAATACTGGATACAAGTCATAAATATCAGATTTGTTAACTATGATAACGAAATAAACTGCCATTTAAGAATATGTTTAGTTTTATTAGTATTGCTATTAAATTTGAAACATTAGACACGCTGCCCTCATCTTCCTCTAAAAATAGAGAATATTAGAAATTAACTAATCCTATCAGCACAATGATTAAGAGCATAATTGAGTATTAACATAAACTTCTGCATTTTATTCTCATGGCGTTAGAGTCAATTTTGCGAGCCTCAACTAGAACTGGATTTTACAATATAGAGCAGAAAAACAATACAAAAGGCAAAAAAAACGATTTGTATAGTTGGCCTTTGTGCTTGCAGGTTACAAATGACTGCTTTAAAATTTCAATCATCAGAGCTTTTATCTTGTCTATGCTTGTTGGTACCATTTTCCATGTTCTTGTTCATATATTCATCATAATTCTTTTGTGAAAATGTAGCTCCATTATCGGGAACTACATAGGATCACCTACAAATATTCAATATTTAGTTGAAGGCAAAAAAATAATCCCATCAGATGCTGGAACAGGTGAGTATGCATGTGATGAACTGTTTGTTGGTTGTGCTTACTGGGCATTTCTTTCTATAAATTGTTTTCCAGATTCGAGGAAAGGTTCTTTTTCTAAATAGTCCCCTAGCTTGTGCAGGTTGTATATTGGAAATTGTTTACCCCGAAGATGTTGGGACTGGTCATGCAAACCTCTGTTTATCATTGGCCAATAGAAGGTAAGAGATAGTAGCTGAGTTAGATGCTAGTTACTAAGATTTGATTATATATCATGTCAAAATGCTATTTGTAATCTATCTATTGTAATGTACCACATGTAGGTGATTCCGAGCCTGCAAAAATGTTTGATAGAACATCTAATTTATCTAATAATCATATCATTAACTACCATTGCGACCCTTCTGAAAAGTGACTACTTCTGATAGGAATCGCCCCTGGTGCTCTTGAGGTACTTCAACTATGTGACATAATATTTCTTAAATCAGAAGGATCCTTGTGGTAAGATATCAGATTTTGAAACAAACATAACTCAATAATAATAATTGTTCCAGTTGCTCAGATTCCATCAATTTATGATGGCATGTTATATTATATAACTATTATATTGGGATCATTTAACATTTTATCATTAGCACTGATAATTATAGTGCTAGTGATTGATAATGTTCTATGAGTGCAAAGCTGTATTGGTTGAATTTTAATTTGTAGATTCCCCAAAATGAGAGCTCGGTCATACTATAAATAATATGAGAACAGGTGTTATTAAGAACAAAATGTTGTGATCCAGTTCTAGGGAGGCAATCCATTTTTTAGGCTTTTGATATATTGGACAATTGTGCTCTTTGAGGACTCAGCAGACATTTGGAAGATACACTAATTCATTTTATGAAGATAAAATTATTGCCCTTGTATGTTGGTATTAGCAATTTCCAGAGATGCTTTGACACCGCGAACCTTTTGGAAGCTAAATTAAAAGTTCCAAACTATTGAAGGAATTCGAAACTTAATAGTTAGCTGGATTACCATATAGTTTCTGTCATACCTTTTCCTTTGGATATTCTTCCAAAATATTGCTAGCTTTAGAAAATTAAGAGAAGTTTTACTACAGACTCATAGCCATGAACAGAGTAAACATATATTCTTTGCTCGACCAAATTAGGAATACTTTCACTAGTAGTAAGACGAGAACCAATCGTTTGAAATGGTTTGACATGTGCAGCTTTGATATGATATCGACATATTAGGAGGACTAACAGAATCTCCATTTAATTGAAGGCACTTATAGTCTAGAGTTACACTAAGAAAACACCAATTACTGTGGTAAAGGCGATATTTCGCCACTTATGTTAAATCTGGCTTACTAGGTTGATAAAGATGGCTTAGGCGTTGTACTTTGCATCATGACCTAAAACTGAATCATTCAAATGAGATTGCCTATGTTGCATGGATACTTCAGTGGTTGAACTATGCACAATTTATTCATATCACTACTTCGAATATTTTAAGGATATGTATTGGATACACTTCTTACATAATCTTAATAGTTATCTTGTATCATGTATAACTATGAGTTATAAAGAGAATAAGAAACATAGTAACACTAGCGAGAAGATGTAACAAGTAATAACGTTTAGGAACATACATCAAATCAATTTTGTTACAGTTTTGTTCCTTGTTAGTTAAAAATATCCATTCCTTATCCTGTTCTAACAGCTCATGTAGACCTCTTATTATTTTGCTAAAGAAACTAAAGCCAAGGTTATTTACATATTTATTTATTGTCATATTTCTACCATAGTTTAGTAGTATTTCATATATGATATGTCACTGTAACAATTCGTGTCAGGTCGCGAGTTGCAACATTCATATCTATGCAATATTGAGTGATGCCCTGTAAACTGTAGTTATGATGGTGTTGTCATCAAGAATCATGCACATAAGAACACACATGGCCACCAGCATCCTTTGTAAAAGTAATGTCCTGACAGTTGCATCATCTGGATTCATGCAAATAAAGCACAAAAAATATTTTTATGGCTCACGCTTACACATGTAGAGTTGGTTACACCCGCTAGGCTAGTCTTTCTTGTTTAATGAACAAGCAGGCAGAGCGAGCAACTTGTTAATACACCATTGATAATGGTTTATATGTCCTGAACATCAATTGATAATTCAAGCTTCGTTTCTATCTTGTAGAAACATAAGTAGCTTAATATAAACTCTACTTGTCTAGGTTAGAATTCTTCCATACGTCTAAATGTGCATGTGTGTATCCACGGGATTAATTGATTATAGTTTTTGAGTGTATACACTCCCACAATTCTGTTTAGTATTTATGCTTGTGATGACGAATCTATTATACATATCATGCCGCATATGTGTTTTCCCCTCATAATTCTTTTTTTTTTTTGGCTTTTCCATCGGTAATCAGGATTGCATCTAATGGAACATAACCCAAGGTGTTCTTTCTCTGGAAATAAAAAAAAGTACAAGGTTCTAGGCAAAACCTTTAGTGGACTACACAAGGTTCCTTAAGGTTAAATAAGGCAGCAGGAAGACAATCTTTGGAGAACCACAACTACATACCTTTTTGGTTCTATGGATTTTTGGTAAAATTGATGTTAGTTCTTTTGTTGTTCATGATTGATGTTGTTGTACAATATTTGAACGTTTTTCTTTCCTCGAAACTTCATCTCTTTATTCCTTAATTTCGGATGTAGAGGCCACAACTGGTTAAATGAAATATGCAACTTTTCTCTGTAGATTAGCAACTTAGTCGAGCACTTTAAGCATATGTTGCTTCATTTGCATCATTCAAGGTGTGTATATATGGTTGAAGTTTTTTTCTTCACAACTCTGATCTTTATGTTGCCTATTTTGGCAATTTTACTGCTCATGTTATTGACTTGAAGGTGGTGTACTTATTGCTAGGTTGCTGGAAATGAAAACCCCTCAACTCTAATTTGCTTTGCTTCAAAGACCACTAATGCTAGACAGATCACTTCAAAATTGCACGTGATTGAACTTGGTGCTCAGCCAGGTACCTATTATATACTTGCACATACTTCTCCCATGAGTCCAGATGTCTTACCATTCATTTGTTTTATGTCATAAAATCGTCACACTTTACTGTTAACAACTGGTCTTGTTTTGTATAGCATTACATGGGATGACTTTTTCCCATCGTCTCTTTCACCATCCAAGAATCCTTTTGTGGTTTAGTCATGTACCTTCTTTAAGTACAGTCCATTGCATGCACAATGGATACCTACTAGTACCAATACTTTTAATTTTTAATACCTCTTGTTACTGCTTTTGGTGCTTCTTTCTTCCACATATCAACCTTATGGCGCATGCCAAGAAATTTGACATGATCATTGAAAAGATTCGTTCCGACCTAAAAAAATCTAGTAAAATAGATTCTTCTATATTTTGGTGGATCTATTGCTCTTGGTCCTCCCATCGTACTTTTTTCTACTCTTATGGTTGGGAAAATATATTGTGTATTATGTTACTCAACTATCAGATATTATTCAGGGAAACCCAGCTTTGCAAAGAAGCAAGCAGATCTATTTTTCCTGTCAGATCTCTCAAAAATACAGCATGATATTCCTCATTACGAAGCTTGGTCTTCTTTTTTCCTATGATTTGGAGATAGCTACAACAGTTTACAAAAATCAGATTAGTCCATATCCATATCCTATATTTCTAACAACTGAAGCTTCAGGAATTTGCGGCTTTTGTGCTGTTAATAAGAGAGGACAGGTTTTACTAGAAACTGTCAATAAAGCAACTATTGTGCCTTTCGTCAGCGATCAAGTATGTTCTGTAAGTGTTGAGACTTGAAGTGATTTTATTGAATGGAGTAACAACATATATATAGGAGAGGCTAGCCTCCTCTCCTATCATTCTAGCCAATGTGGGACTAAAGCCCAATAACACTATATATATATATATATCAACACTCCCCCTCAAGATGGGCGAAAGATATTCACTAAGCCCATCTTGTCACATCCTCTCATCATGTTGATAGAACTAAGCCCCTTTGTCAGTCCGTCTGCTACCTGATCTTTGGTTGGAACATAGCCCAGCTCTAGTTCTCCTTTATCCAGTTTCTCTTTGATGAAGAATCTGTCAATCTCAATATGTTTGGTCCTGTCATGCTGCACTGGATTGTTGGCAATATTAATAGCTGACTGGTTGTCACACCATAGCTTCATCTTTGTTCCCTGGTCCAGCTTTAGCTCCGTCAGCATATTCTTCAACCACAATAGTTCTGTGACTCCCAAGGCCATCGCTCTATACTCTGCTTCAGCTGTTGATCTGGCCACTACTGACTGCTTCTTACTCCTCCAAGAGACCAAGTTGCCTCCTACAAATATGCAGTATCCCGATGTGGATCTCCTGTCGTCAGCACAGCTAGCCCAGTCAGAATCACAATAGCCCTCAATGCCTACATGATTATTTCTTCTAAAGATCAGTCCCTTCCCGGGGGCTCCCTTCAAGTACCTCAGAATCTGGTACACTGCGTCCATGTGACCCTTCCGGGGGTCATGCATGTAGCGGCTTACTACACTTACCGCAAAGCTGATATCAGGTCGAGTGTGGCTTAAGTAGATTAACTTGCCCACCAATCTCTGATATCTATCCCGGTCAACTGGTTCTCCAGCTTCAGCATCCAGTTTAAACTTCTGGTCTATCGGTGTCGTAGCTGGTTTACATCCCATCATCCCTGTTTCCGTAAGCAGGTCCAGTGCGTACTTCCTTTGAGAAAGAACGATTCCCTCATTATCTCGAGCAATCTCAATCCCAAGGAAGTATCGAAGGGGGCCAAGATCTTTCACCTCGAACTCCTTGCCAAGTTTTACTTTGAGTTGGGCGATCTCCTGCTCATCATTGCCTATGATAATCATATCATCTACATATACTGCAAGCATGGTGATATGGCCTCCACTCCGTCTGAAGAAGACAGTGTGATCAGCATTGATCTGCTGATATCCCATCCCTATCATTGCTCTCCTGAACCTGTCAAACCATGCCCGAGGAGACTGCTTCAGTCCATAGAGAGACTTCTTCAGTCTGCAGACCTTGCCTTCTGTCTGTTTTGTGCCGAATCCTGGTGGTATCTCCATGTACACCTCCTCTACTAGATCTCCATGAAGAAATGCATTCTTCACATCCAGTTGGTGTAGCTTCCACCCTCCATTGGCTGCCAGGGAGATCAAGGTCCTGACAGTGCTCATCTTCGCCACTGGTGCAAAGGTCTCGTCATAGTCGATGCCGTACGTCTGACTGTATCCTTTTGCCACCAGTCGAGCTTTATAGCGCTCAACCTGTCCATCTGGGTTCTGTTTCACAGTAAAAACCCATTTACATCCAACTGCTCTTTTCTCTTCTGGCAGTCTCACCAGCTCCCAAGTGTGGTTCTTCTCAAGAGCTCCCAACTCCTCGTGCATTGCCGCTTTCCACTTTGGATCGTTCTTGGCAACCTGCCAATTGTTAGGTACAGTAATACTATCCAAAGATGCTATAAATGCTCCATGAGAAGAAGATATATGATCATAAGAAACAAACTTAGCAAGATCCCAACCATATCTGTCCGGAGGATTTCCCGCATTGCTGCGAGTAGTCCTTCGTGTAGGTAGTGGTATGGGAGGAACGATATCACCTGAGGAGGGTGGTGGTGTAGATGAGGAGGATGGTGGTGTAGATGAGGAGGATGGTGGTATAGGTGTCTCAGGAGTTGGGACAGGCGCAGGCAAGGGACTTGGCACTGACACTGTAGGTACTGGTCCTGTAGTCTGCTTGTTGTTTCTCCTGTTGTAGGTCAGTAACTCCCCCTGAGCCGTAGGTGTAACACTTCTCGTCTCCTCCCTCTGTTCCGCTTCACCTTCATGTTCCTCCTCAACCGTGTCTCTATGCCAAACTTCTAAATCGGTTACCACCAGGTTCTCCAAGTTCTCTATCTCTCCCTCTCGCCTTATACTTGTAGTATGAGGCGTGTTATACGAAGTTCCATCCTGGCGGTAATATGGCTCATGCTCCCGGAAGTGGACGTCCATACTAACAAATTTCTTCTTCTCTACTGGACTCCAGCATACATACCCCTTCTGAGTTGCTGAGTAGCCCACGAAGATGCACTTGACTGCTCTAGGGTCAAGTTTTCCAACGAATGGTCTGTTGTCCTTCACAAAACACACACATCCAAACACCTTTAGTGGAAGTATTCCACTATTATTACCTTGTAATACTTCACATGGAGACTTCCATCCCAGGACTTTTGAAGGCATCCTGTTTATAAGTTGAGCTGCTGTCAACACCGCATATCCCCATAGGTGTTGTGGGACATTCATGTCGATCATCATACTTCTTGCGGTCTCCAGAAGATGTCGGTTCTTCCTTTCTGCTACTCCATTTTGTGCTGGTGTATATGCACAAGAGGTCTGATGCTGTATTCCATGTGCTGACAAGTACTCTGCAAGTGTCCTATTGGTATACTCCGTCCCATTGTCAGATCTCAGTATCTTCACCACTGCATTATACTGAGTCTGGACATATTTATGAAAGTTCCGAAAACAAGCAAATACATCACTTTTGTTCTTCATCAAATACAGCCAGGTGACACGAGATGCACAATCGATAAACGAAACAAAATACTTATACCCATTCATAGTGTTAGTAGCACATGGGCCCCAAACATCAGAATGAACTACCTCAAAGACTGAAGAACTCTTATGACCATTTCCAACATATGAACTCCTAGTAAGTTTTCCTAACTCACATGCATCACATACTAATTTCCTTTTATTTGATTTTGCATACATATCTGGATACAACTTATTTAGAGTATCAAAGAAAGAATGCCCCATCCTCCTATGATGAAGTATCAAAGTGTCTTCAGTCTTCTGCTGCAGCTCCTCCATTCCAGCCTTCTCTGCCATAGACACCAATGCTGAGTCCAGTCCGTCTTGATCTAGGTACCACAGTCCATCATGCCAAGTGCCAGTCCCAAGTCTTCGTCCCGTCCCTTTCTCCTGGAAGATCACCTTAGGAATATCAAAAGAAACAATGCATTTTAGTTGGAGAATTATAGAACTAATAGACAAGAGACTGACTGGGAAGGATGGAGCATGCAAAACATTGGATAACCTTACTGAACCCGTACAATTAACAGTACCCTTACCGACCACTGGTTGGAAAGTACCATCCGCAGTCTGAATGGTGTCTGTCGATGCTAGGTGAGTGTACGAGGAAAACTTACTAGCATTTCCGGTCACATGCCGAGATGCTCCTGAGTCGATAATCCAGTCTGACATTTTAAGGGAAGACATAGATGCAAGAGCGTGAGACTCGTCAGTACCTTCTGATGGATGGGCATACATAGCGGCGTTGAAGAATGGAGTGGATGCCTCCTCTGCTACGCTCCTCCTGTCTCCTTCGATTGACGCTTTTTGCTTTCTCTCCAGCAGATCCAGTAGCGCCTGATCCTCCTCAGTAAAGGCGCCGCCAGCTCCTCCATTCCCATCTGCCACCAGCAGGTTTGCCCGATAGCCTCCTCGACCGCCTCGTCGGCCTCCTCGACCACGTCCACGTCCAGCATATCCTCGTCCACGTCCACCACCTGAGTCTCCCTCCTTAGGTGGTTTGGTACAAGCATATCGATGGTGGCCCATCTCCCCACAGTTGTAGCACTGCCGATTCTGTTGCCAGAGCTCTCCCTTGGATCCTGTATCCCCCGAACCGGTAGCTGCTAGTGCTGACTTCACTTCGGGTAAAGCACCTGTCGATGATGCGCCTGTCCCTGTCTGTAATCTGATCCGCGTCTCCTCCTGAATCATGGCTGAGATAGCCTCCTCGAGACTAGGGATCGCTGGCTGGGCGAGGAGTAAGGCTGTTCTCTGTGTGAATGCTGCAGTCAGTCCCTTAAGGAATTTCATCGTCCTCTCCTGCAGACACACCTGTCTCTCCTTGCACTTTGGGTCCCCGCAGCTTGCCCGTTTGGAATGGTGATCATAATCCAGCCAGAGGCGTTCCAACTCCGTAGCGTACTCCTGCACCGTCTTCTCGCCTTGTACGGTGTCGTCGATCTCCCCTTTTATCTGGAAGATCCGTAGATTGTTACCTATGCCATCATAGGTTCTTCTCAATTTCTCCCATACGTCTTTCACCATCTCAATGCCATCTACTGTGGAAGCAATAGACTGGACTAAGGAGTTGAGAAGCCAGATATAAATCACCATATGAGTGGATTTCCACTCGTCGCGTCCTGTCGAGCCCTCTTCCGGCTCTGTCTTCTCGCCTGTCAAGAATCCCTCCAGGTTCTTACCTGCAAGGGTTCTTCTCACCCGCCGTGACCAACTCAAATAGGTGGCTGGTCCATCCAACTTCAGATCGATGGAGGGTAGTTCTAACTTTGGCGGTGCTCGTGTCGTGCTTTCACCAGCCGACACCTTTATCAACTTCAGCAATGTCGCCACATCGTCAGCATCCAGCTTCTTGAGAATCTCCTCCATCGATGCTTCTTCTCGATCACTTCACAATTGCTCCACGACTCACGCTCGTCCTTGCCATCCTCTCCTAAATCTGAATATGTCTGATTTCATCGGATCTAGGGATTATAGGCATCTCCTTGAGATTGATCTCAAGAACGAGCGTGAATCTTGTACCCGCAATAGCGGTACAATGAATCCTGCAGCCGTAAAAACGGTACAGAAACGAGCGTGAATCTTGTACCCGCAATAGCGGTACAATGAATCCTGCAGCCGTAAAAACGGCAGCAGCAGCAGCAGTTGCAGCCGCAACAGCGGCACAGCAACGGCAGCAGCGCGGCAGCGGCGGCGGCGACGCGGCAGCTGCAGCAGCAGCGGGGCGGCGCTGCGGCGGCGGCGGCACGGCAGCAGCTGCAGCGGCAGCGGGCGGCAGCGGTGGCGTAGAAGGGGGATTAGGGTTAGGGTTTGTGTGGAGGAGGGATCTCTAACGGTATGCTAAGCAATTTTAGGTTCTGATACCATGTTGAGACTTGAAGTGATTTTATTGAATGGAGTAACAACATATATATAGGAGAGGCTAGCCTCCTCTCCTATCATTCTAGCCAATGTGGGACTAAAGCCCAATAACACTATATATATATATATATATATATCAACAGTAAGCTTATCTCTTTTACTCTTAGCGCAAAATATGAAGGACACGTTAAAGACTGCTATATCTGGTTTCTCGCACAGCTGAACAATTTGGAGCTTGTTGTTAACCTGCCCAAAAGAGGTCCAAGGGTAGAGAATCCGTTAACTTAAAAAGCACAAGCGTCATTTTATGTCTAAACATTATACAGAGCAGGTCATGGTATTCTCATATGTGTTGCCTTAAATTCTTGATGTATATATGGTCTTTTGTTAACTAGTTATTTTTTATTTTTATTTGCAGGTCCTTAAAGAGAGTTTTGAGCTGATTTTATAAATTATGGCATATTATGCTTAATATGAACACATTTTGGGTTCATTTTGTAAATGATGGTAGATGATGCTTATAAATGACGTAAAGCATTTTAGATTTACTTTGTAAATGAAGGTAAATGAACGTTTAATTATGTAAAGTATTTAGTAAATGATGGGAGGACCCTCAATGATGTAAAGCACTTTGGATTCCTTTTGTAAACAATGGGATATGACATTTAATGATGTTTTATAAATACGTTTTTTCGTTAATAATCTTTAGAGTTTACAATGTGCGTTTGAACTTAAATAATTAGTTATATATGGTTTTTGTTACATATGTATTTTAATTTTATGTTTTATAGGTAACAGAGAAACAATAATCTCATAATAATTGTGACAATTGGTATAAGTTTTTGGGACAAATTTGTAATTGTCCTAAAAGAGAACTATATTCTTTTGTAACTCTTCCCCTAAATTTTTAGGATGGTTTCTATCCGTCATTTAACAACAATTAGGATGGTTATATTCGTCCCTTAAGTTTTTGCCATACAACGCTAATAACACTGTTTAAATCCATCCTAACTACCTTCCCAAATAATATTTGGTACGTGATTATTTGGGACGGTATAGGCTCTTTTTAAAACGGTTTCTGGTTGTCCCAAAAGATCACTTTTTTGTAGTGTTGGTTAAAATTGGACGATGTTAACAGATCTTGAGATCATGTCTGGGAGAATACAATTGATGTATGCATAGTAAGTGAAATAGATTTGGCTAGTTGTTTTCTGGATCGAGAGAATTCTTGTGAGAGTGAATGTGGATTGATTCAATGGTAATTTTATGATAGTGAGATTCTTCTACAATTGAGCATGAATGTGTAAGTGTGATTGGAACATAAATGCAATCAAGTTTAGATATTTGGTTGATGATCGAACTGGATCTTTTGAGAATGATTGATAAGGTAATTTGGTGGAAGATTGAGGTGCAACACTTGGTATATGAATCGAAATATCGATTGGCTTTGGACTATGTTCCTTTGTTTCAGAAATGGTATATTGCTTGTGTATGTGTGTTAGTAATGTCTAGCATGGTGAGCTTAAGAAGTATGGTTTTATACAATGTGTACTATGGATGGAAGCAGATGATATCATTTAAGGTTTTGAAATGGTTGGATTGAGTTCGATGGTATAACTTGTTCGATGGATTTGACTAAGGCATGTGTGAGTTTGTATTGATTGAGAAAGAATGGAATGGATTGATGGTGTAATCTTTGATGTTTTGCAAGGCTCATTCAAGTTGGACTACAAGCAAGACGCTTCGTGGAATTTACTGAGTCATATGTTTGAGTATTTGGTGTAGCCATGGATTGGAAGAGTAAGCGTGGGCTTAAGTAAAGAAAGTTGCTACTTGTGTTTTTGTTATGTGCAGAAGAATTTGTGGAAGTATTGAACATGGATGGAAGATATTTCATAGTTGTTTTGGAATTGATCTGCATGATTGGATGGCTATTCAATGGCGAAGTTGACATGGTAGTTTGAATCAGAGTTTGTGTAAGGAGTTCTTCACTTATCAGTTTATAAATAAGGACTAGTGTATTCTTGTAAGTTTCATGGATGAAACTTTTTTGTGTGGTGTATTATGTAATAACCCGCTCTACGCGATGCATTATACTGGTTTGTTGGCTCGAAGGCCTGGTTGGACTTGGGTTCTGTTTCACTTAACAAAATGCCTAAAAATTGTCTTTTGAAATAAAACGAGAAAAAGTACAAGAAGTATAAATTGTTCTGGGAAGTATTGCTATGGAAGTCTGATCTGAAGGTGATCACTTTGTTCCTTGGACCATACGATGATGATGAAGAGTACTGTTAGAAGATGAACAGCCGGAAGAACTAAGTCACCAGAAAGGTATCGACGCACTTGGGCACTAATGGCGAGGTCGAATGCTTTCCTGCTTTGCTTCACTCTGTTCTGGAAGAAAAGTTGAAGAAGAATGCTCTGGAAAATCAAAGTCTCTGGACTCTGATCTCTGTATATTCTCTTCTGTCTCTGTGTTGATCTCTCGATGCTGTCTATGTGAAAAATAAGTCTATTTATAGACTTTACCTCTTTGTGCGTAAAAAAGCAACAAAATCCTGTCTTTACGCTGGTAACTGTCACCCACGATGGAAGTCACCCTCTGCGCACGTTGACACGTGTTCCATTATTTCAACAAAAATAGGGAGCACGTACATACGTTTCTCAATAAGTGTGGCATGATAACCACGTAGACAAACCACGTTTTAAAGTAGACAAGAAGGATCGGGCGTAAAAATGACCTTAAATATGCCTCAGGCGTGAAGTGGCAAATTGGCGTAAAAACAGCCCAAAATAAACTTCCCAGCGTAAAGTGGCTAAAATAGCCTTGAGCGTAAAACTTAACCCAAATAGACTTTACGCTCACAATAGTTTTGAGCGTAAAAAGCTCGAATAACTATAGTGCGTAAAAAGAAGTAATTTTATTGAGCGTAAAATAGCCTTCTCTGCACACCATACGACGAGCATCGGATTTTGGTAAAAAAATTCGATCTTCTCGACTTCTGTGCTACTTGCTGTCAGAAAAATTATTCTGTCAAATCAAATCTTCTGCATTAAATGCGGCCTGACAGCCTGTCCTTAGGCGTAAAATTCAATGAATTACTTTGGCGTAAAGTGGCTCGCGTAAAGTTCAATGCAAATAGCCTTGGCGTAAAATTCAATGAATAGCCCTGGCGTAAAATAGCTCACATAGAGAGTTGTTTGCATAGAGTCTTCGATTTCTTTGACTTAGTCCATAAAGCACTTTTTACGCTCCTACAAGACCCCCTTCAAAGTTTTTCAAATATTTTCAAAATTTGAAAATACTTTGAACAGAAGCGTAAAATCGAGATTTCACCAGTTAGCGTAAAGTTCGGGATACGCAACGGTCATATGCGTAAAAATTGGGATATCCAACAATCGGCATAAAAATAGGGAATTTGAACCGATTCAAAAATTTCCTATTGTAACACCCAGTTTTTCCAGATGAGGGTATTTTTGAAATTTTGTAATTATAATAATTATTATTGATATTTAATTCACATTATGATTTTTGGTGATTTTTAATAATTTTTAAACTATTTAAAAACTGCTTTGAGTCATGACTTGTGATTTTGATGTGCTGTCAGTGAAACCCTAGTGACTGCAAGACCTAGAGCCTAACCATGTCATTAGGATAATTTAATTATCATTTTTAGCCTAGGAGTAATTTGATCATTTTGGCTTACTTGAATTTTTTAATTAATTTAATGAATTGGTGAATTCTAGTTGACTTTGACTTATTGAGACCTAGTGGACTAGCCTAGAACCTAACCCTAACTATGGTAGCCCTAGTCTAACTTAGGTTAACCTACTTTTAGTCATTAGAGACTAATTTTGGAATAGGAGGATTAGTTTGAGTGAAATCATTCATGATTTATGGTTTAATGAAATGACTTATGATTTCATGACTTAATGACTTATGACTTGGCCCATGGCCCATAACTAGAAGGCCTAACCCTAACTAAACCCTAAATGACCAGCCACATAGGGATTCCCATCCTATTTAAACACTTATTCATTAGGGCTTGCCTCTTTTTTTTATCATTCCAACACTTGGAGAAAAGAAAAAGGTATTGTCCCCCTTCCAAAAATCCCCATAAATCTATTTTAATTCCTTTTTATTCCTAGTCTTTTGCAATAGGTTCTAACTTCTGTATATTTTATAATTATGGAGGTTAATCTCAGCTTTGGGCTCATTTGGAGCATTTGGCCATCAAGAAGAACACCCCCATTTGAAGCCTTTTCTTGCAAATTGTACCTATAGGTAAAACCCTTTAAATTGCATTATTATTTTGATTTCTTTGCATATTAGGCTAGGTTTAGGTGTCCCCTAGCTGTACCCCAAATTTGGGTGGATTTTGTGTCCGTTTGGTGTCCGTATCGGACACGTGTCATAGGGTATGTAACGTGTTTGATGAAATACTTGTGAGAAATAAATATTGTTATTTTCAAAAACTAATTACATGATTTTGAAGCCCTTGGCATGCTGATCACGAATCTATCACACTGAGCACGATTTAGGCCCGTGTCCGTGTCCAAAATGGACACAAACACGCTGCACGATACTGTCGTGCAGTGTCCTTCTACTCGGGCGTCCTAGAGGACACGACACGGCGACTCAAGCCACTAAACTTGACACACACGTTGTCCTAATGACTGACACGACACTTGTACATTTTCACGGCTTCTCGTTTAGTGTGTATGAAGAAATTGGACCTGCACTGATTTTGTACAGTGCTGTGCATACTAGTTTCGAGACGCTGATACGCACGCTTAACTCGGACACGACACACTTTAGACACGATACAGGCACTTGTATCCCTAGCCCTATACCTACCCTTGGGTTGGACACGAGCACGAGGCTCGAGGGTCGACACACGAGTCCCTAGATCGCATTATACCTGTGCACGATGCAGCCTATGCACAGTCCTGATACTGTTTTCGATTTGTTTCTTGGACACCTCGTGTCCATTTAAATGGACACGAATACACTCCCTAGACACGTGAACATATGGTTAACACCCCTACATACCTGATTTCTAAATTCTATGGTTTAATTTAGGTTTTCGAATTTAGTTTGGATGATGAACTGTAGGTATGCATTCCCTGATACACTGTTGAAATTCATGAAAATCCCTTTCTAACTGATTTTTAATGTCAAAATTGCCATGTTTCACCCATGCACATTGTGTTAGTCACTGCTAAGTTGGTTTTGCAAGATTAGATTGGGTTTTGCTATCGAGTGTTGGATTTTCAATATTTAATTGGGATTGAATGTATTAAACTGAGAAATTCTTTTTGTTTAAACTGTCAGAATTAAGAACCCATTTCCCTGATGTTTATATGTTAAATTAGTTTAGAAGTTGGGTTATAAATGTATGTGTAGCTGATGTTAATTTCAGTAGTTTAAATTGGTTTTTCGAATGTGAAAAGTTCATGTACCAGTTGAAGTTCAGTTGAGATTTAAAACTGGGATTTTGATTTACTGTTTTAGATGTTAACTAGGATTCACATGTAAAATGAGATTTGATTTCTGTAATGAACCTTGAGGATTCAAATAGATGTAACTGTTTATAGGTTAAATTCGAATTCACTATTAATAGTTGGGAACCTGAGATTTTAGAGTGCTTTAAAATTGAAAACAGTTAACTGAGATTGGTTAACTGTTACTCACTGAAATTCCCATGTATCACACCCTTCCTGTCAACACACACATTCACTGTTTTTTTGAGTTCCTGAGAACTTCACTGTAATGAGGATTGGAAATGTAAACTAAAATCTGAGATTTCACTGTTTGCAGTCCATACTTCCTACTAGGACAGCCTCTATCTATGTGTCAGTCCCTCCTATAGTACACACACATATCCTTCAAAATTCTGAGAACTGTGGTTCATTCTAACTGGGTTTTGATTTTTAAAAAAACCTGTGAATGATTCCTATAGACACTGTGCACAACTGTCATATATCACCCTCACATACACCAAAACCTGAGACTTGATCCCCTGTTTACACTGATTTAATGGTTCAATGGTCATGTTAGATTCAATTACATGTACATTACTTGAATGTTGGTTTAGGGTGCATTGAGGAATAGTTTGAATTATTTTCAATTTGGGATGCCAACTCCTATGTTTCCTTTGAACTGTCATTAGGTTGCTAATCTCATTCATAACACATAGGAAACAAACATTCACCCTCTTGTGATTCACTGTCACTTGTTTTCAGTTTTCTGAGAACTGAAACTTCCAAACATCACTGTTTTCATATGCTTGAGTTGTTCACTATTTTACTAATATCCCACCACACACATATATGCATGACCCCCTACCCTTCTATATGTATACTACATATGTAAATGAATACATGAATGAATAAGGTAGGTGTGCCATGATATATGTATGTAGGCAATGCATGCTATGAGTAGAATGAATGAAAATATGCAAGAATGATGTGAGGTAATACAATGTATACAACTGCCTTTGCATCTTGTATGAATGTATGTATATACTCATGGATATATGGTTGAGTGATATATATATATATATATATATATATATATATATATATATATATATATATATATATATATATATATATATATATATATATATATATATATATATGTTGGTTTAAGGCTAAGTTGACTTGGGGGTTATTCACATAGATGTTTAGAGTTTAGCTAGTATATCTCTAGATACCATAGAGTTGCTTGGTCTCATATTATATATATGGGGTTAAGGTTAGATTGTGTAAAGGTATGTAATGTCCTATATGTATAGGATATAGGTATTTGTGTTATACCTTAGCACATGTGTTAAAGTTGAGTTAGAGTTTGAGTCCAGTTAATGTAGAAATTGAATAGATAGTTAACCCTAGATGAGTATTGACCAAGATTGAGCCTTTAGTCCAAAGTTGACCTAGTTTGACCTAGACAGTTGACCATGGTTGACTTTGACCTAGATTGATCCAAAAATTATGTAGATTGCATCGTAGATTTTATTTACCTTATTTTAAACATGTCATAACCCATACTGCTCTATTTAGGACATTGTGACTCCGGTGCAGACATCTGATATTTTATTACTCTTTTCAGAGTAACAGGCGAGTACATTCTCTGATAGTTCTTCCATTTACTTGTTAATTACTGTACTTCAGTTCTAGATAGTTTTATGTGATTCTTACAACACGTATGGATATTTCTAGATTCATGTATGCGACACACCTACCATCTGTCTGGCCTCTATTTTCTGGAACCACTACTGGCATCACCTTCTGAAATCACTACTGGAACCACCTACTGGAATCACTCTGAAATCTTTTGCTGGTATCATTATGTTTGGCTGGACTCATCCCGATTTCTCGTGTCATTTTCTGGATTCACTTGTACTTGCTGGACGGAGAAATATTGGAATAGGCATGTGAACATACACAAATACTGGAACCACTCCCTTGGAATTATACTGGAATGATAGCCATATCACACCCGGCCAGGTGTGTGATGTGCCGTATTACCTACAGCCGTTCACATGTCGATCCCGATATTTTAAAACACACTGTTAGAGTATAGGCTGGACTCACCCTGGAACCTTTGATCACCAACTAGACTCACCTTATACCGGACTCATCTTGTACTGGAACCACCTGGTATCAGATTTATGTTGTCTGGATTTACTTAGGATTTGCACTTGTTTACATTTACATTCTGGACTGATTATGTTACTTTAGTTCAGCTAGATTTATTTTACAGTCTTTATTGCCATCATTCTTCTCTTGTTTAGTTACTTACTTTCCTTGTATCTTATTTGTTCTCCATACCATCACCTGTATATAAACTGCCATATTCATCAATAAAACTGTCTATAACTACTTTATAGTTCTCTGTCATTTAATTGGGATTTCTTGATGAGTTGTACTCGTTCCTGTCCTGACTGGACCTGTTGAAAATTTTACAGATGATTGCCCTGAGGACACATGCCCTACAAGTTACAGACCAGGAGATGGCTTAGCTACCTATGGCCCCGACACTCAGGAGTGATCGGGAGTTTAGTTAGTCTATCTTGTTTTAATTTTCCTGTTTAGAATTGGAGTTGTATATAGAGATTTGAGACTTGAGATGTATTTGAGATTGTTTGAGTTGGTTGTTATTTTATTAGTAGTTTTGTTGTCTTCAAATTCTTAGTTATATTTCGGTGTTATCTTATCGTACTTAGACTGTGATTGAGTTACACCATATCTTATACTTGTCCTCCGTTCGGAGTTGATCATGATGAGTACATTATATACTGCATGAGTTGATGATTAGTTAGAGACTTAGAACAGCGTTCTACCGCCGACACTGCGGCGTAGGCTGGGCGCTGTTACGTACTCGTACCCTCACAGTGGGTGCGGGTCGTGACACGTTTTTAGTGGTGGCCCATGCAGGTCGAGAGTCGCATTAGTGCGATATCGTGGTAGTACAGCGACTTAGTTGTACTGTTGCGAGCCTGCGATAGGATTGAGAGATAGGCTTTACCGGAGAGGCACTCAATCACAGTTAGACTACTTGAGAAGATTCATGGGATGACCCTTGAGAATCTCATTATAAACTATCTCAAAATTTGATTCTGACAGTATCTGTCTATCTTCCTTGTTCATCGTTGAATTTGATTCTTGGTATTCATTATTGACTTAATTTTCTACCAAGATAACATTATGCGCTAGGTTGCCTCAGTCATGGAATCTAGAGTCTTCTACAGCCATATCAGCTAGTTGGGCGATGAGATAGAGTCTAATTTTGGATATATTTCTCGGGTGTAGGAATTTAAGGTTTTCGCAGGCAAGCTAGCGGCAATGCAAAAATTTTAAATACCATGATTCTAGATGTATGTACATTAGTTGTGGACTCTATGGATTATCGCAGCCATACTTACTGTTGTGACAAGGATTCTGGTGACATAGTTCTGGATAGATGGGTATGATTATTAGATTGCAGGATAGATACCATATAGATGGTACCCTAGAGAATTTGAGTGGAATACCAGGGTGGATATTACTTGAGTGTCATGGATTAGATAGAGGGAGCTAGGCCACCTGTAGCACGGCACCGTGCCCCGTACCAACAGAGGGATACACCCCAGAGGGGCAGGGCTTCTGTGCTGACAGACGAGTAGACCGACGCTACGGGTGACAGGTTAGCAGGTCTGTCTTCTTGTTCTTCTTTCCATCTTGTTGTGTGATTCCATTAGTACCTGCCAGGATATTGCTTGTGATTTCCTAGATAGCGTAGCTACCCTGTTCGAGACCGTGAAATCACGACCAGTAGGATTGTGTTGCTTCGACTTTGATTTGCTGGGGATTTGACCTAGTGGGGATGCGATCATTTTAATTTCGAGGACGAAATTTTTCTAAGGTGGGTAGGATTATAACACCCAGTTTTTCCAGATGAGGGTTTTTTGAAATTTTATAATTATAATAATTATTATTGATATTTAATTCACATTATAATTTTTGGTGATTTTTAATAATTTTTAAACTATTTAAAAACTGCTTTGAGTCATGACTTGTGATTTTGATGTGCTGTCAGTGAAACCCTAGTGACTGCATGACCTAGAGCCTAATCATGTCATTAGGATGATTTAATTATCATTTTTAGCCTAGGAGTAATTTGATCATTTTGGCTTACTTGAATTTTTTAATTAATTTAATGAATTGGTGAATTCTAGTTGACTTTGACTTGTTGAGACCTAGTGGACTAGCCTAGAACCTAACCCTAACTATGGTAGCCCTAGTCTAACTTAGGTTAACCTACTTTTAGTCATTAGAGACTAATTTTGGAATAGGAGGATTAGTTTGAGTGAAATCATTCATGATTTATGGTTTAATGAAATGACTTATAATTTCATGACTTAATGACTTATGACTTGGCCCATGGCCCATAACTAGAAGGCCTAACCCTAACCAAACCCTAAATGACCAGCCACATAGGGATCCCCACCCTATTTAAACACTTATTCATTAGGGCTTGCCTCTTTTTTTTATCATTCCAACACTTGGAGAAAAGAAAAGGTATTGTCCCCCTTCCAAAAATCCCCATAAATCCATTTTAATTCCTTTTTAATCCTAGTCTTTTGCAATAGGTTCTAATTTCTGTATATTTTATAATTCTGGAGGTTAATCTCAGCTTTGGGCTCATTTGGAGCATTTGGCCATTAAGAAGAATACCCCCCATTTGAAGCCTTTTCTTGCAAATTGCACCTATAGGTAAAACCCTTTAAATTGCATTATTATTTTGATTTCTTTGCATATTATGCTAGGTTTAGGTGTCCCCTAGCTGTACCCCAAATTTGGGTGGATTTCGTGTCCGTTTGGTATCCGTATTGGACACGTGTCATAGGATATGTAACGTGTTTGATGAAATGCTTGTGAGAAATAAATATTGTTATTTTCAAAAACTAATTACATGATTTTGAATCCTTTGGCATGCTGATCACGAATCTATCACACTGAGCACGATTTAGGCCCGTGTCCAAAATGGACACGAACATGCTGCACGACACTGTCGTGCAGTATCCTGCAGCTCGGGCGTCCTAGAGGACACGACACGGCGACTCAAGCCACTAAACTTGACACACACATTGTCCTAATGACTGACATGACACTTGTAAATTTTCACGGCTTCTCGTTTAGTATGTACGAAGAAATTGGACCTACACTGATTTTGTACAGTGCTGTGCATACTAGTTTCGAGACACTGATACGCACGCTTAACTCGGACACGACACACTTTAGACACGATACAGGCACTTGTATCCCTAGCCCTATACCTACCCTAGGGTTAGACACGAGCACGAGGCTCGAGGGTCGACACACGAGTCCCTAGATCGCATTGCTCCTGTGCACGATGCAGCCTATGCACAGTCCTGATACTGTTTTTAATTTGTTTCTTGGACACCTCGTGTCCATTTAAATGGACACGAATACACTCCCTAGACACGTGAACATATGGTTAACACCCCTACATACCTGATTTCTAAATTCTATGGTTTAATTTAGGTTTTCGAATTTAGTTTGGATGATGAACTGTAGGTATGCATTCCCTGATACACTGTTGAAATTCATGAAAATCCCTTTCTAACTGATTTTTAATGTCAAAATTGCCATGTTTCACCCATGCACATTGTGTTAGTCACTGCTAAGTTGGTTTTGCAAGATTAGATTGGGTTTTGCTATCGAGTATTGGATTTTCAATATTTAATTGGGATTGAATGTATTAAACTGAGAAATTCTTTTTGTTTAAACTGTCAGAATTAAGAACCCATTTCCCTGATGTTTATATGTTAAATTAGTTTAGAAGTTGGGTTATAAATGTATGTGTAGCTGATGTTAATTTCAGTAGTTTAAATTGGTTTTTCGAATGTGAAAAGTTCATGTACCAGTTGAAGTTCAGTTGAGATTTAAAACTGGGATTTTGATTTACTGTTCTAGATGTTAACTAGGATTCACATGTAAAATGAGATTTGATTTCTGTAATGAACCTTGAGGATTCAAATAGATGTAACTGTTTATAGGTTAAATTCGAATTCACTGTTAATAGTTGGGAACTTGAGATTTTGGAGTGCTTTAAAATTGAAAACAGTCAACTGAGATTGGTTAACTGTTACTCACTGAAATTCCTATGTATCACACCCTTCCTGTCAACACACACATTCACTATTTTTTTTGAGTTCCTGAGAACTTCACTGTAATAAGGATTGGAAATGTAAACTAAAATCTGAGATTTTACTGTTTGCAGTCCACACTTCCTACTAGGACAACCTCTATCTATGTGTCAGTCCCTCCTATAGTACACACACATATCCTTCAAAATTCTGAGAACTGAGGTTCATTCTAACTGGGTTTTGATTTTTAAAAAAACCTGTGAATGATTCCTATAGACACTGTGCACAACTGTCATATATCACCCTCACACACACCAAAACCTGAGACTTGATCCCCTGTTTACACTGATTTAA
The DNA here is from genome assembly GCA_029216955.1 of Iris pallida. Classification (NCBI taxonomy): domain Eukaryota; kingdom Viridiplantae; phylum Streptophyta; class Magnoliopsida; order Asparagales; family Iridaceae; genus Iris; species Iris pallida. The sequence continues at coordinate 9,793,543 of JANAVB010008400.1, forward strand.
TGGTTCAATGGTCATGTTAGATTCAATTACATGTACATTACTTAAATGTTGGTATAGGGTACATTGAGGAATAGTTTGAATTGTTTTCAATTTGGGATGCCAACTCCTATGTTTCCTTTGAACTGTCATTAGGTTGCTAATCTCATTCATAACACATAGGAAACAAACATTCACCCTCTTGTGATTCACTGTCACTTGTTTTCAGTTTTCTGAGAACTGAAACTTCTAAACATCACTGTTTTCATATGCTTGATTTGTTTACTATTTTACTAATATCCCACCACACACATATATGCATGACCCCCTACCCTTCTATATGTATACTACATATGTAAATGAATACATGAATGAATAAGGTAGGTGTGCCATGATATATGCATGTAGGCAATGCATGCTATGAGTAGAATGAATGAAAATATGCAAGAATGATGTGATTTAATACAATGTATACAACTGCCTTTGCATCTTGTATGAATGTATGTATATACTCATGGATATATGGTTGAGTGATATATATATATGTTGGTTTAAGGCTAAGTTGACTTGGGGGTTATTCACATAGATGTTTAGAGTTTAGCTAGTATATCTCTAGATACCATAGAGTTGCTTGGTCTCATATTATATATATGGGGTTAAGGTTAGATTGTGTAAAGGTATGTAATGTCCTATATGTATAGGATATAGGTATTTGTGTTATACCTTAGCACATGTGTTAAAGTTGAGTTAGAGTTTGAGTCTAGTTAATGTAGAAATTGAATAGATAGTTAACCCTAGATGAGCATTGACCAAGATTGAGCCTTTAGTCCAAAGTTGACCTAGTTTGACCTAGATAGTTGACCATGGTTGACTTAGAGTTGACTTTGACCTAGATTGACCCAGAAATCATTTAGATTGCATCGTAGATTTCATTTACCTTATTTTAAACATGTCATAACCCATACTGCTCTATTTAGGACATTGTGACTCCGGTGCAGACATCTGATATTTCATTACTCTTTTCAGAGTAACAGGCGAGTACATTCTCTGATAGTTCTTCCATTTACTTGTCAATTACTGTACTTCAGTTCTAGATAGTTTTATGTGATTCTTACAACACGTATGGATATTTCTGGATTCATGTATGCGACACACCTACCATCTGTCTGGCCTCTATTTTCTGGAACCACTACTGGCATCACCTTCTGGAATCACTACTGGAACCACCTACTGGAATCACTCTGGAATCTTTTGCTGGTATCATTATGTTTGGCTGGACTCATCCCGATTTCTCGTGTCGTTTTCTGGATTCACTTGTACTTGCTAGGCGAGAAAATATTGGAATAGGCATGTGAACATACCCAAATACTGGAACCACTCCCTTGGAATTATACTGGAATGATAGCCATCTCACACCCGGCCAGGTGTGTGATGTGCCGTATTACCTACAGCCGTTCACATGTCGATCCCGATATTTTAAAACACACTGTTAGAGTATAGGCTGGACTCATCCTGGAACCTTTGATCACCAACTGGACTCATCTTATATCAGACTCATCTTGTACTGGAACCACCTGGTATCAGATTTATGTTGTCTGGATTTACTTGGGATTTGCACTTGTTTATATTTACATTCTGGACTGATTATGTTACTTTAGTTCAGCTAGATTTATTTTACAGTCTTTATTGCCATCATTCTTCTCTTGTTTAGTTACTTACTTTCCTTGTATCTTATCTGTTCTCCATACCATCACCTGTATATAAACTGCCATATTTATCAATAAAACTGTCTATAACCGCTTTATAGTTCTCTGTTATTTAATTGGGATTTCTTGATGAGTTGTACTCGTTCCTGTCCTGACTGGACCTGTTGAAAATTTTACAGATGATTGCCCTGAGGACACATGCCCTACAAGTTACAGACCAGGAGATGGCTTAGCTACCTATGGCCCCGACACTCAGGAGTGATCGGGAGTTTAGTTAGTCTGTCTTGTTTTAATTTTCCTATTTAGAATTGGAGTTGTATATAGAGATTTGAGACTTGAGATGTATTTGAGATTGTTTGAGTTGGTTGTTATTTTATTAGTAGTTTTGTTGTCTTCAAATTCTTAGTTATATTTCGGTGTTATCTTATCGTGCTTAGACTGTGATTGAGTTACACCATATCTTATACTTGTCCTCCGTTCGGAGTTGATCATGATGAGTACATTATATACTGCATGAGTTGATGATTAGTTAGAGACTTAGAACAGCGTTCTACCGCCGATACTACGGCGTAGGCTGGGCGCTGTTACGTATTCGTACCCTCACAGTGGGTGCGGGTCGTGATACCTATAAATAGGGTTCTTCGGGGAGAGAGAAAACTTTACTTGTTCTCTTTTCTTTCATAATCCTGATCTTTCTTGAATCCTCTTCTTCTTTCTACTTTTACTTCAATCCAATGGCCCCCAAGAAGTCGTCCGTTGCTGGCAGCAAGGGCAAGAAGCCCGCCGACGATTCCTCGTCGGTTGACCGTGCGCAAAATCCCATCCGGTCATCAACAGCATCTCGGCAAAGCAATCCCGCCGTGGCTCCGGTAATGAGGGGTAAAACGTTGAACTTCGGTCATAAGTTCGTCGGAGAAGAAGAACCAACGAAAACCGAAAGTCTACGCCCACGTTGTTCGTGCTAGCGTAAAAAGACTAAAATACGCCCACGTTGTTCGTGTTAGCGTAAAACTTGAAATACGCCCACATTTACATGTGTCAGCGTAAAACTGGAAATACGCCCACATCTACATGTGTCAGCATAAAACTTGAAATACGCCGACATCTACATGTGTCAGCGTAAAACTCATTTTATGCTCACATCTTTTTGTGGCAGCGTAAAATTGAAAATATGCTCACGTCTGTACGTGCCAGCGTAAAATTCAAAATACGCTCACATTTAATGTGTGCTGGCGTAAAATTGGAAATACGCTCACTTCTAGTTGTACTGGCGTAAAATTTAAAATACGCTCACATTTAATGTGTGCTGGCGTAAAAATTGAAAATATACTCACTTCTAGTTGTACTAGCGTAAAATTTCACTAGTAACAGTCTTTTGCGTAAAAAGAATATTTTTACACTTAAAAAAGTTTTTATCAACTTTAATAAGCGTAAAATTTGCATACTCAGAGTCTTTATGCGTAAAAGTCAAACCAAATCATCTGCGTAAAAAGACTTCAAATTAGATTTTCACCAACTTGATTTTTTTTTCGTTTAGCGGTGGACTTGCAAATTCACCCTCTCGCAGAAATATTTGGCTCGCCAGCTGGTATGGTGGGCTCAAACTATCTGGAAAACTTATCACATGTAAAGTTTCCTCAATCCAACCCTGAATACCCTGAAGGAAGAGCTCAACTGATAGCTGCTCAAGGAGACAGGATGCTGCTATCTATGATAAATGGAGAAGTGTTGGTATCACTGGAAGACCAACAATTCTTGAAGCCAGCTTTTTTATTCGGGGATGCGATATACTTCAAATCGTAAACTCACCCTAAGAAAGAGGCCTGGGTGTTTAAACTTGGAGAAAGGGCGATGTATCTCCCTGACATGGATAGGGATTACCCTCTATCTGCTTTTGTCCATGCTACTCACCCTCGTTAGATGTTATAGAATTTGACTCCCAGTAGCTACGGCAGGCCGGACAAGATTATTTTCAAGAGAGAGAGAGCTAGTGACATGGGATACCACATTAGTACTCCTATTGGTGGTGTCATCCCATTCTCGGGTCTATTGCTCGGGTTCATACCAAGTGAAGACTCATCTCTGATCCAACCAGTACAGACTCCCATATTTATCAATAAGTTCATGAAAGCTGCTGTATTATATCCTCAGACCAACCCTAGGCTGACAGGGTGGCTGACTCCTTATAGTAATAACTGGATTCAAATCAGTGCTTGGATCATAAAGCACTTTAAAACTGACCTGGAAGCTATCGGCCTATATGAAGCAGTAGCCTCTACAAGTTACGACATACCACCGAACAACAACTTGTTCTTGGCTTTATTGGAATTGTATATGAGTTCAACAGGAACTTTTGCAACTCCACTCGGTGAAATGGGTCTTGCTCTACATGAGATGCAATTTATATCGAAGCTGCCAATGGACGAAGCCCCTTATGAAGAATATGTTCCCTCCAATCGGGAACTAGCAGAAATAAGAGAGAAGAACCCTGAATTGGTGTAGGTCTATGAAGAACTCATGTGCCATTATCTGATTTGCACAAGTTTGTATGAAACCGGGTCACATTTGGCATATGTGACTAAATGGACTACCTATTTATTTTACCATGAAAATAGAGTATCCAAGACTGAGAAGGGTAGGTTCCGAGAAAACAAGACTCAAACCATCAACCCTTGCTCTATAAATCCAGCAGATGTAATCCAGGAATTGATGGTCTCACAGAAATCTCGAGACCAATATCTATCCACCAAGACTGGAGATATCCCTGCGGGGACTGAGACTTTAAGCTACCTAAGGCATGGTAGTCAGAAGATGTCAAGAAAAGCCTTGCTGGTAGGATTCCTATCCCTATGGCTACGAAGATGGGTCGTGCCGGGTATTAGTACCATAGACAGGATCCACCGAAATGTATTGCGGCCAGCAGTACGTTTGGTGTTCAAAAATAGAATCAACCTGCTGTCGGCAATGGTATGCCGAATAAATGCAGGACTACGGACTTTTGGTGAAGAGTTGATTAAAAATGCTCCTCACCGAAACAATTTTCCAAGAGTGGAGCTGCCGTATACCTGTCTGATGGGATGGTTATTACACCACAATTGCAATTTGCTGCCACTAGGCCCTGAAGATGAAGCACATATCTTCCTCCAAAAATTCAGCAAGGCCACGTGGACTGCCACGACAGTGGCAGACACCCGAGCAGCGTTGAATTACTCTCATGGCTGGAATTTCTTCTGCACAAGGCCGCCAGTTCCAGCCGACTGCCTTGGCGTGCAATTCGAAGACAGAGGAGAGAGGACAACTTCATTGCCAAAACCTGTCTTCTAATGGCTAATGTATATCAGACCATCCCATCTGATGCACAGGAACGAAGATAACTGTGCGTTTGAGCCTCATCTACCGAGTAGGTTCGTCCGCCAGTTTGGATATGACCAGCTTCACGTTGGCAATCCTTCTACCAGCTTTTATCACTATGGAAAGTTGATTAACGGTGCGAGAGCATGGAGATACTTCAGCACCGCATGTACTGGTGTTAAATTCAACATATCTACTGCCACCAGTACAACCGAGCTACGTATACTTCACTCGTATGCTCTTTTTTACTCATCTATCCGCTCTTTCGCACATGGTTATAGTATACAAGGAAGTCTTCGGTGGCCCAAGGAGGGAAACATCGAGGAACCAATCAGAATAACTCCTGACATACCCGACAACAATACTGTTACAGATGAATTTCTGGAAGTAATCCCCACAGGAGCTGGAGAGATAGCAGCGGGACCAATAGTTATTGGAAAAACCTGAAAACGAAAGCAGAGTGCAGCTATAAGTCTTCCATAGAAGTCACCAGAAAAGAAGAAGAAGGCTATTACTAAAAGACCTTCCAGATCCAGAGCCACTACCCCTGAGAATAACACTCAGGTGGATGTGCCGCAGCATATTGCATCTTCTTCAGTTCATCATGGAGAAGGATATTCAGCATCTCAACCAGCCACACCGGCGGTAGTCTTATCCCCGGGACGTCGCAGCTCATCGCTTCATTTAACTTTGCCATAAAAGGCACAAGCTGTTGAAGACGTCGCCATAGTACAAACTGTTGATTCGGTGTTTATTCCATCCGATGAACCGGCTGTCACTTTTGATGATGAAGATTGGACTGGAGATTATGATGAGTACTTGACACGTCCTATACATACTCCAGGTAAATATAATTTATACAAAATCCATATAAAACTATGACTTTTGTATATTAACTTATTTTGTTGAATTTTTTGTAGGTGTCAACACTACTCCAAAGTTTGTGTCTCCTCCTCATCAAGAAGGTATTTTTGAAGAAAACGAAGAATCTGAGGAGGAGGCTTCTTCTTCAGAAGAAGAAAATACTGAAGAAGAAATGTTACGAGAACCCGAAGAGGAGACTCAAGAACAAGAGCCAGAAGTACAGGCTCGGCCAGAAGATCTTTCTCCTACTGAGGGCAAAGATACAGTAGAAATTACTGTAGAAGATGAAATGGCTGCTGAAGAAGATTTTAATAAACACTCAGTTGTAGAAGAATTTACTACAACTGAGATACTCGAAGAACCTACAGAGCCAATAGCTAAGAAAGGTGATGAAAGTAGAGTCAAATCATCAACTGAAGCTGGAGAAGGTATAATAGCAGTCTCTGCTATTACTACTGATCCAGTACAGATTTCTGAAGAGACAATGCCAGAACCTGATTCAGCTGTCACAAATATCATTCCATCCGCACCTATCACCGCCACCGAAACTCTAGTAGTTTCAGCTCCAGAGACGGCTGGAGCAACAACTGTTGAAGACCATGTTCCTGAAGCTCCTAGGAACCAGTTAGCTATGGTAGCAGTAACAACTACAGCTTCATCTCCGCCTACTATCAAAGCATCATCATCTGCTCCTAGTCTTCAGAGAAGAGACTTGGTAGATATTGCCGCGATGCCAAGTTCAAGTGTAGAAATGAATCTCTTAGTTGAGATTCATACTGAAACCTTTTACAAGACTTTGGCGGCCCTAATTAAAATGGTCCTGAATAAGGGCCTCAATTATGAGAGCTTGAAGGCGGCAATCGCTCTTACCATCAGAAATGTCGCCATGTTTAATGATGCGGCGAGAGCAGCAGCATTAGAGAAAATTGTGGAGGGACTTGAACAGCCCGTCAGAGAATATCTTAAGCTGTCAAGTGAAACTGTTGAAAATCTCATCCAAGAAGAGTATGAAGCTTTATCTGCCGACTACCTCGCTTGGGAGACGAGATTCAATGAAGCCCTCCATGAATATAGCATAAAGGTTGCCAAAGAAAAAGCTTTTTTAGCTGGAATAAAGCCCGAGTTGGATGGCCATAGAGCAGCCTATGATACCTCAAATATGTAGATTCAGCAACAAAATGATAAAATTCAAGAAGTTGAAGCTGAGTTAGCTCGCTTGAAAGCAGAAAGGGAGCAGATGATCTTGGCCCGGGATCAACACCTTACTCAAAGCTCAATTTTGGAAGAACAGGCCTATGGAGCTGAATCTACTATCAGAACCCTTGATGATGCCAAGGATAATCTGATAGTCAGCTTCGCTGGACTTTCTTATATTTGCACTCCTGAAGCTCGACGTGCTGAAGCTACCCAGAAAGTATTGAGCTCTCGAGACAGGCGCCTGGCAGAGCTGCAGAAATTACTTCAAGATATCTCTGCTCCACCTTAGAAAAGAGCTATTGTAATCTTTTATCTTATTCATTCTGTAATGTTCACAAGAAATGAATAGAATATTTATTTTGTGATCCTATCATTTATTTTGAATTCAAACAATAGGTATGAGATAGAAAACACTTATCAGAGGTAATATGGACATGACAAGTTTTCTGAACTCAATAGAATATATCTATCCAGAGGTAATATGGACATAATAGATAATGAAATCTTGTTTTTTGTTTAGAGTATACAATACTATCAGAGGTAATATGGACATGATAGATCATAACAACTCAAAAAAAAAGATTAATATCTATTCAGAGGCCAAATGGACACGATAGATAGGAAAAATAAGCAGACTTAATATTTATTCAGAGGTCAAATGGACATGATAAATAATAAATCCAACTTTTTAATCAACTGGTAAGATAAAAGATTAAAATTTCTCCCTAAGCTTAACCAAACATTGGTAGCTAGGGAATAAGAAAGAAATCCAAACATAATATTTCTTCAGAAATTTGCCATTGATCGGCATCATGAGTGAATCTCTATTAGGTTTAGACAACCTATAGGCACCATTAGAGAATACCGACTCAATTACATAAGGACCTTCCCATTTCGCTTGGAATTTCCCTTTGCTTTTATTTGTCATCACCATCGGTCTTCGAACAGCTAGAACTAGCTCACCGACTTTGAATACCCTCTCTTTAACTTTACGATTGAAAGTTCGAGATATGCGGGCTTGATATAGCTCAATATGCTGTTGTGCTTGAAGACGCTTCTCGTCCAATCCTTCAAGTTCTTGTAGTCGTAAATGATCATTGTTCTCTGTAGTTAGCTCATTAGCAATGGCTATTCGAAGAGACGGAATCTGGATTTCCAGTGGAAGAACTGCCTCACATCCGTAAACCAGTAAAAATGGTGTAAAACCGGTAGGAGTTCGGACTGTCGTTCGATAAGCCCATAAACATTATCCAAGTTTTTCATTCCAATCACGTTTATTAGAAGAAACAAACTTTTTGAGAAGTTTGATGATCGTCTTGTTAAAAGCTTCGGCTAAACCATTAGCAGCTGGATTATAAGCCGTAGAAGCCAGATTTTGAATCTGATTTTTATCAAAGAATCGATAAAATGCCTGACTGGCAAATTGTGATCCATTGTCATTAATTATCCGTCGGGGAATCCCGAAACAATAAATTACGTGGTGTTTGATGAAACTAACCACATTGGATGTCTTTACTTCAATAAGGGAAACTGCTTCCGTCCATTTAGAAAAGTAATCGGTTATAGCCAGTATAAACCGATGTCCTTTGACAGAAGGAGGATTAATCGGACCAATAATATTCATGCCCCAAGCTTCATAGGGCCAAGAAGCTGCTGTAGGATGTAAGAACTCTGATGGTTGATGTATAAAATCAGCATAAATTTGACATGCTTTACACCTTCTAGCATAATCCACAGCATCTGCTATCATAGATGGCCAATAATACCCCATTCTTCGAATGCGGTCCTGTAATTTTGGACCCGGTTGATGGGCACTACAGACACCATCACGAGCTTCACGAAGCATTTACTTAGCTTCATCCTCAGAGAGACAACGTAGCAAAAGTCCATCATATGAACGACGATATAACATATGTAGAGACGAATCATAATAAAATCGAAATGATCGTCTCTTGATTGATGCAGCTTCTTTCGGATCTTCAGGTAAAATCCCATGAACCGTATAATCAATGAATGGACTTCTCCAATCCCTCTGTTGGGGACTTGATTCTGTAATATAACTCTATTCAATATGCAGATTATTTTTAACACAGAATAAGTCTCGGTCCAACAAAGTAATGGTGTTTTGTCTTCGAATTAGAATAGCCAAATCTGCAGCTAAGCTAGCAAGAGCATCAGCTTCCAAATTCTGAGAATGTGGTACGAATTCAATGAAGAATCCTTTAAATAAGAGGACTAATTCGATTACCACTTGGTGATAAGGGATGAGGTCAGGATTTCTAACTTCATATGTCCCTCTGACTTGATTAACAATCAGTTGAGAATCTCCATAAGCTTCCAGGAACTCGATGTCCAATTGTTTTGCTACTTGGAGACCAATGAGAAAAGCATTATATTCTGCCACATTATTGGAGCATGGCTCATTGAGAGAATAAGTACGATATATGACCATTTTGTCAGGAGAAACTAAAACAATTCCTACCCCAGAGACGATATTGCCTTTAGGTCCAACTCTTGAAGCTCCATCAAAGTATAATTGCCAAATGTCATCTTTTAAAGTCATGTTGCAATCCGCAACTTCATCTGGAATGTCTTCATATAGCTTCGACATTTCAGGTATAGGATGAGCTGCTAAGAAATCAGCTAATGCTTGACCCTTCACTGATTTTTGAGGTACATAGACCATATCATAAGGAGTGAGCAACATTGCCCAGGTGGTTAACCTCGAGTTAAGAATGCTTAGTTTTCTCATCAATATCCGAATAGGATTTATTCTGAAAATGACATGAATGGTATGTCCTGTCACATAATGTCGTGTCTTTTGAACAACAAAAACCAAAGCCAGACATTCCTTTTCTACAGGAGTATGCCTGTGTTCAGCTCCGACCATCATTCGGCTAAGATAATAAATTGCTTATTCATGACCCATATCACTTTTCTGTACCAAAAGAGCACCAAGTGAATGATCCAAGGCTCGAACATATAGCAAAAATGGTCTTCCTATCACTGGTGGTACCAGAACAGGTGGATTCGTAAGGTATTGCTTGATGTCATTGAAAGCTTTCTGACATGCTTCATCCCAAACAAATGATACACCATTCTTTAATAGACGGAAGAAAGGTTGACATCTCCCAGAAAGATTGGATATAAATCTCCTGATATAAGCGATGCGACCTTGAAAGCCTCGGAGTTCTTTTAGATTACGTGGAGGATGCATTTCAAGAATTGCTTTAATTTTATCAGGATCAACATGGATACCCTGAGAAGTGATGACAAATCCCAAAAACTTGTCACTGGAAACCCCTAAGAAAGACTTAGTAGGGTTCATTTTCAGTTGATGCTGACGCATCAATTCAAATAATGTCTTCAAGTCTTGAATATGATCATCTTTTGATTGACTTTTGACAGCAATATCATCTACATAACATTCAACTGTTTTCCGTAGATGTTCTTAAAAGATGTTGCTCATGGCCCGTTGATACGTAACACCGACATTTTTTAGTCCAAATGGCATAACCGTATAGCAGTAGACTCCAAGAGGTATACGAAAAGCAGTATGCTTTCCATCTTCTGGATGCATCTTAATCTGATTGTATCCTGAGAACCCGTCCATAAAAGACATGCGTTCAAAACCGTATGTATTATCTATCATGACATCGGTAATCGGAAGTGGAAATTCGTCCTTTGGGCAAGCTGCATTAAGATCTCGAAAATCTATGCAAACTCTGACTTTTCTATTCTTTTTCATAACAGGAACAATATTGGCAACCCAGTCTGGGTGTTGTTCTTCACGAACAAAGCCACATGTAATCAGCTTTTTGACTTCTGCTTCGATTGCATCTATCATGTCTGGTCGAAAATGCCGTTGCTGTTGTTTCACAGGCTTGGCATTAGGAAGAATATTGAGTTTATAAGTAGCAACTTTAGGATCTAGACCCGACATATCCTCATAACTCCATGCAAAAATATTGATATAATCTTTAATCAGTTGTATTAATTCTTCCTTTTCATCTTCAAAAAGGTTCTTACTGATGAATATTGGCTTGGACGTAGTTTCGTCTCCGACATCAATCTGGACAATTTTATCTTCTGTAGGTGGCCGTCGTTGTTCAAAATGAAGCTCCCACTGAGTGTCCATCTGTTGGGCCCAAGGGTCATTTTCAAATGGCTCAAATTTACCTTCAGTTTGAACCATGTTAACTAAAAATACACACTCAGATTCATCGAAATAGTCTCCTCCAGCATATGAGGAGTGGGATGTATCAGATTCGATGAAATAGATTTCTTCCGAATCTGAGGATTGTGAAGAACTAGAAGAGAATTCTTCTTGTATATCGTCATTAAACATGTGGGACGGATCATATCCCAACCCATGACGAGTTTTCTGGTAGAACGGATCACCACATAATGGTAATCGTCTACCTTTGCCTTAATTGAGACCTTGCATAGTCTTTGAATCATATCCCATTTTCTGGATAATCTTGAAAGATTGTTGACTATATTTGTCAATTCGGATTTTTCCTTTATCTTTATCTCTAAGATCATCTGTCTGAACAACATGGATGTTTCTAGCCAAACCAAACACAATTTGGTGCTTGTTTTTCTTATCAGACGGAATCACGAAATAAGCTTCTTCGTGACGTCTAAAAGTTACACAAGCTTGTGATGGCGAGATTACATGAAGAAGATAGGGGAAGATGTTAAGAACTTTTGAGCATAAGGCCAACATCGATATGAGGAGGAAAGGAATTTTCCTTATGGTCAATGTATAAAGTTTCCTCTGTATCTATGTCGTCTTTATATTGATGACTTTGATCATCAGAAGATAAAGACATTCTTTCAACAAATTTCACAGCCATATACTCCAAAAAAAAATCTTCATTGATATCAGAAAGTACAGAATGATCAATATTTACATTATTTATAAGTTGAGTACTACGCTTAGAATTTATCATTAATGGACCGTCATCCGTCTTCTGCGTAGACTTGCCAAGGTTGATGATCAATGGTGGTTCTGAATCATTCGTACGAGAAGTATGTCCCTTAACTTTATTCATAAAAGTTGAACTTGACTCTTGGCAGGAATATTCACTGATTCCTCAGATGAAGCTCGAGTTCTTCCTTTGACTTTGATCATCAGAGGTTGATCATTGACTGGTTGGGGTTGGATTCGACCTTTAACTTTGATCTTCAAAGGTTGTTCTTCTGGAGGATCTTCATTGACAGATTGATCTTCGGCAGATGATTGATCTTCAGCTATATCTGATATCTCCTTCACATGCTCTTGTTTGTAAAGTTTTGAGTCAGAAAAATAGGCTTCAACACCCTTGAAGGGATTGATATCAGCAAATTCAGTCTTCACAACCCCTTGTGAATCTACGTACTTGAAGCATTGGTGGAGAGTTGAAGGCACAATGTTATGCTCGTGTATCCACGGCCTTCTAAGAAGGATGTTATAGGATACGTCTGAGTTGATAACATAGAAAGTAGCCATAGTTCAAAGATCACCAATCTGAATCTTTAGACGAATCTTCCCCAGTGGTTTACTCTTGCCAGAGTTGAAACCAACTATTGTGGTACTAGTGTAAATCAAATCACTAGTAGGAATCCTCAAAGGTCTTAGCATACTCTGAAGAATAATGCTAATAGAAGACCCAGGATCAATATAAATCCTGTCAATTTCAATGGATTCAATATACCCAGTGTAGCACAAAGGTCTGTCGTGCTTGTTATGCTTCAACATCATATCTTCTTGTATGAAGGTAATGTTAGGAATTGCCTCTATCACACTATGACATTGTGGACACGACACTGGTGTATGGTCAGGACTCTTGAGTTGAGCTAAGCATGAGTCTCCTTGTAGCAAAGCCTCACTCAGAGTTTCGCGACTTTCTTTTGAAAGGCGAAGCAGCTCAAAAATCGAAAGTCTAGCCGGAGTTTTAGCTAACTGGGCTAAGATATCGAATTTGTAGAGCTTCATCACCACCCCTTGATTTGAAGTAGACACTACTAAAATATGCTCTATTAGCGACGTCGTTTAGCGACGGAATAAAATTACGTCGCTAACTATATAATATAGCGACTCCTTCCTATTAACGTCGCAATACGTCGCTGAATAGCGACGTTCGGCGACACTAGATAAAGTATGTCGCTGAATAGCGACGTTCAGCGACATATTAAGAAAATATGTCGCTTATATTAAAATTATTGCGACGGTTAGCGATGTCAACAGTGGACGTCGCTAACTTTTTTACTTAGGGCACATGACTCCCTTTTCCCCCTCACTCGAAAAATCGAAACTCGAAATTTTTTTTTCCCCTCTCCCCCCGGCGACTCCCTCCCCCGCGGTGACCCCCCCCCCCCCCGGCGACTCCCTCCCCCGCGGTGACTCCCTCCCCCCCCCGTCGACTCCCTCCCCCCCCCGTCGAGCTCCTCCTCCTCCTGGAGCTCCTCCTCCTTTCCGGCGGTAAACCCTAACCTAATTCCTCCTCCTCCTTCTCTCCCACACCCACACACACCCACCCACACACACACACACACACACACAAACTCGAAATTTTGGATACTGACACTATGTGTGCGTGTTTTGGACACTGACACTGACACGGACACGACCCTTGGACACTGACACGATCCTTGGACATGTTTTGGGTTTTCCCTTACAGCTTGCGTCTTGCATTTAGAAAATAAAAGATTTCTATGTGCATTTCATACTACTCGGAAAGAATAAACAACAATCTCTCTTTAATTTTTTTCCTATATATAATTACCTACTTGTCCATTTTAAACTTAATGAACAATTTTACTCAGTAAACATAAACAAGGATATGTTTGGAACAAAAAAAAATTACGGTGAAGCCTCAACTTTTCTTATTATATAGTAGTATAGATAGAAAAAATCCTTGAGATATGAAACGTAACATAATGATAGAATGTGATCGGAACTCTGGACCTTAGCAAAAATGCATTTCAATCACAATACCACACCTTTTCTTGGAATTATAAATGACTTAAGCTGCTATTTTCTTGATTTTCTTAAACTATATATATATGCTCTAAATTAGGTCTGGAAGATGTGAAGAATCAAAGTATGCCTAAAACGAGGGGAGAGATAGTAGCTGAGAAAGTGTGTTTTTAATGTGCATGAAACCAATATCAAGAAGAATGTCATTAGTCTAGAGTCCTAGATAGATTCTAAATATACATGACAAACAAACAGAGATACAGGAAAATAAAAGATTTCCATGTTTTGGACTAGTGTTTTAGAAACGCCAATTTGATATAAAAGTCCATCCGGAATGTAACTTGCGTCTTGCATATTTCACACATAATAGAACCCCGAATGAAACAATTAAACAGTAGCTATGGATGAATGTCACATGTTGGAAATTCGTACCATGTATATAGGGTTGCTTATAATTTGGACACCTGGAATAGTCGCAAATGAATAGAGTGCATTATTCAAGTATAGTTTCTATTGTGGTTTGTGGAAGGAGAGCCATTTTTTTCTTGGAGCTCTCGTTGAACTAGCTTTGGCTGGTTTGAGCCAAAGTCATCCAGAGGTGTAAGTGAAGTGTAGTCTAGTAACTGTCCAATGTCGGTATAGTATCGGAACATGCCAATGTCGGTATCGGCCTGTTGGATAATATCATTGTTATTAGTAACTGTCCAATATCGGTATAGTATCGGAACATGCCAATGTCGGTATCGGTCTGTATAGTATCGGTATCGGAACATGCCAATGTCGGTATCGGTCAATATTTGGTATCGGTATCGGTCTGTATAGTATCGAAACATGCCAATGTCGGTATCGGTCAATATTTGGTATCGGTCTGTATCGGATCGGAACATGCCAAACCGTATCGGTATCGGTCAATATCATTGTTATTAGTAACTGTCCGCTACTAATGTGTGTCCCATAATAAGACATTATATACGAATTTGTGCCTGTTGGATGTGTGTCCATCTTTGCAGAATTATTTTCAAATGGATATGAATTACTACTTGCGGAATCGTTCATGGATGTACAATCGTCGTCCTGATGATATGTGTGGTGTGCGGGATGAATACATAGCAGGAGTAGAGCAGTTCCTGCAGTTTGCTAAGGCGTTCCCTCAGTACATGGACGGCACCAAAATTAAGTGTCCGTGTGTGAAATGTCATAACGATCCAGAAGTGGAAGTGATATATCATTTGTACTCGAGGGGTTTTACGCCTAATTACTATCAGTGGACCGCACACGGAGAACTTGTGTCTTTAGCATCAGAGCCGGAGCCTTACGTTGAGCCGTATATGCATGCGGGACCTAATTTTGTTTCAGATAATCATGCATACGACGACGGGTGCGTGAACATGGTTTTCGATGCTGCGGGGCCTAGTTTCGTTCATGATGTACCTGAGGAGGCACCGAACGTCGATGCTGCACAGTTCATGGAGTTGCTAGAGAATGCAAGGACTCCATTGTATCCTGGTTGTGAGGATCATTCACCGTTGGAGGTGGTTACAAGACTGTTGAGCATTAAGTCAGATTTTAACATGTCGCAAGAATGCTACAACCGAGTGTTGGAGTTGATTATAGAGATCTTGCCGACGGGTGCTAAGTTGCCTAAAGACTTCTACCGGTCTAAGAGGATGGTGAGATCGCTCTGGATGGGATACGAGAAAATCGATTCCTGTTGCAATGGGTGCATGCTGTACTACAAAGACGACAAGGACGCAGATGTGTGCAGATTTTATGGTGCTGATCGCTATAAGACAACTAGTACAGGAAGGTCTACCGGTACAAGAAGACCGACCGATTCAATGCACTACTTGCCTTTAACGCCGCGGTTGTAAAGATTATTTATGGTGAAAGAGACGGCCGAAAATATGAGTTGGCACATGCGAGAACAGATTGAAGGAGTGTTGGATCACCCATCCGATGGAGAAGCGTGGAAGCACTTTGATCGAGTGTATCCAGATTTTGCTTCAGATCCGCAAAATGTCAGGTTGGGACTATCTTCTGACGGTTTTACTCCTTTTGGTCTTTCGGGATCCCAGTATTCGTGCTGGCCTGTGATTGTTACTCCGTATAACCTACCGCCTTGGATGTGCATGAAGACTCAGTACATATTTCTAACCGTTATAATTCCTGGTCCGAACAATCCCAAGAGGAACATTGATATGGGAGGAGGTTAAAGATTTTCCAAGTGCTATCGAAGATCCTACAACTGGGTACAAGTGCGATGGATTTGGTAGAGTTCATAACTGGACAAAGAGGAGCATATTTTGGGATCTGCCATACTGGAGTACCAATCTGATCAGACATAATCTTGATGTCATGCATATTGAGAAGAATGTGTTTGATAACATAATTAATACTGTGATGGACGTAAAGGGAAAAACGAAAGACAATCCCAAGGCCAGGTTGGACTTAAAAGAAATATGCAAACGCCCTGCGTTGCATTTGATACAGCAGAATGGAAAACAGTTCCTTCCGAAGTCAATTTTTTTGCTGGACAAGGAGGATAAAGTGAGACTTTGTCGGTGGATCCAGGGCCTAAAATTTCCAGACGGATATGTGTCAAATCTGAGAAGATGTGTCGATCCGAAGGAAAACAAATTGACGGGTATGAAGAGCCACGATTGTCACGTATTCATGGAGAGGTTAATTCCGATTGCATTTTGGGAATTCTTACCGCAGGCAGTTTGGGATCCATTGACGGAGCTTAGCATATTCTTCAGTGACACTTTTTGACTATGGTATTTTTCAAAAATCTGTGATGTCTATCATATAAATATGTTTTTTTGTTTTATTGTCATATGTTTTATTGTCAGGTATGACTAGACCATCTGGACGACGCAGAGGATTATATATTAGGCAGCCCCGTCAGCCTCGGGCTGGGGATGGAGAGGGCAGTTTCGTACCCTCATCCTCATCTCCGAGTACGCCAGTGTACCGTTCTGTTCTCGGTCCATTAGCGGGACAAGGCAGTTCTAGTAGGTTGGCGACTCCTCCCTCGTCGTCCAGTCTTCCTGTTCCCGGTCCATTACCGGGACAGGGCAGTTCTAGCAGGTTGGCGACTCCTCCTTCGTCGTCCAGCCTTCCTGATCCCGCGTCCAGCATCCCTGATCCCCCGTCCAGCATTCCTACTGTCGACGGCTCTATGGAGGGAGCCCACGCTGATCATATGGAGGACGACGATCAGACTGATCCTACCCAGGCAGGAGGTGAGAGCGACCCTCCATGCGCTCCCCCGGGCGAGACGCGTATGGAGATTTGGACGGACGGGCCTATGAAGTAAGTTAATTAATTATTATATATTTCTCAAATGATTATATGTACATATATATTCATGAAAAATTATTATTGTATAGATATCGGCCTTCTGCAGTACAGAGACAGCTGGGGACATTTGTGAGGCAGAACTATGGTGGGCCTTGGCTCAACTACTCAGATGCTCCCGCAGATAGGAAGGCCTTTTGGTTCACCCATTTCAAGGTAAAAAATTTGTTTATTTTTAAATTTTAATAATCATTTGTGTATATTATACAACTTTTGTATTTTACTTCTTGTAGAGGACCTATTTCTATCCACCACACCGGGCGGCGAGGATCGAGGGCCAATTTCCTGCCGTCATAGCCAAGCTCATCCGTGATGCGATCGACGACCAGAAGCGTCGTGATCGCGCCGGACGTCCGATCCAGGGTTGGATTACGCCAAAGCAGTGGACTGCGATGAAGGCTAGATTCAGCGAACGCCAGTACCAGGAGCGGTCTGAGAAGGCCAAGGTGGCGCGGTCGAGCGCCGGTAAGTGGTGTGGTGGCTCCATTCCGATGACGGAGCATTTTCGTCGTCTGGTACGTTTCCTATGACGGACATTAATTTATATATAGTTCGATATAATGTTTAATACTAATAATAGATAATATATTTTAACAGGTAAAGAAGGGTGAGGACCCGAACATGGTGACCGTCTTCCTGGTCACCCATCGGAGGGCTGGGGACTTCATTGACGAGAGGGCGACGCAGGCATATGTACGTTCTATTCAACTAATATTAACTGACTATAATTTAGAAAATAGGAAAATAGATATCAATATAGACTTTAGTAAACACTTACACGTTAGCAAACATGTTCTAGGCCGAGTTTGTTCGGCTACAGAAGGAGGCGGCTGATGCTGCTGCTGCTGCTAGTGCGCAAGCAGAGGGAGGGGCTGGTACTTCCTCCCAGCCGCCTACAGAGCCATCGCCGGACGAGCTCTGGATGACCGTCGTTGGCGGTCTTCAGAAGGGTACGTACTACGGTACGGAATCCTACGGCGCGTATTTGGCTTCGGAGTCATCCCGGGCCCCCTCGGTCAGTGCGCAGTCTCCGGCTACGCAGGCGTCGTCACAAGCTGAGGATGTTCGTCGTCAGATCGAGGAGCTGCATCGCGAGTTGCAGCAGCAGATTTCTGATGCGGTCGAGCGACGATCCGACCCTCCGATCGTCACCGGACGATTTGATGCGGTCGAGCGTAGTATACAGGAGCTGATGAGTCTGCATCAGGCTGCAGCTGCCAACTTGCAGACGCTCACCGAGTCTACGTAGCGCATGAAGCGTAGACAGGTCGAGCTGGATGGATCGCAGAGGAGCCTTTCTCTCTCAGTCGCTCAGTATACTGAGAAGGTGGTGAGTGCCCTTGCTGCGCATGGTGAGCGACTGCGAGAGCTGGAGCAGGTACATCCTCCGGGTCCATCGACGGCGCCGACTCCAGATACTGCACTGCCTCCGGCGCCGACTCCAGACATTGTACTGCCTCCTACTGCCCCTACGGTACAGCTCACCCAGGAGCAGTATGACTACATTCTATCCCAGTTGCGCGGCAGGGGTCCGCAGTGATTTTATTGGTTTTTTTATGACTTGTATGTATTGGCCCTATGGGCAAATTGTTTATTCATACACTGTTGTTTATACACTTGGTGGGAGACTTTTTATCATCTTTCATTTTTATTTGACTCTATTGGATGTTTGTGAGGATGGGTGTCTGTGATATTTACTTTGCACTGCCTCCTATTTTTATTGTGATATTTACTTTGTGATATCTGCGACGGGATGACAAATATACCTACGCTGGGTTATAAGCGATGATCTGATATACAAAGAAGATGCTGCCGAAATTTTAAAAAAATATATTGTGTATTTTTGTTATGATGTGTGTCTGTGTTTACAGTGAATGTGAAATACAGTGTTCGGAACCATCGACAGTTTCGATTACTGTTGTATGTTTTATCTTGGATAGAAATAGCACCAGTTCAGGGTGCACTTCTGAGAGCTTTATTTTCACGGCCTTCACTTTCTCGGACGTCGTAAAGGTTCCTGAGAAGGTGAAGGACGTGAAGAGGAAGCTCCGAGAAGTGCACCCTGAACTGTTGCTCTTTCTATCCAAGATAAAACATAGAACAGTAAGCGAAACTGTCGATGGTTCGAACACTGCACTTCACACACACTGTAAACACAGAAACACAGCATAACAAAAATATCAATTATATTTTTTAATTTTTTTTTAACATTAGCGACGTATAGCGACGTTCTGCGACGTACTGCGACGTCACACAAACGTCGCTATACGTCGCTAACTAGCGACGTTACGTCGCTCGACGTCGCTAATACACGTCGCTACGTTGCCCACGTGGCCACGTGGATGCCATGCCTCGTCATCATTTATAAACTTTTGAAGCGTCGCTAGTGGTCGCTTTACGTCGCAATGTTGGCGACGTACTTATACGTCGCTCTCTGTCGCTCATTTTGCGACATCTAGCGACAATGGACGCCGCGTCGCAAATAGCGACGTTCGGCGACGAAATTACCATCTGCGACTTGCCTATAAGCGACGTAGGTTTTTCGTCGCTAAATACGTCGCAAATCATTGTTAGCGACGTACTGCGACGTATTTAGCGACGTCTCCTGACGTCGCTAATCTGGGTTATTTTAGTAGTGAGATTTCAAGGGAACATCAAAGCGTACTGCTTTCTGTTTCCCTTTCTCAACCACCGATGGTTTAGCAGGAACAGGAGATGGTTGAACTGGGATCGTTTCTACAATATCCTCTGCTTCTTTGGAAGATCCCTCGTAATCTTTGTGGTATTCTTTCCCAGATCTCGTACCAGCAAAGCTTTATTCTTCAGAATCATAAGAAGGAAGTACCATATTGCAGAATTTAGTCTTCTTTCCCTTAGCCTTCTTCTTGCAAGGATTTTTAAGAAGAAGCTCAGAACCCAACCCAACAGTGGATTTTTGACTTTGAATCTGTAAAGGAAGTCGTATTCCTTTATCATAGTTCAAACCCTCTGCCTTCTGAAAGTCATAACCCATCTTCTTCATGAGATAGACTGATTGTTGACTGTACATGTAAATAGGTAGCGGACTTTTAATGGGTGGTTGGACAGAGGAAGAAGAAGCAGAGATCTCTGTAACCACAGGAGAAAAAGAAGGCATAGAGACTTCCGAAGAAGGAGGAATAAAAATCTCTGTAGCCATAGAAGAAAAAGGAGGAGGAATACTCGGGGTACGAGGAAAGATCCCTGTAGGAGCTTTCTTATAAGCAGCGAAGACTTGTTGTGCCCTATATAAGAGAACACTATTCATAGCTAACCATTGCTGATAAGTGAGTTTGAGCTTGGTAGGAGGAGTGTAACACCCAGTTTTCTGAAATTAGGGTATTTTTGAAAAATTATTATTTTTATTATTTATTAATGGTATTATAGTCATGATATGATTTTTGGTGATTTTTAGTTAGTTAAAACCATTTTCTAAGTCATGACTTATGACTTTGTGACTTTACTAGTATAACCCTAGTATAAACCCTAGAGATTTCATAACCTAGAGACTAACCATGATCATATGAGCCTAGCCATAGGCTTAGAACACCAAATTAGTGATTTTTAGCCTAAGGGGTATTTTGGTAATTTTTTAGAAATTATTTGGAATTATTTGTATTTATGTGTTTTTATTATTATTTAATTAGTTGATTAGTGTCATGTTAGCTTCTAACCTAGTTTAGCCTAATCTAGAGGTTAGCAACTAACCTAGAAGACTAAGTAGAGGATGTTAGCTTTATGTATAAATATCTAGTTAGATAAATATCTAGATATTTCACTTTTTAGATATTTTAGAACCTAAATATCTAACCCCTTAGTCAAAGACTTAGGGGCTAAGTTTGCAAGGTGGTAGGACACCCTCCCCTACCCCCATGGCAGCCAAACACTACCCCCCTTCCTATATAATCCCCTCAAATTCATTCATGATCAATTTGTATGAATTAAAACCTAGAAAAATCCTATTTTCTTCAAACACCCACAACTTCCTCAAATTTGAACCAAATCACTCCTAGTCTTTTGCATTGGGTTCCTACAACCTAGAGGGTGCTAAGGGAGGCTAGCAAGCTGGACACAAGGACTTGGACACCAACAAGTGGATAGGACACCCCCCCTCTCTTATTGAGTTTTCTTTAGAAATTGCATCAATAGGTAAATGCCCTCAAACCTAGTTAATATTCTGATTTGTCTTCATAAATGCATGCATCTAGGTACCATGGAACTGTAGGCTAAGTTTGGTGAGATTTAGGATTGGTTTGGTGTCCGTATCGGACACGTATCTATGTTTGAAAACTTATGTTTGGTGAAATGCCACTTAGGATTAAACCTTATTATTTTGTAAAACAAATTATATTTTTGGGTAGCCCTAGACATCCTGAATCCAAAACCCTAGGACTGAGCACGAAATCGTATTGTGTCCGTGTCCAAATTGGACATGAACACACTGTTAAACATCACACTGCACACTGTTAAAACCCTCTGTTTGACACTTCCTGTCGTGTCCACACGAGTCATGGACACGATACAAAAACCTAGACACGAACCTAACCACCCCATCTGTCCACTGACACGAGCACGAGGCTCTACGTGCCACGTGTGGAGCACACGACCCTTCGACATGCGCGTACGAGACTGAGCAGCCTCCCCTGCTACTCGACACCTAGTGCGGACACTGTAGGACACGAGGACACGAGAAAATTGACACAGAGGAGGGGGCAACCTCTATCATGCCCCCCCTCGAGTTTGAGACACTCTCGTGTCCTATCGTGGACACGAGGACACGTGCACTGGTCGTGCACTGTACTGCACGCGCACATTTTCCTTACTGACACGGCCTTTGTGTCGCACGAACACGAGTCGTAGACACCTCATGGTGACACGATTGTGTAGCCCAACACGTGGGCTACATGTGGACATGACCACGAGGCCCCACGTGACCCATGTCGTGTCCACGAGACACGTGCATCTCTGCACGACGCGGTGCTAAACCGCGTATATCAGTCGAGTTTTCTCGACTGATACGGGTCTCGTGTCGACTCTGTGAGATACGTGGACACCGTACAGACACACTGACACCTAGACTGACCCTAGGCGAATCTAGGGATACGACCACGAGATACGAGGACGTGTGTGTCGTGTCCTAGAGCTAGTTGCACACGTGCACGACACTATATTTGTGAGTGTGTGCACTGTGTTTACCCGATTTAGGTTTTGAGTGTTTGGACACGTTGTGTCATGTCGTGGTGTAGTATCAGGACACCTAGATACTAGAGGACACATGGGGCATCACTTACCAACCCTTAGGTTCGAGCCTTAGCTCGGTTTGGGTCATGAAATTGGGTTTGCCCATTTTACCTATGAACATTGCATATTTTCCAGATTTGGATATTATTCCCAGTTTTCAAATTTGATTTTCAAACCTAATTTTGATAAGATTTATGTATGTATATGTGTATTTTCAGTGTAGGAATATGTAGTATATATGTATGTGTGTGTGTAGGTGAGATTTTAGGGTGTATACATGTATATACAAGTGTATATACATGTATATATGTAGGGTGTGTGTGTGCATTGTGTATTGGTTGGGGGACTGATTCCTGGTTCCAGGAAAAATTGGAACACCCCCTCCAGTCCAGTCTAGTCTCTCTCTCTCACTATTCTCTATCTCTCTCTCTCTTTCACTCTATCTTACCATTTCTCTCTCTTTCTTCTCTCTCTATATATATGTGTTGTATATATATATATATATATATATATATATATATATATATATATATATATATATATATATATATATATATAATTGTATTAGAATTATATATATTGTATCTATATATAGATACCTAGGGTATATGGGTATTACATAGGCTATAGGCCTATGTGTTTATGTGGTAAGTGTATATATATATATATATATATATATATATATATATATATATATATATATATATATATATAGTATATATATATATATGTATATATATATATATATATATATATATATATATATATATATATATATATATATATATAGTTTTGCATATATATATATATATGTATATATATATAGGATATATATACATTTTGTATTAGATATATAGAGTCATTATATATATATATGTGGGTTTTGGTATTATATATATAGTGTATTCACATATTGATATATAGGTAGTAAATAGATTATGTATATATATATATATATATATATATATATATATATATATATATATATATATATATATATATATATATATATATATATATATATATATATATATATATATATTTGACTTACTAAATATAGTTTATATGGAAACCTATAAGTTATCTAGTCTATGGCCTAAGTGACTAGCCCATGGCTTTGGGGCTAACTCAAATTGACCTAATGGCCCAAAACACTAACTAGTTGACCTTTATTGACCATGGTTGACTAAAGTCAACTATTGGTCAAACCATAACCTAAAAAAAATGACTAGTTTAACTAGTCTGACCATGTTTGACCCAATTACCTTATTGACTAGTCTTTGTTGACCTAATTACCTTGCTGACTAGTCTTTGTTTGACCAATACCTTAGTTGGTCTAAGTTTGACCTAGACATGACCCAGATTGATCATGTTGACTAGTATTTGACTAGTTTGATTAGAATGTTGACCAAAAGTTGACTTTAACCTAGATTTGACTAACCTTGACTTGTTTGACCTTGTTTGACTTTATTTGACTTAGTTTGATTCTCTGTGACCTAGTATGACTTCCTGTGACCTAGTTTGACTGTTGAGTTGACCAAGAGTTGACTTTTGACCAGATTGACCAAGAATCATGTAGTATGCATTGTATACTTTATTTTTTACCATTGTGGATACATTGTGACTTGTATTGCTCTGATTAGGATCCATACACCTCTCCTCAGACAGTATATCCTCTTCAGACATTCAGTTATCAGGCGAGTACATTCTCTGACCGTTTCATACTTGTTCAGGCTTTACTTCTCGCTCTAGATTACTTTACTTGATGCTGTCACGTTGGTAACACAGATTGATACTATATGGATCTTTACAAGAGATGTTATCCCCCTCGGGAGCATCGGGTACTTCATGTTACGTGTGTTTCACTTTCATCATGTACTTATGTGCTTCCATCATGCATGTGCACTCATGTGATCATGTACTCTCATGTTCACAGAGCCCTCATGTATACTATCATGTGCACCCTTTCATGGGCCCCATGTGATATCATGTATAATAACGTAACTTGTCTCGATCCTTGTGTATTGATTGGGGTAACGGGAGAGTAGAAGTGGACATGTGAATAATTCCAAAGTAGTGTAATCATGTGCAAACTCTGTAGTATAATCATGTATAAATTCTAGCCATTCACATGCCTATCTTGTACTCTACATCACTAGTCACTTATAGTTCTCTATATACAGTAGATATTTCATTACAGCTATCTCTTTTACAGCGTACATTTCCTTTCAGCATTTCCTGTATCTTACTCTATTGCCTGTATCGTATTTCCTAACTTGATATGAACTGCGTGAGATGTATTATGCTCATTCCTGTCCTGACTGGACCGATTAAAAATATTACAGAGGATGAGGATGAGGCCCTGGTGTCTACCTATTATGGAGCAGGACTAGATGACACTTGTGTTGAGGACCCTCAGCAGGATCCACCTGCAGCTGAGGATGTTGCCCCTGTAGTCTAGGCTAGTTTAGCTAGACAGTCTTTTCTGTATTATCATTTTTCTCACATCTGTGTTGTATTTTGAGATATGGAGATGTATAGACTCTTAGACTTATTGTATTATGAGTTGACATTCTAATGTTATGTATCCTAGACACTTAGACTTATTTCATCTATGCTATGGTTCTCTTTAAGTTACTATCTATCTATCTGTCTTCATTCTTCTACCTTAGATGTGATTGAGACTGTATGTTGTGATGTTACCTCCATTCAGAGTGTATAAACTGTACAGGTACCTTTATATTGTTAGATGATTGACCTAGGACATCGTTCTACCGCCGACACTGCGGCGTAGGCTGGACGTACCCACGTCTTGTGCCCTTACTCTAGGGTGCGGGTCGTGACATATTTTTAGTGGTGGCCCATACAGGTCTCGAGTTTATGTAGTGGTATTCGAACTAGAGTATCACTACAGCCTGCAATAGGATTTGAGGAATAGGCTTAGTGAGAGAGGATACTCAATCACTGTTAGGATACTTTGAGAGATTCCTGGGATGACCCTTGAGAATCTCATTTTGAATTTCGATTTAAACTCCTTTTCTCTTGATTGAATTTGATTTTGGAGGATTCACTGTAGAACTTTGAATCCTGGTGTTAGTTGATGATTTGAAATTTTTGTAGTTGTAATTTTAATTTTTTGTGTTGATTTAATATCTTTTATTTTAAGGTACTCAATCACATTTATGAGAAAACTCTCATCTGTTTCTTGCCATCTAATTCTCTTGCTAATTGCTTTCCATTGAAATGAACTGTCCCCTCTATTTATTGCATCTTGCTCAACTCTTTCTACCAATCTATGTGATTGTATCCCAAACCTGACTTACTCGACATTTCCTCAAATCAAGACTTATCGATACCTTCTAACCTTGACCCTTGATTGATCAAACCCTAACTATATTCATCTAGTAGCCTATCTATCTCTAGGGCTGTGTTCCTAAATTATTTACTGGATTCCTAATTAATTTTATTCCATGGGTTAATTTGATCTTCTTAATTTTTGCATCAATTTGTCACGTCTTGAACTCCCACTTTCTATTCTAGATCATTGGACGTCCTTTACCGTGACTTAGATATTCAGAGTATAAAACTAGCTGTTACCTCCCAACAAACTTCACATGTAAGACCTAGACTAGCCTACCTTCATGTAGGTATTCCATGTCCCACTAAAACCCGTCTCCTTGTACTCTATTTTCTTGATATGATTTTCTGGTCAAATGGCTAAACTATAACCTCTACCATGATACTAAATTAATTCTTATTTCAAATTAGAGATCCACCTTAGCTCAATTCTTTCGACCTGGCATGTGATGGTGTTCTGCTTGAATCCTTGAATACTTAACCTTGTACCTTATCTTGAATGCTTGACCCGATTAGTTAAGAATCTTGGACTATGTATCTTCTTTCATCATTTCCACCCTTACTTATATCTTATGCTATAAATTTATCCTTAAGTTTTACAAGCTTATCCTTTTCGAGCTTGATCATGATATATTTTATTGGGTGTACACCCACTAACATAATATCTAATCAGAACCGGCGCATGATGGTCTGATCAACCTATTGCGTTTTGGTTCACTTTTTCATATATTAATCTACGTGGATGGAGACAGTTAAACTTGCCCTAGAATCTTGTCCGCAACAGCCTTGACAATTCTCCTTGGAATTATTTTAATCGCCTATGAACCTCGTATTCGTATCCAGTTGAATTAAAATTTATCATGACCTGGATCTTCATCATTGGATGCTCGTGCTCATACTTAATTTAATTGATTTCCCATCTTGCCCAAATCTCGATTTATCCTGAAATTGATCAACATAGATCGTGTCAAGACTAAAATCTATCTGTGATTGTTTGTGCCTAATTTTCAATTTTTTCTTTTACCACTTTATGGAATAGTAACTTTTAATGATTTCTCACTTGCTTGTTAATGACCACTTTTCATATAGGATGGTAGACGGCCCTATAGCCTTGATGATTGTTGTTTCCTTACCTTCCCAATTAGGACACCTTAGATTGCTTGTACGTTTTGATACCATAGGACAGTATTGATCTAGAATGACTAGTGCACCTAGATGAGACCACAGACTGTTCTATTTAACCTGTCCCCCTGGTACCACTATTTCATCACGATTTTTGGTTCAATTTAGGCCATAGACCTTTCCCACTCTCAATTGTGATCATCGTAGGCACATTGCCGTGACTTTTAAATTAGGAGCACAAGACTAGTTGTTTTCTCAAAACTGACTTCGCATACATGACCTAGACATGACACTCTACACCTATGACCTTAGTGTCCCACTCAGGCATACCATCGTGTGCTTCATTTGCTTAGTACGATTTTCCTGACCCGAGACTCCATCCTGATTTACCCCATAGAGTTACTTTTGATTTCGATTTGGATTAAGGGCACCTTATGACCTAAAACTGCCAGCCAATTTTTGGACATGACCCAGTATAGGTCTACTACCCATATTTTGCTTGTTGACCTTGTATGTTGCTAGGTAGTAGCTTCGACCCTGATTGTTGAAGGTTTGACCTAGGAGGAGTACGACCATCTAAATTTCGAGGACGAAATTATTTTAAGGTGGGTAGACTTGTAACACCCAGTTTTCTGAAATTAGGGTATTTTTGAAAAATTATTATTTTTATTATTTATTAATGGTATTATAGTCATGATATGATTTTTGGTGATTTTAATTAGTTAAAACCATTTTCTAAGTCATGACTTATGACTTTGTGACTTTACTAGTATAACCCTAGTATAAACCCTAGAGATTTCATAACCTAGAGACTAACCATGATCATGTGAGCCTAGCCATAGGCTTAGAACACCAAATTAGTGATTTTTAGCCTAAGGGGTATTTTGGTAATTTTCTAGAAATTATTTGGAATTATTTGTATTTATGTGTTTTTATTATTATTTAATTAGTTGATTAGTGTCATGTTAGCTTCTAACCTAGTTTAGCCTAATCTAGATGTTAGCAACTAACCTAGAAGACTAAGTAGAGGA
>JANAVB010008400.1:9826729-9934229 GCA_029216955.1 Iris pallida
TTCGGTATCATTTTGTTTTTGGAAATATTAACCATAAGGGTATCCTTTCCTTTCCCATTATGATTGCCGAAATTTTTGCCAGAAGAGCCTTTCTTTCCTTTGTCTTCTGAAGCGAAGATCATCCCGTGCTCCCGAGACAATCTACCATTAGTCTCGACTGAAACTGCTGCTATGATAAACGAGGCCCAATCTGTGAATTGGAAACCCGTAAAGACAGCAATAGATGGTCGCAGATTCATCTTGCACGTATCAATCAGTGCTGAATCTGGCATACCTGGAGGCATCTTCAGAGTTGCCTGTCGGAAATGTTCAATGAACGTCCGAGTATCTTCCTTCTCTTTTTTTTATTTCTATTAAGGAAGACATGTTCATGTCCCATGCCTCCTTCATAGAAGCGGGAGAAAACATTGCTTTGAATTCATCAAAAGACGAGATACAATTTTCAGGCAGACTGCGATACCAGTCGTAGGCTGAACCCGTTAGACACCTGATGAAAACTCGGGTAAGAAGAGCATCATTCTTCTGTAAATGTACAGTCATAATATTAAAATAATTAATATATTGACTGGGAGATGCCTTTCCATCAAATAATACCATGGATTGTGGTTTGAACTTTGGAGGAAAAGGTACATCATTCCAGTGAGGAGGATAAGGTTGCTTAATCCCTAACCTCTGGAGCTGATCCTTGTGCTTCAGAACTTCAAACTGTGCTTTTAATTCTCGCACTGCTTGAATATCTTCACTGGTTTGAGGAAGCACATTTGATTGAATTGTTGTCGGATGTACCGTAACCCCCACCGAAGGTGGTACATCTTCTGGAATGATAGGATCTGGAGATGCAGAATTTTGATTGGTAGCAGGCTCCTGACTTTGATTATCCAAGGGTATATCAACCCCTTGACTATCTTGAGTTTGTGCTGCTACCTGCACCGGAGTTACCACTACCAGTTGAGCAACTTGCTGAGTCATTATTATTTGATGCATACTTTGCATCATAGTAAGCATATCCTTCAGCGACTGCTCAACTGCAGAGAGACGTTGTTCTGTATTAGCAGATGACGTCTCCGGTTCGTCTCCAATAGCATAAGATTCAACCTCCCTTGAAGATATAAATGGATCGGTGTAGAAGTAAGAATCAATGCTATCAGTTTCGGACTCTAAGGACTGGCACTACAAGAAAAATGGCTTTTCTTGACGGTTTTTCCCCGTCAAGAAAGACTTTTCTTGACGGTTTTGGATCCGTCATCTAGGCCCCCGTCAAGAAAAGTCGACGCTTTTCTTGACGGTTTTTTATTTGTTTTCTTGACGGTTTTAAACCGTCAAGAAACAAGCTTGTCTTGACGGTTTTAAACCGTCAAGAAAACAAACAAAAAACCGTCAAGAAAAGTGTCGACTTTTCTTGACGGGGGCCTAGATGACGGGTAATGACCGTCAAGAAAAGTCTTTCTTGACGGGAAAAAACCGTCAAGGAAAATATTTTTTGATGTTTAAAAACCGTCAAGAAATGAATTTTTTTTGACGTTTTGCAATCGTCAAGATAAACATGTTTACAATAATATCAATATATTCCAGAATCCAATTACCAAACACGCATAATATCAATATATGCCAGTTACAACACACACATAATATTATAATACACAATCTTTTTATTGATCACAAATACAAAGTTTGTACATCACAAACATCCAAGAATGATATATACAAAGTATACAA
Source organism: Iris pallida (assembly GCA_029216955.1). Lineage (NCBI taxonomy): Eukaryota > Viridiplantae > Streptophyta > Magnoliopsida > Asparagales > Iridaceae > Iris > Iris pallida. Next base: position 9,828,446 of record JANAVB010008400.1, read on the forward strand.
AAATTCTTCTCAAGATTGGAGGAAGAAGAGTACAAAGAATCACAAGCATGACCATAATTATGATGATGATCCTCAAGGTGATAATATGAGCTTGATTTCCTTCAAGAGTCTTCTCAGGATTGTGGACGAAGGAGAACAACCTGGTTATTGTCAAGAACAAACAAAGAATCACATACTAAGGGCTTAAAGAAAATTTATGTATGACTCAACATATACAATACATAATGCAAACTAACATGCATGGATGCATACATGACATAACTAAGATTAGAGTGCTCAATATTTCTCTTGTGCTCTAAGCTTTCCAATTTGGCAAAAAGGGATATTTGAGAATGAAATCAGCATGTAAGGATGAGTTGAAACTTTAATCTTCAGTTGTCCATGACATAGATACCGGTATATTATTTTATTAAGCATGAAAGGTAGCATGCATGACCAAGAAGAATGGGTCAAGTTTTATAAGTCCAGGAGTGCCTTCAATAGGTCATGATGTAATTCCATTGACCCTAATATCATAATTAGTTCCCCAAAAATGACTGGCTTCACAAATGGACTCAGTTTTATGAGTCACTTCCCATTTTACATTATTTTAATTTTTATGGGAAATTTCTAAAAACTATTGCAGCCTTGAACCTTGACATCTCCCTAACACGCCAAAGGCCTTAGCCAGTAGGCTTCCCCATCTTAGTCACCAGCTTGCAATTTGAAAAAAGCCACATATTATTTTCTAGAGGATAAGCCACCAACTAATGTTGCACAAAAAGACAACTCAACAAGTGCTTCGTGACTGAAGTATAGTGGAGAGAATTATACTGATGTACTTCAAAAGTAAATTGAGCCAGAAAGTATAATAGATGTTATACCATATCAACATGCAACAAAGTATACTCACATGTTCGAAAGCCAAGGTGACAAATCCTCCATTGCCTGATGCTCCGTTAACATGAATATCTAGCTTACGAAAATGTTTGATGGTTGTTTCTACACTTCTTGCCACATCCTCCTGCTTGCACAGATCGCCTTCAAGCCCAACAGCCTGTGTGACATAATTGATAAAGATTTATGTATTATCGAAGCATTAGGCTAACCAGATACATATTAGAGGATTCTCTAATATTGGTAAAGATTAATGAAGATCCACCTATGAATTCTTCCATTTTAGATAGCTTCATTGCCACATCCACCTGTAACATTATAAAACTATGTAGTTCTAGTTCAATATTTTCATAAATGAAATATTGCATCTAGTCTTATGGACATATCAAGAAAACTAGCAAGTTCGTGGGGAAGTATATTTATCACATCATTAGAAGAAAGCAAAAGGTAAGGTGATGGTCTGATGGCCCAATGCACCCTGCACATAAATCTTGCAACAAATTTCAAGTACCAATCATATAACTCTAGTTGGCATATGTAAGAAGAAAGGGAAAATGAATAGATTCCAATTAAGATGCAAATGGAGCCCTTAAAATTGCTACGTGAAAGACAATAAACAACTTCCTAGTTTAGAAATGTGTCTGAATAAAATATTAACTAATAGAAAGAACAATACAAATTGGGTGGTATTGGTAGTATCCTCCTACAGGACATTAATTATGTGGGAAAACACATAATAAAGCACTATGTAAGTTTAAAAATACATCAAACAATCTCATGATGTGTGTAGTATGAGTACTATATGTGGATTATGAAACTATAACTATAAAGTTGTTTGAAATCTAAAATTATGATGAACAGAAAATAGTTTATCGAGCCAAATAGAGAATCCTTTATATGGGATAGCTGATGTATAGTTGTTTCAAGTTTATGGAGTTGTCTTTGCTAAAGGCATCAATGATGTTATCCTCGCCAAGTCCTTCAAGACTGATGTCTCGACCATTTAGAATGTCAAGGCTGACCTTGCACCTAAGGCCTAACCTTGCATCTCTATTATGTCCTACTTCATATGCATAACGAGTACTTGGAGCCAATTGTTTCTTAATTTTATCGAGGAATGCCTATATACAATATTTATGTCCTACCCAAGTGCTTATTTTTAAGAATTTTTTGTTGTTACCTTCACTCATGAAACAAACCAAACAGTTCTAGAATATGCACATAATATTTCAAGGGTATGTTGTTGCTGTTGGTCTTGCTCCCTTTCCTGCTACTTTTTTTCCTTCTGAGTTAGGACTAAATTGTTGTAGAAGACGTACCACCTCATGATGCTAGGACTAAACATATGTTACCACAATTAATATACTTTTTAAGAAGAACATCACTAGTATTTAACTTGTTTTGATGAAGAAGCCATATCAATTTAATTACCAGTCCCGCATAATATCCTCAACCTTATTTTAAACATGGATATCACCTTCCAAATATCCTTCTAAATACTGGGCCTTCTTAGGAAAATTTCTTAGATAAATGATATAACTTGCTTCTATTGACATAGATAATAGTTAGTTGTTTAACTAAAACAAGATCAATATGAATTAAAGCTCATCTAAATACTTGGTACAGTTTCCAATGTTGTCAAGTATGTTTCCTGTTAAGATATTGTTTCTCATATAACTGAAGAAACAAAGTTGGTAAGGAACAAGCAATGAAGGTAAATACACATGTAAGTCACCACATTGAAAGGAATCATGGAACTCACAAAAACCATAGCCTTGTCAGTTGGCACATATCAGTAAAGTGGGTTCCTTCTAAATTGTTCTCTTGCAGTTCCTAGAAAATTACTCATCTAGCATTAGTACAAGAACAACACATACTTTTGTTGACTACAAATGGAACAAGAGTCTAAAAAGGCAAAATCATATGGCCCTCCAACTTGCTGATATTTTTCAACCCTACTTGTGTTTCTTTAGGTGTGTGATTCCCCAATTTATTCTCAAAACATTGACTTTTCTAAAAAAAATCCTAGCTAACGTATAGTTCTATTACATTTCACTGATTCATAAAACTTATATTATATTAAAATTTCTTATCCTACTTCCCCAAAGAAAATGAATCACAAATGATAACAAGCTGAGAACGTTCTCACAAGCACTATAAAACTCTATTCCAGAAAATACATGGATATGAGGATCGTTCCAACCAATTTGCAGAACCCAAACGATAGCATCAGAACGTGTGTCTCCTAATTGTAGGAGACACAGACCAATCATCATCGACACGCATATATGAAATAGCAAAACCAACCCAAGAGTTTCAGAAATATACCGAAGGGCAAGTCGGAATCCGAAGGGACGCCTCGGACTCGTGCTACGTGTGCGGACACGGACGTCGCCTCGCCGTGTCGCGGCTGCGATCATCGGGTCGGCTACGGGAAGCACGCACGGAACGGGAAGCGTCCACGGGAAGCACGGACAGCAAGGTCGGCTCTGCGGGGAAGCACGGGAAAAGCCGACGGGTCGGGACTGAGCCGAAGAGCTCGCCGGAGCTAGGGTTTCCGGGGGGGTCGGGATGAAGAACATGGGAGAGGGGTTTAGGGCTGTGGAGAAAATCGGGGTCGGAAAGGAAGGGGGAAGAGGGAACGCTTGAAGTCGGCTGCGGGGATGAGAGGGGAGACGGCGGATTGCCGGAGAACAGGGTTAGGGCACGGTCGGGAGGGCTGTGGAAGTCGGGGTGGCTGACGAGATGGTCGGAAAAGAAGCTAGGGAAGAGGGCGGAGGAGAGGGGGAGACTTACAGGCTCGGTCGCCGGTCGGGGTTCGCCGGCCGGGGGAAGACTTCCACCGGAGGGGGAGCTCGAGAGGGAGAGGGATGGGGGAAGGAGGAAAAGAAGTATGTGGATGTGAAATATATAAGAAACCCTCGATTCCCAAATTTTGTTAAAACCGTCAAGAAAATTTTTTTTTGAAAAAATTACGAAAATGGCATCTGAAATGTGCGCGCCTTTTTTTTTTGCACATGCATTACTTGACGGTTATCAGCAAACCGTCAAGTAATGCAATGGGTTTTCTTGACGCTTTGTATAAAACCGTCAAGTAATATGGTCAAATTTTAATATATAACAGAAAAATGGGTGTTTTGTTGACGTATGTCTAAAACCGTCAAGATAACTGCTTTCCTTGACGGTTTTGACCATACGTCAATAAATTGACCGTCAAGAAAGGTCATTTTTCTTGTAGTGTGGGTACCCCCAGCTTCTGAGTCAGAAGTCTGTAACTATCTCTGACTTCTCAATCGAGTATTCTGATATACTCCTTCGAAGTTATCAAGAAGTCGATTAAACTGTTGTTGACCAGGAGTCTGTGACGAGTTGCGTCTTGGACGTCGTCCTCTGTTGGTATGAGATGCCATATTAACTGAGGCATATGACAATTCTTGTTCTTGATCATCAACTGATTACTGAACATTATAGCCTAACCGATCAAAAACTGACCGTTTAGACGTCGAACAACAGCACTTAATTACAATCTGGTGACACTCACAATGGTGATCTTCTTTTGGGAGTGTCACAGGAGACTTTCTGTCTTTACGCTTTTGTACAAGCAACTCGCATAAATCAGAGGGAGTAGAGGAAGCAGTCTTCTTTATTATGTTTGGGACAGAAAGTCATTTAGTCCCTTGTGTATAAAGAAGATTATGCAGAACCAAGCTGTACATTTTTATGCGCTTGGAGTTGCGTGCGTAAATTCTGGGATTTTTTTAGCACAAAGAACTCCATCAGCATTACGCGTAATTTGTAGGTTTGGTACCTTACGTAAAGCAGTGTAAGAAGGTTGCTGGTGAAGAACCGAAGTTTGACCAACAATATTTTTACGCTGGTTGCATGCAGGAAAATTCACTTTAGATGTAAAGACATCATTGTGAATTTTATCTACATTGTCACAGACGGGAGATTTACCTTTACGCGTAGAGTGCAAAACATGAGTATCTGCCACGTCACAGACGGGAGATTTTCCTTTACGCGTGGAGCGTAAATTTTGTGTGTCTACCGTGTCACAGACGGGAGACTTATTTTTACGCTCAGAACGTAAAGCATTGAGTCTACCATGTCACAGACGGGAGACTTGTTCTTATGCACAGAGCGTAAATTTTAGTTTTTACGCGCTGGGCGTAATACCTCATTTTTACGTGCTGGGCGTAAAACTTGTAAATCTTCCTCGTCACCGACGGAAGATTGGTTTTTACGCTCAGGACGCAATACTGAAGTAAAGACTGCCTCGTTTCAAATGGGAGCCTGGTTTTTATGCCCGCGGCGCATCGCTGAAGTAGAGACTGCCTCATCACTGATGGGAGTCTCCATAACAGGAGTAGGAAGGATGCCTTTGCCTTCAGAGACAACAGGGAGATCCGAGGATGGTTTGGACTTAGGAATCCAAACTTTTCGTGCCTTCCGCAATTTCTGAACATTGGAGCAGTGAGCACTACCCCCAGTCCTGAGCATTTTTTTGTAGACAGTCTGGTCGAAGTGCACAACCAGAGTCTTCTTGGTCGATCCGACCAACGCATCATCATATTAAGCAATTGCCTTCTCGTCAGAGGAGAAGGTCGTCCCCACCAGAGTCACCATTTTGTCTTGCTTAACAAAATGCCTAAAAATTGGCTTTTGAAATAAAACGAGAAAAAGTACAAGAAGTACAAATTGTTCTAAGAAGTATTGCTATGGAAGTCTGATCTGAAGGCGATCACTTTGTTCCTTGGACCATACGACGATGATGAAGAGTACTGCTAGAAGATGAACAGTCGGAAGAACTAAGTCACCAGAAAGGTATCGACACACTTGGGCACTAATGGCGAGGTCGAATGCTTTCCTGCTTTGCTTCACTCTGTTCTGGAAGAAAAGTTGAAGAAGAATGGTCTGGAAAATCAAAGTCTCTGGGCTCTGATCTCTGTATATTCTCTTCTGTCTCTGTGTTGATCTCTCGATGCTGTCTATGTGAAAAATAAGTCTATTTATAGACTTTACCTCTTTGTGCGTAAAAAAGCAACAAAATCCTGTCTTTACGCTGGTAACTCACCCACGATGGAAGTCACCCTCTGCGCACGTTGACACGTGTCCCATTATTTTAACAAAAATAGGGAGCACGTACACACGTTTCTCAATAAGTGTGGCATGATAACCACGTAGACAAACCACGTTTTAAAGTAGTCAAGAAGGATCGGGCGTAAAAATGACCTTAAATATGCCTCAGGCGTGAAGTGGCAAATTGGCATAAAAATAGCCCAAAATAAACTTTCCAGCGTAAAGTGGCTAAAATAGCCTTGAGCGTAAAACTTAACCCAAATAGACTTTACGCTCACAATAGTTTTGAGCATAAAAAGCTCGAATAACTATAGTGCGTAAAAAGAAGTAATTTTATTGAGCGTAAAATAGCCTTCTCTGCACACCATACGACGAGCATCGGATTTTGGTAAAAAATTCGATCTTCTCGACTTCTGTGCTACTTGCTGTCAGAAAAATCATTCTGTCAAATCAAATCTTCTGTATTAAATGCGGCCTGACAGCCTGTCCTTAGGCGTAAAATTCAATGAATTGCTTTGGCGTAAAGTGGCTCACGTAAAGTTCAATGCAAATAGCCCTGGCGTAAAATTCAATGAATAGCCCTGGCGTAAAATAGCTCACATAGAGAGTTGTTTGCATAGAGTCTTCAATTTCTTTGACTTAGTCCATAAAGCACTTTTTACGCTCCTACAGGTTCATGCAGAGGTATGATTTAAAGATCCTTGTGTTTGGTATTTTGCCTCGCTCTAGGCGGAGGCATTGAGTTGTTTCTTGGTTTGTTTCTGATGTTTGTATTGTGTTTTGTGAGGTATCGCCAGACTTGAGCGGTGATGCATGCTTGCTTAATTTGGTCTAATTTGGATGTTTTATGGAGGATGGCTTATTTGTATGATTTATTGATTAATAAGTTTACGCATGATATCAATCCGTCTATATTAGGTATGGTTCGGTATCTGCTCAGTGGAGGAAGATATGCGTTCTTCATGGTTGGTGGCTTCGATGATCCTTCGCTCCTTTATCTTCACTCTAAATAAATTGATGTTGTTTGTCTAGTCCTTTATGCTTGGGTTTGTTGCTTGTTTATAAAATGAACTAAAATAAAGAGATTAATAGGATTGATGTTATATACATATCACCGTGAATATAATGTTGTTGTTATGCTGTAATGCGGAGCATTATATTGTATGTATCTGGTTATATATCGTATTGTTTATGATAGGGTAGAAGAATGGTAAGGAAGTGGCGTGGTGTCATGGTATGGTAAATATATGGCTCGGTGCCACGGTACGGTAAGGATTGTGTGGCGAGGTGCCATATAGTAAGGTCTGAAATGGTGACACTATATGATTGGGACTTGGGGATTGCCAATCAGAATATAGAATGGAAGTGTTAAGTTGTGGTATAAAGCCACGATATGTTTGGGACCTGTAGGTTGTCAATTGAAATATAGACTGGAATTTGGATACGTATGTATGATCCGTCGTACATGTAAAGACGTGTGATGTTAGTATTCAGATTTATGTACCGTACATATGTTTTATAGTTGATAAATTGTTCATGCATATTGCATGGTCATAAACAATTGGTGCACAAGGTTATGCTTTTCTCAAACGATTATTGGGGGCTACCAGAACTAATTTGTCGTAGGAAAAAATTATACATAAAGTGCTTCATGCACAGGGCATTGCGAGACCTTTCGTTGGTACTTGCTACCCAAACTGAGAGGTCACGTCGTAATGTGGATATTTTGGGAACTTAGGTGGGGTTGGCTACCTGGGGTTGGCTACTTGTACGCGAAGGATCACCATCTTACCAGGAAAATAGTCTAATATGGCTTGTGGTGCAGTGACCTTCATATATAGGCTGCTTGCTAATGTTATCTGCTACCAAGCTTAACTAGTTGGTCGTGGGAACGAGTTCACATCCATATACATATATTTTATAAAGGCTAAAGAGTGTCCTATGCAAAGTCACAGATCATGACACATTATGTTTTATATGTCATATCATTGAAATGACGGAAAAGGATGGAAAGTATTGGGTAAGATCAATTGTTGTGTATGACACCTTTATGCTTATAGACACAATGCTTGCTACGCTATAAAATTAATCCTAAGGCAAGATTAGAAAGATCACAAATATTTGCTTGTACGCACTTAATTATCTATATTATTTTTGATTGAGTTGGCTAGAGGTCACTCACCACCATACGACAATTTAATATCCTCTGACCCCTCAGATGTGGAGATTCGCTTAGACTTGGTTAGATGGTGGAGCTAGGTTGATGATCGAAGTTGTTCGGTTGGAGATACTATCTTTTTTTATATGGAACATAATGTATGGAACATCATTGTTGTATAGTTCTTGATTTGAAAGGCTTGTGGCATGTTTCAATGTATTGAGAGGGGGTGTGTAATCAAGTTGTTCGTTGCTTCAAGCTATTATAATTTTGTTGTAATATTATCAATAAAGAGAATCATTTTATATATCTTGTTTCTATTCAACATTTCTATTTATTTCCACTACAAAGACTTATCTTTGAGATGGTCTATTGACCGTGTTTCATTCCGCCTTGTACAAGTGCAAATTCAGGCTGGTACGATATCATTTCCAGTGGCAACTTTTGATCCTGTAAGATCAGGGTATGGTACTTTCCGTAAGCCTTTCCTTAGTCTAAGGCATCTTTTTCATCATCAAAAAGTATCCTTCATGCTTTGCATACTAATTAGGTGAGCAGCAAAGAAGAGAGAACACTTTATGTATGCAAACCATCTACTTTCTCTTGAACCTTCTGAACCCCTTATTCTTCTTATCGATGATCGATGACACCTATATCTTCTCCTTCTGCAAGGAGGTCTAATACGGATGAAGCTCCAATAGTCTCTGTGCAAATGTTGATCGTCTATATTGTTACACCTGGTAAGATTTTTCTGAAGCTCGGAGATTTCTCTTTAGTCGAATTTATCTAGTCAGAGAGTTTTTCATGACCAAAGAATGAGATGACTTCAATTTTCTGCACCTGTAAAGTTTTAACAAAGTGCAGAGTTGAAACATACAAAAAGCGTCCATGTGCAGCATTTTTGAGCACTGAGTTTTTCGTATGTTGCAAGCGCTGGTTATGCCAAAATATCTTTGTATAGTATAGTTCCTGCTAAGAATTTACTTCATGCTAATTGTGGTTAACACCGCAATTATCTTTTTTTTATGGGTTTTGTTCTTTACTAGAACTTACTTCCTACAGAAAATAGGCTATGTAGGATTGCATTCCTATACTTTCTAGATACTAAGTATGTCTTTTTTGCATAAATTACTCCGGTTCACCCTGAGAGTGATGAAGCATGGAAGGACATCATAAGGCTCTTTATTCAAAGTGAACGTAAAGAATATCTAGAAGACTATGCCATCTTCGAAACAGATTTCTTTCACATATCTATGAGTTAGGCCCGGTATTATCCAGTGGTCCAGCGAAGATGTTGATTGCAGGGTTAGGATTGACTACAGTTGCTTCGTATTGTAAATCTCAGCCCATTTTCATTGAGGCGTACGACTGTTTCTGTTGGCATTCTTAGATAATTTATGTAGGCTCAATTTTGTATCCTCCCACCATGATGAGGATATGCCACATCAGCCTCAATGATTATAGATATATTACGTCTAGCACTATGTTTCTTTCTCTAACCTTTATCTTTTTGGCCTTAGTTTGAAGGCATTAACACGTGCCCGCCGATAGAATCTTTGCATGTACCGCTTTCCATAATGTATGCATCATCTTATGTAATCAAGACCTTGAATATCAATAAAATGCTTCATCTTGTAATATGATCTTGAATAGCAATGAAAAACTTCACTTTGCTGAATTTTTTTTATCCTTTTGGCTTCAATATTTTGTTGTCATTTTCCTTCAAATCAAAGGTATGAATGTTCGAAAGATTAGGTCATTCCATTGTACAGAGTTAACATGAAACAATATAATTTTCTTCAGAAGGAAATGATTCGTAGTGGATCTACTGTCTATGGCATACCTGCGACAAGGTACAAATAGTAGAGATAAAATGGGAGTAAACTCAAAGTTATTATAGGTAATATGTATGTGATAACAAAAAACTTTTACATGTTCAAGAACCCTTGCTATGCAATTACAGAGGACTTACTGGTACATGTTAGGGGTAAAAGAAGGGAAAGCCTTCTTCTGTGGATCTACTATTTGTGGCATGTCCATAGCAGGATATATAGCAGAAATAATCTCTATAAGAGGATGTCTGAGCTATCAAAGCTAATATTAAACATGATAGGTTCGATACTGCCATAGTACTTTTGTTCAGTAATATGGACATGACAACTCTACTGTGGAGATTTAATGAGTGAGTACAATATCTATGGCGTATCCGTGGCAGTAAATAGATAATGGACGTGATTGCTAGAAAATGAAGTCAAAATTATTAGTGGTAGTATGGACATAATAGATCTTATATCCTCTCTTCTTTTGTTGTTAAGAGGCACTTTAGAAATGATAACAAAATCAGGAGAAAGTATACTCAATCTACTTACTCAGAGGTATAAATGGACATGATAAGGAAAATTAAGTTCGACTCTATTGGGGATTTAAAATGAACGTCATTCAGAAGTAATATGGACATGACGGTAGAAACTATTAATCCTCAGGGGATATAATAGTGAAGTAAAAAGAAAAGATTATTGCCTTATTGATGAAGAAGCGGTATAAGCATGAAAGGTAATAAACTCAGTAAGGAATATATAATGGATTCTCTTAGGAAAAGAGGAAGATTCTAACATTCATTGATCATTCAAAGGTGTAACTGGACATGAAGATCAATAAACTCTACTGGATAGAAATTGTTAGCTCACTGAAAATTAGTAATAGACTCTCGTTTGATCGTTCAGAGTTATAACTGGACGTAAAGGTTAACAAAAGATCTATAAATTCACTGGGAAATTAATAGAGGGATTTAGAGTTGATAATGATTTTGAGAACCTCAAATACTGTTGGGGCTTTGAATATGGTCGGTAATATGTTAACCCGGGCAGGGTTATTTATAATGCTTTTTTAGGAAGTTGTCAGTGATAGGCATCATTAAAAGTCGCCATTTTTTGTTTCTAGTTAATAAGCACCAGTGGAATACACTTATTCAACCACAAAAGGACCGTCACATTTAGCTTAGAATTTCTCTTTGCCCTTATGTCTCTTGATCACAGGCCTTCTCATTGCAAGAATTAGATCACCAACTTGGAACATTCTCACTTCAACATTTTTGTTGAAGGCCCTAGAGATGCATGTTTGGTACAACTCAATGATGTTAAGCTTGTGATCGTTTTTCGTCGAGTGCCTATAACTCTTGAAGGTGCAGTCTATTATTCTTTTCAATAGTCATCTTGGTGGTTAATGCTATATGAAGAGAGGGAATTTGGATCTCTAATGGAATCATAGTTTTACTTCCGTATACAATATAATAAGGTGTGCTCTCGGTTAGAGTGCGAAGTGTGGTATGATAAGCCCATAAGCACTCAATGAGCTTGTCGTTCCAATCTCGTTAGTTTGAAAAAAATAAACTTCTTCATCAGTTTGATGACCGTTTTATTGAAAGCATATGCTAATCCATTCACCGTTGGATTATATGTTATTGAAGCGACGTTATTGATCCTAAACTTGTTATAGAATCGGTAGAAGGCCTAACATGCAAACTGAGGACCATTATCATAGATGATGCATTGAGGAATGCCAAAATGGTATATAATAAGGTCTTTATGAAATTGACAACATTAGAAGTCTTCACCTCGGTGAGTGGTATGGCCTCATCCCATTTAGAGAAATAATCAGTTACTACAAGAACAAAATGATGCCCTTTTTCCGATGGTGGACTAAAGGGTGTTAGTCCCGGGGCTTGATCAAAGATGGTAGACTCAATATCGAGATCAGAGGTTCAAACAAACGTTCCCCTTCTGATTATTCTCGAGATCTAAGAGGAACACTATAATATGAATCTGATTATAAAAGTAACAATAATCAGAAAGTAAATCTCACGTTCTTTCTCGCAATCGTAGTTGCTGACGGACAGAACTGAGTTCAGAAAATAAATCTCACGTTCTTCCTTGCAATCGCAGTTACAGACGGACAAAACTAAGTTAAAACTCAGATGAAGGCGAAGAAAGAAGAAAAAAGCAAGAAGAAGAGGAAAGGTTCTTGCTGGGGTGATTAAGATCATCGTTGCTCAAAGCAAGATTCGCTCCAACACGATCTGCTTCCAGGAACCAGCAAGTTCACGAAGAACTTCTGGAACGCTCGTAAGTCAATATTTGAGACTTGAATGGGCTTCCTAGACTTTACAGACTCCCTTAACTCTCTTCTTGGTGCATCTTTCAAAGGAGGCCAAGGGGCTCTATTTATAGAATGGAGTTGAGACTTCACCTCTTCTCCTATCCGATGTGGGACTAAAATACTAATACTCAAAAATAGAGTTTGATATTTTAGATCATCCCACAATCAGCATAGAAGTGTGCCAGTCCACGCCTACCCCCCGAACACTCTCGTGCATGCACGAGATATCCTGGAGTCCGTGTCCGAATCTGAGTCCGCACAACAAAAATCAACTTATATCTTTGTTGGAATTAATCCTTTTTCCTTCTAGGAAAATACTCCCACAAGGCACAAACTTGTGCCCCACTACACCTCTTGTGCACACCTCAACACAAGCAATGCATTATATTGAGATACTCACCATTTGGTGTAGCCGATGTGGGACTATCTTTTCTAGTCCAAAGGCAAAAATACCAACAATCCCCCACATATCTCAATATATGGGTTGAGCGTTCCCCACAGTGACTGCCCATCATGCATTAGGAGAGATGTCGCTACGACTTGAATCTTCCCGTATAGGATAAATAACAGCATGATACAATAATGGACTAAGCCTTGAATTCTGTACTATAACTGTAATTCTTCCTACTCACATAATAACGTCAACTGTGCTTCTGGCGGCACATTGAAGGCCTTGTGCCAGCCTGGTTTCAGTATATAATTTTTGGGCGTCTACAAGTTTACCCTCAAGAGATGGCCTGATATCTCTGTCCATACACTATAGGTGAGTTCTTTATAAAGAGTCATGGCATGAAGCATTGCGCTTCTCTGCGGTGCTACGCTGCTATGACATAGCTTAAAGCCGAGGCTTTACCCCACCTGGGTACCTCATCGTAGTGTCATACTACTGTAGCATGAGGTCACAAGCCTCTTTGCAGTGCCAAACTACCCAGCATGAAGCCTTACGCTTCCGTGCGGTGTTACGCCGCTATGACATGGCTTGCGAAGCCGAGGCTTTACCCTACCTGGTACCTTTTTATGGTGTCATGCCACTGTAACATGAGGACATCGTCCTCTTTGTAGTGCTGTCTACCTTTTTTATTATGATTATCATACAACATTAGCCTACCTGCCTATTTACGGTGCTACTCCGCTGTGACTTGGCTCACAAAGCCGAGGAATTACCCCTAACCGGGAACCTCATGGTGGAGTCACCCCACTATAGCATGGAGTTACACTGCAGGTATTCACTCTGCCTGAGAACTCATTAAGGCATTTAAGCCAACCTTTCCACATGATCCGTTTTCCGCAGAAAATAATAGTAGACAACAGTGGTTGTAGGTTCGTAACCTCTCCATGCCATAGAGGACAAGTATCCACCGTTTCTGATATTCTTTGGGTTAATAGTCCTCCTTTGAACCAAAATCTAGATGCCTAGTAGATTTCTCTTTGAACTAATAGCATAAAACTTTATAGTAGGAATGTAATAACACAATATCAGAATGCCTTCAAGCCCATTTTACAAGCTGTGTCATCGACCAGCTGGCGCTTGAGGCCCTTGGTGAATGGATCCGCCAGGTTCTCCTGACTCTGAACATCAATCACTGCAATAACATCCCTCTTGATGAGATCGTGTACTGCCCTGTGCTTCAACCGTACAGTCCTCTTCTTCCCGTTGAAGAGGTCATTTGATGCCAGTGCCGCAGTCGCCTGGTTGTCGCAGTATATCGGTATCCTCGATATTTGTGCCCCAACCACTGGAAGATCATACATGAGCTTCCGAAGCCATTCTGCTTCCTCCGCTGCGGTATCAAGTGCAAAGAACTCAGATTCCATGGATGACCGTGAGAGCATAGTTTGCTTCTTCGATTTCCATGATATAGCAGCTCCATCCATTGTGAAAATGTATCCACCTATGGACCTCTCGCTCTCCACTTCTGAGCACCAGCTGGCATCACTGAAGCCTTCCACTACCTGCAGATCTCCGCTGTAGTGCAGTGCATATGTCTGAGTCTTCTTGAGATATCTCATAACCCATTTCACAGCTTTCCAGTGCTCAATGCCTGTGTTGCTCGTAAAACGACTCAGTATTCCCACAGCGAAAGCTATGTCAGGCCTTGTGGCAGTATTAGCATACATCAAACTCCCGATTACGCTTGTATACTCCAGCTATCTGACGCTTTCCCCTGAATTAGGCTTCAGCTTCAGATCATACTTGTACGGTGTATCGATCCCTGGAAGATCCTGATACCCGTAACGAGTGATCACCTTCTCAGCATAATGAGACTATGATAGCGCTAGTCCAGTGTCTGTCCGAATGATCTTGAGTCCCAAGATAACATCAGCATCCCCCAAGTCCTTCATACTGAACTTCGTCGAGAGGAACTTCTTTGTCTCCGTGACATAGCTTATATCCGTACATAAGATTAGCATGTCGTCCATGTATAGACAAACGATGACTCCTCTTCCGTCAGCAAACTTCGTATAGACGCACTTGTCTGTTTTAATGACCCTGTAGCCATTTGACCTTATGACTTTGTCAAACTTCTCATGCCACATTTTGGGAGCTTGCTTTAAACCGTACAGAGATTTTACCAACTTGTAAACTTTGTCTTCAAGACATTTGACGACAAACCCTTCTGGTTGTTGCATGTAGATCTCTTCGGTCAGCTCGCCATTCAGGAATATCGTTTTCATATCTATCTGATGTATCACCATCTTAGGTATCGCTGCAAGAGCAATCAACATTCTGATGGTGGTCATCCGGGCTACTGGAGCATACGTATCAAAGTAGTCGATCCCCTGCTTCTGAGAAAACCCCTTTGCCACTAGCCTGGCCTTGAACTTGTCAATGGTTCCATCAGCTTTCATCTTCTTCTTGAAGACCCACTTGCATCCGATAGGTTTTGCACCTTCAGGTAGATCAACTAACACCCAAGTGTTATTGGAGGTGATTGATTCAATTTCATTGTCTATCGCCTCCTTCCAGAAAACAGTATCTCTGGTCTTCATCGCCTCATCATAGGTAAGCGGATCTTCTTCCACATGATAGGTGATGAAGTCATCTCCGAAGTTTTTTGGCCTCCTCGCTCGCTTCGACGACGGCTCAGCGAGTTCTGGTTCAATCGTTGTCTCCTCAACAACAACTTCATCTTGGACAACTGGCTCATTGAAGATCTCAGTCTCCTTTGCACCTTCATCATTCTCCAGAATGTCCGCTAGAACAATATTCTTGTGCCTTACAAACTTGTCTTCAAAATATTCAGCATTGTGAGATTCGATGATATGATTTGACTCAATATCAAGACATCTTCGAGCATCACTCTTCTTGGCATACCCTAAGAAGATCATCTTCGTAGTCATTGTCCCCAGCTTCTGAATCTTCAGATCTGGGAGCTTTACATAAGCCAGACACCCCCACATTCGAATGACATTCTAGTTAGGTCTGACTTTGAACCAGAGTTCATGAGGAGTTATGTCCGAAGTTGCATACGGTACTCTATTTAGAATAAAAGTGGCCGTCAATGCAGCTTCTCTCCAGTAGCATTTAGGAAGACCCACAGTTAGCAGCATTGAGTTCATCATTTCTGTCAACGTTCTGTTCTTTCTCTCCGCTACTCCGTTAGATTGAGGAGAATATGGAGCAGTAGTCTCGTTTATGATTCTATGTTCTTTGCAGAACAATGTAAATTCATGAGACCGATACTCTCTGTCTCGATCACTTCTTAGCCTTTTGAGTTGTTGTCTAGTTTATCGTTCTGCCTCGGCCCTGAACTCCTTGAACTTATCGAACACTTCGTCTTTAGATTTGAGCAAGTAGATGAATGCGTAATTTGAGAAGTCATCGATGAAGGTTATGAAATACTTCATCCCGGCTTTTGTAGAGAATTGCTTGAAGTTACTGATATCAGAGTGCACCAACTCCAGAAGATCTGTGCTTCGATTGACCCGATGAAAGGGTTTCCTTGTGATCGTTGTCTGAGCACATACTTCACACTTCTCTACCTTACCCCCACATTTGGAGATAAGTCCTAGACTGGACATTTTATTAATTCTTTTACAGTGAACATGTCCTAGCCTATTATGCCACAACTCAATAGAATATTCAGAAAGAGCGATTGTATTGATTACATTTGACTTGTTTACAAGCTGAATTTTGAACATCCTTTCAGTTTGAAAAGCTTTTCTGAAGTATGTTCCCTTCTTGGACATCACCATCTGGCCAGCATTAATGTCCATCCTCAAGCCTGCGTTGCTAAGTAGGCTTCTAGAGATCAGGTTATTTGCAATCACCGGAACGTGCTTCACACTTTGAAGCGTCAGAGTGTTCCCGGATGTGAGTTTCAGCTCCATAGTTCCGACCCCCAAAACTTTAGCTTGGGCTTGGTTCGTCATAATAACTTTCTCAGAAGTTGGCTGGTATGTGACGAACCATTCCTTGTCAAAGCAGACATGGCAGGTCGTACCAGTGTCTATCCACCAGTCAGAGTCATCCCCCACAGCTGTGACCTGAGCAATCATAGCAGCAATATTAGAAACCATGGAAACCTTGCTAGGCTCACCTTGCTCAACTTGTTCGGGCTTGGATTTGCATTCACTCTTGTAGTGACCCTTCTTGCCACAGTTGAAGCAAGTCACGTGGGACTTGGACTTCTGTTGCTTGAACGAAGGACCCTTCACTTTCAGATTTGTGGAGTCCTTCTTCTTGTGATGAGAAGCCACCTGCTTCCCTTTGAACTCTCTTGTCTGCACCAAGTTGGCCTTAGCCAGTTGTTTGGACAGAGAGTCCAACTTCTGTTGAGATCGTATTTCGTCCTCAACGTGGATCTTTTGTAGAAGATCTTTCAAGCTAATGTCCAACTTCTTCCGATGCATTCTAGCATAGAAGTTGCTCCAACCAGCAGGAAGTTTCGAGACTATCTCTCAAACGACAAACTTGTCGACGAGGGGCATCTTCTCGTCATCTAACTTCTGGCACAACTTCAGGAATTCCTTTACTTGAGGTAGCATCGCCATCTCGTCTTCGAAGAGCCACCTTGTGGTACTTCTCGACGATAAAGATTTTGGACCTGTTCTCATCATCTTTATATAGCTTACCCAAAGAATCCCAGATCTCTTTGGCCTTCACCTTCTTGGAATATGACTCTGCCAGAGAGTCTTCCATAGAATTAAGAATCAGCAATTTACTGATGCTGTTTTCTCTCTTCCATTTGCTCTGCTTAATGAGTGCAGCAGCAATAGCATCGGCAGTTCCTCCTTCTGGAATCGTCGGTTCATCCTCAATCAACAGATGGTCTACGTCCACGAGTTGAAGATTAAGGGTGACCTTCCTCTTCCAGATTTAGAAATGTTCTCCGTAGAATTTCTCCAATTTGTTAAAGCTGGTATCGATGAGAGAAGCACGAGAGTTCTCCATCTACAAGGATCTTGCTTTGAGATTGTTAGTCCCGGGGCTTGATTAAAGATGGTAGACTCAATGTCGAGATCAAAGGTTCAAACAAACGTTCCCCTTTTGATTATTCTCGAGATCCAAGAGGAATACTATAATATGAATCTGATTATAAAAGCAACAATAATCAGAAAGTAAATCTCACGTTCTTCCTCGCAATAGCAGTTGCTGACGGACAGAACTGAGTTCAGAAAATAAATCTCACGTTCTTCCTTGCAATTGCAGTTGCAGACGGACATAACTGAGTATCAACTCAGATGAAGGAGAAAAAAGAAGAAAAAAGAAAGAAGAAGAGAAAAGGTTCTTGCTGGGGTGATTAAGATTACCGTTGCTCAAAGCAAGATTCACCCCAACATGATCTGCTTCCAGGAACCAGCAAGTTTACGAAGAACTTCTGGAACGCTTGTAAGTCAATATTTGAGACTTGAACGGGCTTCCTGGACTTTACAGACTCCCTTAACTCTCTTCTTGGTGCATCTTTCAAAGGAGGCCAAGGACCTCTATTTATAGAGTGGAGTTGAGACTTCACCTCTCCTCCTATCCGATGTGGGACTAAAATACCAATACTCAAAAATAGAGTTTGATATTTTAGATCATCCCACAATCAGCATAGAAGTGTGCCAGTCCATGCCTACCCCCGAACACTCCCGTGCATCCACGAGACATCTTGGAGTCCGTGTCCGAGTCCGAGTCCGCACAACAAAAATCAACTTATATCTTTGTTAGAATTAATCCTTTTTCCTTTTAGGAAAATACTCCCACATGGCACAAACTTGTGCCCCACTACACCTCTTGTGCACACCTCAACACAAGCAATGCATTATATTGAGATACTCACCATTTGGTGTAGCCGATGTGGGACTATCTTTTCTAGTCCAAAGGCAAAAACACCAACAAAGGGTCTGATGATATCTATGACCCAAGTTTCGAAGGCCAGGTGGCAGCTATCGAATATAAGTATTCTGATGGTTGATGAATAAAATTTGCATG
This sequence comes from Iris pallida, assembly GCA_029216955.1. Lineage (NCBI taxonomy): Eukaryota > Viridiplantae > Streptophyta > Magnoliopsida > Asparagales > Iridaceae > Iris > Iris pallida. The sequence continues at coordinate 9,847,132 of JANAVB010008400.1, forward strand.
AGCATGGCATGTTTTGCATCTCTTTGCATAACCTACTCCATCAACAACTAATGTATGCCAGTAATAGTCCACATGACCCAAATGGTCATGTAGGTTAGGACCGAAATAGTGCGTACCGTAAGTACCATCGTGTGCTTCTTTGAGGGCTTCTTTTTTCTTCTTTATTCGACAAACAACAAAGTAAGACTCCTTTATAAGATTGCCTGTAGAGCATTTTAATTAGTGCCATAATCATAATAAAAACATAGTAATCGTCAATTTATGGATATTGCTTCCTTTGGATCATCAAGAAAAATCCCATATAAATCAAAGTCTATGAATGGGATCCTCCAGTCAAGAGGTTTGAATTCTATCTCTATAGAACAAGCTTCTCGAATCTCCAAAATATTCTTAACATAGAATAATTGGCAACTCGCCATTGTCACATTGTTTTCAGTGTTGACTAGAAAGACAAGAAACTGCTAGCCCCATAAGTGCATCAACTTCAGGATTATGCAAACAAGGCACAGTCGATGTAAAACGCCTTAAAATACTTGTGATCTCTAAAGTTACTCAATGGTAGGGTATTAAATCCTCCCACCGAACTTCATACTCTCCTTAAACCTGACCAATGATTAACTTAGAGTCATCATAGATTACCAGATATTCGAGCCCTAGCTATTAAGAAAGTTGCAGACTGATTAACAAAGCATTGTACTCTACTATATTGTTAGAGCATGGATCTATCAAAGAATAAGCTCTGCGGATGACCAAATTATGTGGTGATATCATTACAATCCCTACTCCTACCATGATTATCCTTTGGGGCCTGTCCTTGAAGCTTCTTCTAAGAATAGCTTCTAAATAAGTTCATCAGAGGTTATATTAGACACAAACGCTTCGTTTGGTATGTCTTCATATAATTTGGAACCTTCAGGGATTGGATGTGCAGCATGGAAGTCTATCAATGATTGGCCCTTGAATGCATTTTTTGGGACTAAATAATATGCCAAACGAAGACAACAACAAATCCTATATTACGAGACGAGAGTTCGAACTACATGGCTTAGTCATAAGAACTCGCAGAGGGTTAACCCGGGAGATGACATAGATTGTTCAAACAATCACGTAATGTCGCATCTTCTGGATCACGAAGATCACGGTGAATTTCTTCTCATCTGGATTATACCGATGCTCGACCCCAATCATCATTTTTTTGAAATAATAAATAGCTTGTTCATGACCTTCATCATTTTTTTGGGCTAACAATGTGCCCAAAGCACAGTTTATAGCTCGAATGTATAAATTTTTTTAAAGGGTCTTCCTATGACGTGGACAACTAAGACTGGAAGACTTGTGTGGTATTTCTTAATATAATTAAAGGCTTCTTGGCAAGCTTCGTCCCACATAAAGGAAACGCCTTTCTTCATAAGCTTGGTGAATGGCTGATAGTAATCCGACAAGTTAATGATAAATCTGTAGAGGTACGCTAACCTTTCCAGTAATCCTCGTCTCAATTTTAGGTCCTTAGGTGGTTGCGTGTTCAGAATAGCCTTCACCTTGTTAGGATCAAGATGAACCCCTTTGGATGTAATTATGAATTCCAGAAATTTGCCACTAGAGACTCCCAAAAAGGTCTTCGTCGGGTTTATTTTGTGCTGATGAGCACGCATCAATTTGAACATCATTTTTAAATCATATAGGCATCTTTGCAACGAATTTTGACAGCATGTCATCTACATAGCATTCGACCTTTTTTTGTAAATGTTCAAGGAAAATTGTACTCATAGCACGTTAGTTTGTCGCACTAGTATTTTTAGACCGAAAGGCTTGACAATATAGCAGTATACCCCCAACAGTGTCTGAAATGATGTACGGTACTCGTCTTCGAGATACATCTTGATTTGTTTATACCCTAAAAAGCTTCCATGAAGGACATACGCTCAAAACTGCTAGTATTGTCGATCATGACATCTATGACTAGAAGAGTAAGGAATTCGTCTTTTGGGCAAGTAACATTGAGGTCGTGAAAGACGATGCAGACTTGAATTTTGTCGTTCTTCTTCAGTACTAGAACAATAATATTCACTACCAAAATAAGTCAAATTAGCGACGAAATTGGCGACTCCGAAAGCAAACGTCGTAATTATTTTGCATATTAGCGAGGAAAACATAAAAATGTTGCAGTACATCACCGATTACAATGTTTAGCATCGTTCAGCGACTACCTTTAGTTTCATGAAAGTTAACATCACGGAGTAATCGGTAAACGTCGCTATATTTTTTATAATAGCAATATTTAGTGACTCCAATCATAATAAGTAGCAATATATTAAACATAGCGACATTTAGCAACGTTGCTTAATTACTTACTATAGGGTTAGGGCGCCGGTTCGAGTTTCATTATTTCATTCGCAAAAAAAATTCGATTCCCGCCCGAACCACCCTCCCCCAGTGAACCCTCAATCCCGAGCGCCCGACGAACACCCGACCCCCCTATGTCCCCCGGGTGACCCCCTGACTTCTTTGCCCTCGCGTCCCCAGACGTGGCTCCTCCCTTACGGTAGCTGCTCTCTGACGCCTCCGATCCTCCTCCCCTCTCCGATCGACCCCCTCCTCAGTCAACCCCCACATCTCGATAAACCCCTCTCTCTCTCTCTCTTTCTCTCGAAGGACACAAGACATAGAGACACACGATGACACAGGACACAAGGATACACACGAGCACAAAGACTTGTAAACGCTGACACGGGACACACACACAATGATACTAATACGGAATAAATTTAGTTAAATTTTTATATTTAGTTAATTTTTAGAATATGTTTAGGGATTATATTCTATTTTGATACGGGACAAATGCTAACACGAGACAAACACACAATAGCACACTGACACTGGACAATAGCTGTGAATTTTGTTTATTTAGTTAATATTTAGAATATGTTTAGGGATTATATTCTGTTTTGATACATAATTAGGAATTGGTTATGTATTTGAGGTTATATTGACATGGACCCACAAATCGGACACTGACATGGACGCACTTTGATTTTCTATATATTATATTTATTTCTTTAATTTCTAACAATACCATGTGAAGAAAGAAATGTTATGGGCATCGCAAAAATACGCGACATTATAAATCGGTTGCTAAATACGACGCTAATCTAGATTAGCGATATTTTTTAACATTTTAGCGACGATTTTGGACAATCGCTAAAGTGACTTATTTTGGTAGTGATTAGACATTGTAAGATACCTCTAACATAGCAAGTGACTTCTATTTGTAGATCTCCAATACGACATTTCAAGTAAATCTTCCCGAGTGGATTATAAGGACCAACATTAAAGCCGAGAATTGTTATGTATGTGGCTAAAAGCGGATGCATTGGTATGTCTAGAATTTGCAGCAAGTGTCTGGAAATAATACTCAATGAAGATCCTAGGTCAATGTGCATATTTGGTCAACCCTGATTGCACAAATATACCTGGTGTAGTATAAAGGACGATCATGACTAACTATCATTTTTAGCAAAATATCCTCCTAAGAGAATGTGACATTAGGTACTCGTTGGTCTACATTGTGGCAATATAGCAATATAGATAATCTATAGCTGGTTCTGGACCAGGTATAATCATCAACAGTTAAAAATCTACCTACAGAAGAGCTTCACGAAGAACGTCCCTTGTTTTTTTCAAAAGATGCATGATCTCATAAAAAAAGAGACGAGCTAGGATGTTAGAAAGCTGCACCAGAATGTCAAAAGTGTATGGCTCTTCGGAACCTGACTAAATGTTCTTTTATAGAGATTACCAAATCTCCACGTTAGTTTCACTGTATTGCATTCTTATCAAACCATACTTGATATTACAATACTCAAGTTACTTGAATTTTTATATTTTGTTTAAAATGTTGAATAAAAAATATGGTAATTCTAGAAAAGTTACACATATACCATTTATTAATTCTTTTTATTTATCTGATATAAATAAAATACTATCACATTGATTAAAAAAGCTTTAAAAATACATTTTAAAAATATTTAAAAACTATATCCATGAATCAGTATTTTTACTTTGAGCAACATCATAAGAAATTGGATATAACAAGTAATTAGGGTCGTGTGCACAAGCAATAATATAAATTACCTTGATCTCTTGATGTATGAAAAGTATAATTATAAACAACCTCTTAAAAATTCATCCATGTATGCCTTGAAACAAATAATATTCTTTGAAAATTATTATTTTTGGTGATTTTTACAAAATATTTATTCCTGGAATTTGTCCCAACAATTGTAAAAACATATTCTTCAAGGCTACCATATGCATCAAAATAATTACCATTAATTTCTATTAAAGCAATTCTTTATGCTTTTCATGCTTTAGACTATTTAATACATATTCAATGTTCTCTATCTTTATTATTTAAAATTTGAGATAGACTATATGACTGATTATCTCTAATTTTGTTAAATATCTTATTTTTAACCTATGCAGTAGTAGCTAATAAATGTCTTCATGTTGTAAGTCCACATAATCTAGAATATATACTTTCTAATATATGAATAGGAAATGTTATGCCTTCACCAATAACTTTAGTATACACTCTCCAATTACATCTTGGTTGCTCAAATTTATATATAATTCTCCGATCATTGTTCAAAGTAGCTAAACAAGTAAAATTATGTTCAATTGTTGTATCACTTATAAAACATCTAAATTTAGAACAAGTTGCAAATAATTTATCGTCAAAAAATTTGATACTACTAACATTATCGACATTATTATCTAATTTATCATCTAAAATTTTCAATTAAATGACCTATGTTTTCATCATCAAATCACATTTATTTAATATATGTTCAGTAAATGAAACAATTTGGTGAGAAGAACTGTCACGACCCGCTCCCAAATAATCGGACACGAGTCGGACATGCCCAGCCTTCGTCGTTAGACACGATGAAGTAAGCTGTACCAATCTCTAGGGAAAATTACAAGTCCAGATAATAATGAATATAAACCACATCATCTAATATCAAATCCCAGAATCAAGTACAAGTCTAAAAGTTATTACATTTCTAGCAAATGAAAAGTAAACTGATGTCGCTAATACAAAGTCCAAATAAAACTAAAAGAAAGATACTAGGCCTCCTCAGCCTCTAAGTCCTGAGCAACATCAACTGGCTCATAGGTGCCTCCAGGCTCATACCCGTAATAAGTGTCACATATAGCCTCCAACTCATTTGTAACATATCCTAGTCAGGAGCGGAGCTAAGTATATCCAAGGAAATGAACATGAACATCATGGTATGAAAATGAATACAGGAACATATAAAGTACGAGAAATAAGAACATGACATGAAACCTGAACATGAACTGAAAGTAAATACAGGGAACATGAAATGAAACCTGAACATGAAATACACAATGAATCTGAAGTGTGCAAAATATTGAAATACATCCAGAGTGTGTGATCGGCTTGGGTAGATTCAGGGAACATGAAATGGTACGGCTTCGGTCCCGCGTGCACGATACGGGGCCTAAGCTATTCGCATGAATAGTAACTCGAGTTTGATCACACATCTGTAGTATTTTCCCTCCCAGACACAAGTAAACTCAAGGAACCAGATACCAGACAATCTTATGAAATATCGTGTCAACCAGAAGATACAAGAATGAATATACAAGACATGAAGAAATGGACAAGTCCGATGAGTATACTTCCCTTGCTCAGGGTGATCAAATGGGGGGTAATGATGCTGAATATTCTCCTGTTATGAATTATAATAATAAGTTAACTGTTAACAACTACAATTTTATTTAACACTGATAAAAGTTACTAATTATTTCCTAGATTTAAGAATACATTATGGCTAGGCCTTCTAGCTAAACTCATTAATCATTGCACCTAGTTAAAAGCTCAGGTAATCATCCCATCCTATATTTCCAGAACATGACTGCACCTATAGATTTTCATGATATTAACTATACTTTAAATACATTGATATGAACTACAAAAATTAGCTAAAAAATCGGGCAACTGACAGTTCTTAGGGTTCAGTCCTAAACAGGACTGATGCAAATCAGTCTTAATAGGGTACTGATTATAGTTCAGTGCTAATTAGGACACTGCTACAAATCAGTCCCTAACAGGGCACTGATTATAGTTCAGCCCAGTAATGGTGCTGATACCAATCAAATCCTGGACATTCAAGGTTACTAAATTGGCAAACCTAACATTTATCTGATAAACTCAATTTATTTCATAACATGGTATCCTCTTCGAACACTGCCAGTTCCTAGTTCCTGTTCCTCACTGTCCAAACATTCATGACATGGTTTCAGTCTAAACAACCTCCAATAAACATATACCACAGTAAGATCTACCAACCTAAATCGAGAAATTTTAATAGGACTTCTCAGGTTAACACTGTTCTGGTCATTGATTAAACTTGTCTGTTCAATCTTGCAGGCAATGTTACTGACATTAGTTTTTGAAACAAAACACCCAAACTTCTCAGGGTTATCAGTATTTACGAACACCTGAAAATTGGCAAAAGTGAAAATCATCCCAACTTAACAATTAGTCTAGACTGTTGGAAACCCAAACTGAAATTCTAACCACTATACAGACTAATCAGTCATAACCAATACATAGAAGACTTTAGACAGGGTATGGGTTAACCCTCTATCCAAAACTAATATCAGAACTGGTATCAGTCTGTCTCCAGTCCCGGCTTCCTATTAGATAATACTAATTACGAAACCTTAGTAAAAACCCCTATATAATATCAGGTATAACCTGTAATCCGTATCTAAAGGATGATGCTATCCTGAAATCAGATTTAAAACCCCACTTGATTGCCTCAATCACAAAGGCCAGATCATAAAACCAATTCCTAGAAATTCCTACTATCAAATATTCTAACTATAACCCATATTTACCAACAATTCAGTTGAAAACCAAAACTCAACAAAATTAGAAAGTATCCTACTGATGTTCATGTGGTTTCAGAGATCCAGGTATCGGATGTTATTCTAAGTATTAAGATACCGCTACTGCTAATTCCCAGGATAACCAAAGTAAGGTTTTGCAAAATTACTAATGAACCCACTACTACTCTCTAACAGGTTCTAAGAATTAGTTTAGGTATCATATCATTCTATCAAATAGAGTGAATCCTAACCTTCAATGCTAACCAATACCCTGTCCAAATCATGGGATCAAATCAAGACTATAGAACTATAGTCATAAGCTAATGCATCAATTCCATAGTTATTTGGTCCCAAAATACAAGAGATACCGATTATAGAAAATCCAGATACTTAGGGTGACTCTTTCAAAACATAGGTTACAGTCCCTACAAACTTTAATGAGGAAATTGTCTAGAAGTACTGACTACTAGGACAAGTGTTGATCCAGGCGTCGGGAACAGCTCTCTTGAACTCGAATTCCGATGCAATCCTATTATATATTTCATTAAACAGTTGATTTCAGAAAAATGCCATGATCCACAAATCCAGCCTTCCTTTGTTTCTTTCGAAACCTAGGCGTGCAAGGACTTAGTTCAAACTCAAGGATCGAAAATCTAAACTACCAATTAACAGGAACTCAAGGGATCTGGTCAATTCAAGATAAAAATCCACATTCCAACATTGAATTCCAAGATTGAAGAACAAGAAGTAAGAGTTACAGAATACTTACTCAAAATATTTGATTGAAGCCTCAACTGATCGTTCCTAACAAAACCAATAATCACGAAGGCCAACTGATCAATACTAGGATCAGAGAGTCCATTCACAGTTTAAGAATTTAAATTGGAGAATCAATACTCACCAATTAGATCAAATCATTTAGCAAGGAGTTGAAGATCTGATCGAAACTCGAAGGCCTTCAGGAATTTATTGCCAATTCGAAGACGAGTCTTCACAATGATCAGATGTTGGCTCGATCAACTTCGATCTAGAATTCGTCGAGAATAGAGTTACTAAAATGATCAAGGAATTTACAATGCTGGCAATCCACGAGAATTCCTCACCTCGGTGGCTCCTGCAATTTTGGTCGAACATTGCTACAGATGGAGTCATCGCCACCACTGGAGAAGATCACCTAAGTCTTCGAAGAGCAGCGCCTCTGCCACGATCCTTGCCATTGCCAATTCGAAGAGATCGCCCAGAAACTAGGGTTAAGGAATTTGGAAGGATGAAGGAGAATAGTGAGATGTAGATCTAGAATTGGCTGAGATTTAAATAGGAGATTTGCCGAGTGAATTTGGAAGAAAAATTGGTAATAGAGCTACAGGAAAACGGTCAAGGAAGTAGTGGAGGGATTTGAAAGTTTGTTGAATCATGGGAACATTATTGTTCCTTAATTCAGAATTCAATAGATCATGAGTATGGGCCTACTGAGTTAGGCCAGTTGAGTTGGGCCATACCATCTCAATTAGCAAAAAGGAAAGAAAATAATAAATGAAGAAATACCATTTGAACAAATGGTATATAAAAATTAAATCAAGGAGGATAACCTAGAGAAAATTATTATATATTCCAAAAAATAGAATATGGGGTTACAAGAACTATGACCAATGTTAAAAGTTTTGTTATTAGAAGTACATCGACTACTATATTATATATTTTGGTAATGGTAGAGTAACATAAATATTTATATACGGTGATTGTAAATTAACTTCAACAACTAAATGTCATGCTTTTTCAATAATAACAAACAAGTAGAGAATAAAATGAATATTGCATAACTTATCTAACATAATAATTTTGATAATTTAACAGAAGTTAGGTTTACCCTCCTTCTTAAGATAGCTCATTTAGTGTATCTCAATGTGAGCATAAATTCTAAGGACGTGATCCATGGTGAATAGAGATTAGAAAGCTTTGAGATCTTATACAAAAATATTATAGAAGACCAGATGTTTAAGAGATTATGAATGTAGAGCTTTTGAATGGAAACATTGCACATATCTTGCTTAACCACTAGAAAATTTGTGCAATCATATTCCTCCAATTCGCTGGCACACTTTTTTCTCTTGAATTTTTTTCCAAAAATTTTTGACTGCAGGGAATAAACATAAAATATATTATTGTACATAATTTTTTGTTATAATAAATCTAGATGCTTAAGTTTCACTACAAGAAAAATGGCATTTCTTGACGGTTTGTAAGTTGACGGTCGTCAAAAACCGTCAACAATAGTGGTTATATTGACGTTTTTAGGCTTACGTCAAGAGATGACCTTTTGTTATTACTTTAGCAATTTTATAGCATATATGTTGACAGTTTCGATGGATCCATCAAGAAAGAGCATCTTTTATATTTATGTTTTGATAATAACCGTCAACTAATGGATATGCGGGAAAGTTTCTGCGGTTTTTTCCTCTGCCATTATGGTAATTATTTCAAATTTCTTAAAATTCTTGACGATTCTTTCTCAAATAATTTTGATGCATAAGAAGGCAGCAGAACGAAAAACTCCTTCTCTCCTTCGCTCTCTTCGAAAGTCCTCCCTCCCCCTCTCAGAAACCCCTTCTCTCTCCCTTTCTTAGAAACCCTCTACTTCGAAACCCCTCTCTCCCCGTCTCAGAAACCGCTCCGGAGAAAACCCTAACCGCTCTGGAGAAAACCCCTCCACTTCGAAACTCCTCCACTTCGAGAACTTCGTTTTAGAGAAAACCCTAACCACTTTGGAGAAAACCCTAACCGTTCTTCACAATGCGGCAACTTCGATCTTCACCGTGCGGTATAATGTCTTTGATTTTTTCTCTATGAAATTCAATTTTTTGCCTAGGGTTTTTTGTGCCACATTCGTTCGTTCTTCATGTTACGGTTTTTTTGGTGGCAACTTCGTTCGTCAACTTAGGGTTTTTCTTTGTACATTGCAACTAAGGGTTCAACTTCGGGTTTTTTTGCAGTATACTCATAGCTTCTTCCTCAAATTCAACATAGGGTTCAACTAAGGGTTCAACAAACAATTTTTTTTCCTCATAGCTTATTTATCAAATTCAATCGATGACACTTTGGAGGGTTAAACTGATGGCTACATATGTGTTTTCTCATAGGCATTCCTTTTTGATTCAGTGGTCACAAGTAATTTTAACTTCTTTTTGGTTAGGGAGTTCAAGTACTTTTGAACTTCAAAATTTGTAAGCTTTATTGTTTAATGAGAATGCCTTTCGTGTTTTATTCAGTGGTAATTTGGATTATTTTTAAAGTGGCTGACATTTTAGGGCATGGTCATGGTAATTTGGGTTATTTTTAAAGTGGCATCGTTTATGACATATCAATTATACTTTGTGAGGGGATTTGCAATCTATAAGACTATACTCTATACATCCATTTAGCACAACAAAATTAACTGTCACAAAATTGCATCTAGTAGTAGTCATGTAGAAGAAATTGAGCAATTATGGATGCGTGTTCTTGTTTCAAAAATTGAGCTATTCTTGATTTTTTTAAGGATTTAAACAGAAAAAGTTAAGGGTCTAATTTTTTATACTAAAACACACCATATTGAAGGAGGTTAAAACAGAAGCGTGGAATTGAGAGGATAGATAACAAGCTATAGTATTTCTTTCATAAACTAGAAGACGATAATGTAGGTATTTGTGTGTGTCCCCATCAGGAGCTTGTTGAAAATTCCTCTTCAAGTTCCTCCTAACATTGTTCAAACTTGAGAATCGAGATGGCTGAGTTCTTCACAGTGGCCGCTAAAGTTGTACATTGTCTACCAAATCTGTTAATTTTACATATTCTTCTATCCTTCCTCCCAGCATTATCGGCTAGAGCATTAAGAATTTGTTAGCAATATTCAGTGCTTTATAACACATTTTTGTAATCAACCGTCAATTATATGCTTCATTACACGATTCAGGATATCGCAGTTTGAGATGTTTTTTTCCTGCCAAGACTATTATGCTTACAAATTACAATCCTCTGTTTAGCACTATTTATATGTGCTTATATGCTGCAAAACAGTACTTCTATTGCTGCACATTTTTCTATATTGACATTACTACTTATGAAGCTGGAACAAGAGAGTCAGAATCTCTGCCAGAGCCAAGGTCTTCGCCCGTCCCTTCCGTCTACTTTATCCGTTTTTGGACTTTCTGCCCGGTGCCTCTTCCTGTCGTCCCAAAGCAGAGGAGAAAGTTTGCAGTAAAGTGGTTTTGATCTACCAGGCCCCCAAGGGTGCCAATGCCAACATTTGTATATCCAGAACGAAATACGCTCTATCGAAAACAGGAAGATGGCGCTCCTCGAAGAACAGCAAGAGCTCATTGTTCGGACTGTCACCCGCGGTCACCAGGGAGACTAGAAGAGTCCGTCGACTCTTTCTAGAAGATTTCAATAAGTAGTCCGTCGATGCAAAGTAGTGTGTTTTAATGCGTGGCTTTCTTTGTCTTTGTTTGGTGGAGATCTACTCCTATGCTAAGTGTCTTTGTTTGGTTTAATTTGATGTGTTTGTATGCGTATCTTCAGATTTAATTATTTTTATTTAACTTATGTATACTGTTATACACTAAATAAATACATGCTACTTTAGTCTTCAGTGTCCAGTCCCTACTTCTGAGCTCTGATTCTGGCTATTGCTTTTAGTATCTATTCTTTTGAGTTCTGATACTACCTATCTGCTACTAACTCTGATGGCTGATACACAATGCTGATACGTAATAATTCAGTTTAATACTGAATTATTCAGTTCTGATACTGATAAGGAACAGTTCAGTTCTGATATTGTATATTGCATATTTCCTATCCATGTTGTATGTGATCACATGACCAGTTTGGATGATCAGTTATGATAGTAAATTATTAAGTCTGACACTGGATGCTTCTAAATATATTCAAAGAGTGAGACTGACCTAACTATGCTACTACCTCCTATGCTTTTAAGGTTTGATTTCCTTAAGTTCTGTTTGTTCTACTATTGATGTTGCATAATAAAATTAACTGATTAGCATATATTATTTAGCAATAAGCTTTTGATGTACACATCTTTTATGCTTCTGCATTACCACAGTTGATTGATGTAAGTTCCAATTTTTAACGGCCTATGCTAGTACCCGTCTTTTATATGCTTTTGATGTACACATCATTTATGCTTCTGCATTACACATCTTTTGGTGTACACATGTTTTTATGGTCATGAAATGATTAAATGTTGTTGTAGCTTAAAAAATAGCTCTACCACATTTTGGTTGCAAGAAAGGATGAAGCAAAGACCTTAAGGACTTGATTAAGATCATCAAAAGTTGAAGCTCAGGTAGACAGACTGTTACAATATTATATATTGCATTTGTATCCTCTATTTTACTCCAAAACTTTCATGTTGTCCTCTGACCTTTGATTTGTATCCTCTATTTTACTCCTAAATTTTTGTAGTTGCACTTTGTACCTTGTTAAGTAGAGTTACATGTCTAAGTCATAGCTAACTTGTTATATTAATCTGTGTAGGTACTTCTATTCTAATCCAACCCAACCCAAAATGGATAAATCGTGGATGTCAAAGGATAGAATGTGTAGGGAATATGAGGAAGGAGTAGAATAGTTTCTTGAGTTTGTAAAACTCCATTCAAGTAATCCTAATTCTATTAGATGTCCATGCAAAAATGTAAAAATCTGACATTTCAAAAGTTAGGGAATGTAAGAAAACATTTATTTATGAGGGGTATAGATCGAAGTTATATAGTATGGTTTTGGCATGGTGAGAAACATGAGAAGATAGGATCGTCAAGCTTTGCAACATATGCTGAACAAACACATGACTATGAAGATGACTCCTTTGAAGATGCTGCAGATGCTGTAGAAATGGTTAACGCTGCATATGAACATGTTTCTGGTGACCGCAAGTCACTTATTTCTCTACTCAAAGATGCTGAAAAGCCTCTGTATCCCGGTTGTTCAAAGTATACAAAACTATCAGGATTGATGAGATTGTATAACATTAAAGGAAGATTTGGGTGGTCTGACAGTAGCTTTTCAGAGTTGTTAAAAACTCTTCATGATATGTTCCCAACACAAAATAAAATACCTTTATCAATGTACGAGGCTAAGATACATCCATGTCCCAATGATTGCATACTTTATATAAAGGAATATAGCAATTTATCGGATTGTCCCACTTGTGGAACATCAAGATGGAATAAGGCAACTGATGATCCTCATCGAGTTTTTAGTAAAAAAAGTTCCTGCCAAACTTTTGTGGTATTTTCCTCCCATTCCCCAGTTTAAACGAATGTTTCAATCCTTAAAGTCAGCAAGGGAATTAACTTGGCATGCTTATGAAAGAGTAGTTGACGACAAACTTCTTCATCCTGCAAACTTCGCATCATGGAAGCTAGTTGACCACAAGTGGCCGGATTTTGCGAAAGAACCTAAAAACCTTCGATTAGCTCTTTCAGACGATGGCATAAATATACATAGATCCCTTAGTAGTAGGTAGTTTTGTTGGCCAGTTATATTGGTTACCTATAATCTACCGTCGTGGTTGTGCATGAAAAGAAAATTCATGATGTTGTCACTATTGATATCAGGTCCAAACCAACTGGGCATGGATATTGATGTTTATTTAGCACCATTAGTTGAGGACTTAAAACTTTTATGGGAAGAGGGAGTTGATGCTTATGATGCACAAAAAAGAGAGTTCTTTACTTTAAAGGCCGTATTGTTGTGGACTATCAACGATTTTCCTGCATATAGAAATCTGTCTGGTTGCACTACCAAGGGGTATTATGCTTGCCCCATATATGGGGAAGATACTTATGCTCCTAGACTGAAACATAGTAGTAAAAATGTGTATATTGGTATAAGAAGGTTTCTCCCATGACATCATCTGTATCGCACTCAAAAGAAAGTTTTCAATGGTAAACAGGAATTTGGCGATCCTCCAACACCATTGAGCAGAAAAGAGATATTAGAGAAGGTTAGTGAAATTTTGAACTCATGGGGATAGAAACATGTAAAGTGCAAAGCATCACAGTTAGGTGAAAGAAGATGGATGAAGAAGAAGTCAATCTTCTTTACACTTGACTATTGGGAACACTTGCATATCTGCCACACACTCGACGTTATGCACATCGAAAATAATGTTTGTGAGAGCATATATGGTACTTGGTTAACATTCCAAGAAAGACAAAGGATGGAGTCAATGCTCGTCTTGACCTTGTGGACGAGGGTTTAAGGACTGAATTAGAACCTGATTTTGAAAAGAAACGAACTTATTTGTCGCGTGCTTGTTATACATTGACGAAGGATGAGAAGAAGATATTTTGTCAAACATTGGTAGACGTAAAGGTTTCTGAAGGTTACTCTTCTAATATCAGAAATCTTGTCTCAATGCAAGATTTGAAGCTTTATGGTCTGAAATTCCATGATTGTCATGCACTAATGCAACAACTACTACCCGTGGCAATTCGTTCAATTTTGCCTAAGCCGGTTAGAGTTGCTATTACTCGGTTTTGCTTCTTCTTCAATGCAATTTGCATGAAAGTGGTAGATGTGAATAAGCTAAACGATATTCAAAATGATCTCGTGGTCATATTATGCATGTTGGAAAAGTACTTTCTACCATCTTTCTTTGACATTTTGGTCTATTTAACTCTCCATCTTGTTGCACAAGTCAGGATATGTGGACCTGTTTTTCTAACATGGATGTATCCATTTGAAAGGTCTAAGAAGCCCTTGAAGGGTTATGTGCATAATCATAACCGTCCCGAAGCATACATTGCAGAATGTTACATTGCAGAAGAAGCAATATAATTTTGTAGCGAGTATCTATCATATCTTGAGGCAGTAGGAAATCCGCTTGCAAGGAAGGGCAACGTTAAAGATGGCAAACCTTTGCCTGGAGGTCGCATTGTTGCAGTTGATCGTGAAGAATGGCAACAAGCCCATTTATATGTTTTGGAGAATACAGATGAAATTCAACCTTATATTGAGTAAGCATCTTTATCATGAATTTTCTATTTATTCATTGTATGAAAATTGTTAGAAAATTATATGATAAGTTTGTTATGATGTCTTGACAGTGAGCATATGGAGTGGTTACAATCACAACATCTCCTTAAATCTAAAAATAAAAAGTGGTTGCAGGACAAACATAATCAGACATTTATCCAATGGTTATAGGAGAAGGTAGAAGTTGTAGCCATATTATTGTAGTTATATTCTAAATTATTCAGATGTTAAGTTTGATTTTAATAAATCTGAAACTTCGCAGGTTGGCGGTCAATTTAATAAAAAAGAAGACATTTCACAAACTGTGAAGTGGATAGCACAAGGGCCTAGCCACCATGTGCTTAAATATTCTGGCTACGTTATTAATGTTTGACAATGCTCGAGTTACCCAAAATAGTGGAGTTAGTCTTGTAGCTATGACAATGTAGATTGCAAGTTCGAAAGATAAGAATCCTATAGTAGGGGACATGTGTTTCTATGGAGTTATCACAGAAATATGGGAGCTTGATTATCACAGTTTCAACATTCTAGTATTCAAGTGCGACTGGGTCGATAGTAAGGGTGTTAAGCTTGATGAACTTGGTTTCACATTGGTGGACCTTAATCGAGTTGGGTACAAATCAGATTCTTTTATTTTAGCTTCACAGGCCAAGCAAGTATTTTATGTAAAAGACCAACTTGATCCTCAATGGTATGTTATTTTGTCCATGGGCCAAAAAGACTATGCACAAAGAAGATGATGAAGACCTGGACAACACAATGGAACATCATCCCTTTGCTAATGCATCGATGAATACTGATATATTATTTGATGCTGGGGATGATAATAATATGTGTTATAAAAGAGTAGGTTGTGAAGGGGATTAGGTTGATAAGTAAATGTTGGACACAAGTTTCTTATCATATTTGACATTAATGAATTCTATTTTTTGAACTCATACGATTACTTCAGCCTATTTTTACTGATGTAATCCACTTATTTTGTTTGACATATATAGTAAAATCTTCTCTACTTATTTTTTTGACATGTATAGTTTGATCCAAAATGCTTGCATATTATTTCATAGCTTTTTTTGGCCACCTTACAGACATCAAGCATGCCTAATATGACACCTTCCAATAATAACAAAAAGAGGACATCAAAAGAGGTATGCATCATATTATGTTTTGTTGGTAAGTGCTATCTTCATAGTTCGTACTGATAGCCGAAGATGGTTTGAAAGCTTTTCATTTCATATTTTTTTTATAAAGTTTGTTATGATGTTAGTGGTACGTATTGGTGTGATGTCTGCTTGTGAATTCTCTTGTATGCTGATATCTTTGGTAATCTATTCCTGAAACATATATATGGGGTAATTTGATGCTCTTATTGGAGGATGATGCTCTTGGAAACTTTGATGACTATATTCTCTTATACATAGAGAATATTTATAAACTCGATTTACAGGAGCTCTCTAGATTTATGGAGTAATTTAGGTTTTGTAAATTGATCAGGACTTGTTGCATGCATACAGTTGTAGTTATCTAAAGTGCAAATGAATGAGGTCCATGATCATTGGGAGTGTCAAAAGTCATGTAAAACCTATATTATATATAAAGGGGTACCTTCTTTATGGTTTTTCTCTATAATAGTACCAAATATTTCCATTACTAAAACTTATAGTTTTTTTCCCTGGATGGACTAATTCGTTGAACTCTGTGTACTTTGTCATAATTTTGTTTTTGCTTTTGCTTGTGACTGCTTATTGTTTAGGAAATATTTTGTAGATATGTCAGCTTGGGTGAGGAGCATGCCTCAAGGAAGAGGGACTCTGGACTGTGTACTAGTTACAAGTAATTCTGCATTAGTATGTTGAAAGCACAAAAAATAAAATCTATTATTCACTGTTCTTACTAAATACAGAATTTGATCTTTATTTTTGAGGAAGCTAAGGCCTCGAGTCTCCTTTTCTATATTCATACAATTAACATCTGTTTTTTAGATTCAAAATTTTGAAACCAATTTTGGCAAGTGAGAATATGGGGTTGTGACTTGTTACATGTTACAATTTGCAGTAGTTACACTCTGTAAGTGGTTGTTGAATATAAGACTCCTTTTCTTTTCTTTTCCAATGAATGGCCAATTGTCATAGGTAAGAGATGAAGTTCTAATTGTAGACTCGGCAAGGGTTAAGTCAAATGATTAATCCTTAAGCAAGGAACTATTGCTAATACTGAATATTGTAATAGAATATTTTTGTCACATGCTTGTTTTTATCACAGGTTATAGAGATGAACCCTCCCCAAGTGGAGGAAGCCCAAAAACAAAAAGCAATAAGAGGTCCTACAAAAATGGAGAGAACTATCAAGCGAAGAAGTGATAGAATTAAAAAAAATTGTCATATTCAATGAGCCTGAACAGCTTATTGGGGAGACTGGTGTAGAATGTGTTAGCTTGATTGGGGTTATTGCACGTTCTATGATACCCATTACTTATGACGATTGGCAAAAAGTCCCTCAAAATATTAAAGACAATGCATGGTCGTCGGCGGAGGTAACTTTTATTTATGTAGAAAAACTTATTTTGAGTTCATTTATTAGTACTTATTAGTTCTAAACTGTAGTAATCTTCATATGCAGCAATCTTTTCTCGTTGATCCAAGAGCTAAAAAAAATTTATGCAAACAATGGGTGTTGCATCAAAATCATTCCGGCATACATTGACAGCTTATGTTCTTGCAAATATGGACAACCTTGAAGTTCTTAGAAATCCCCCTTGAAACTATGATTTATCAATCAAAATGAATGGTCCAAGTTTGTGACAACTCGTCTTTCTAACGACTTTCAGGTATCATAGTGTTAAATATGTTTAACTTTGCAACTTCAGAAATTCTTACTTACTGTAAACAAATTACATTATTATTTCAGTCCCGGCGCAAAGAGCAACAAAGCCGAAGAATGAAGCATGTATATAACCATAGGCTATGTCGGTTTAAGAGAAGAAATTGTAAGTGATCTAGTAATGATTTTTATATATCTCAATTGGAATTTGAAGTCATTATTTTATAGAATGTTCATTTTACATAATGAGTTTTTCTAAATAACAGAAGAAAGACGGTACGTATACTAAGGACCAAGTAGACTGTTGTCTATTTTGGAAGCTAGCTCGAAAGAAGCAAAAGTGGGATGTAGGCACCAGTTCTACAAAAAAAAAACACTAGGGGTGATAATGAAGATGCTGATGAAGGTGATTATCCATCGATAGTTTATGATCCAGTCATACTGGCAATGGTGGATAAGATTGTAAGCAAGTCTTAACTGTATTTCATTTTCATTCTTTTTGCACAACTTCATATTAAGATGTTAACATAAATTCCTTCTTTTCATAGGATGAAGTGAAGAAAAAAATAAGTTCTGGAGAGTTGTTCGTTCCTCAAAACATAGATGTTTTTGGATATGTAATGGAGAGGCCCGAGCACAGTGGTCGTGTTACTACCATGGGGAAATATGTCACCCCAAGATCTTTTTTCAACACTCCTAAAACTCCGGGTGGTTGGGAGGAGGAGAAAAAGAAGTTGCTTGTTGAGATTGAGAGAAAAAATAACATAATAAACAACTTACTTTCACAAGGTCTCTATGCTACGCCGTTATCCGATACCGGTTCTAACTTTCCAATTCCTCCAATCCCTACCGTGAATGCACCGAGTTATGCCTCCAAAGGATCGCAAAGGCCAAGGATCATGAACCAGGTTTATTTCATCCCCTCTTTCAATTTTAGTGTAAAGTAGACACAGACTATCTACTTGAACTTTTTTTTTCTATTTGTTTATTTCTAGAAAGTTGGACTTTTTCTATCTACTTGAACTTTATTGTCTACTTGAACTTTTCTGATACCACACACTATCTACTTGCACTTTTCTTTCTACTTAAATTTTATGGAAAGTTGGACTTTTCTGTCTACTTGAATCAATGTCGACTTGAACTTTTCTGTCTACTTGAACTTTTCTTTCTACTTGAACTTTTCTAGAAAGTTGGACTTTTTTGCCTACTTGAACTTTATTGGCTACTTGAACTTTTCTGATACCACACACTATCTACTTGAACACACACTATCTACTTGCACTTCCTTTCTACTTGAACTTTTTTGGAAAGTTGGACTTTTCTGTCTACTTCAATCAGTATCTACTTTTCTGATACCAGTATCTACTTTTCTGATACCAGTTCTAACTTTCCAATTCCTCAAGTAGATACTGATTTTCAATATTTGTTTGAACTTTCTGATACCATTTGAAAGTTTTCTGAAAAGGTTGTAAGTGAAAAATCTCCTCTCCAAACTAATCAAGATATAGATGTCGATGCAACAAAACCTAGTCCGAAGAGTAAAACAAAGGTACTACATGTCAGTTTCTTTATTCTTGAAATCCTAGTAAAATAAAAGTAATAAAGGGAACATGCAATTTTATATATGCTTTCTTTTAATAAGCTAGAAGATTGTCAATTGGCTGTGGGTTCCGTCGATAATACTGTTGCTAAAGGAACAATTTTGGAATACAAGCCAGTCACGACCCGCACCCAGTGTAAGGGCATGAGAAGTGGGTACGTCCAGCCTACGCCGCAGTGTCGACGGTAGAACACTGTCCTAGGTCACAACATCTAATAATATATAACTGTACATGAACAATAATATACTCTCCAAAAAGGAGGACAACACAGAAGGTACAACTCAATAACAATATCTAAGATGGAAATAGAAAGATAAGATAGATAATCTCAACAGAGAACTACAAACAGAAAGAAATAAGTCCGGGTGTTTAAACAACACCAAAATCCAAATAACTGAAATACATCAAGGCAAAACAACTAAAACAAGATAACTAGTCTAGCAGTCTAATATAGACAATGGGCAAATCCTCAGCAACTGCTGGATCCTCCTGGGGTCCAAGTCACCTGTGTCATCCAAGCCAGCACCATAATATGTAGGGCAGAACACCTCCTCATCCTCGGTAATATTTTCAACAAGTCTAATCAGGAAATGAACGAATACATATCTCTCACACAGTTCATATCATGATAGAAAATATAAATCAAGCTATAGAATAAAATACATAAAACACTGTAAGAAATGAACATGAAGACTAAAGGAATATCTGATAAACTGAAATACAAAAATGGTAAGAAAAGACTGTAAGTGACTAAGTGATTTAGAGCACAAGATGGTTATGTGAACGGCTTGAATTGCACATGACTAAGCTACATAGTTTGCACAAGATTACCTACTTTGGAATTGTTCACGTGACCACTTCTAATCCTTCGTACCCCAATCAATACACAAGGATCCAGACATGTTATGTTATTGTACATGAAAGTTTATACATGAAGCTCATGAGATCATGAGAGTATATGAGAGCACATGAGTGTACATGAATAATAAGAGTCCAAGGAATACATGATGTTCATAAAAAGCATATGACATGATTTATTCGATGCACCCGAGGGGGATAACATCTTATGAAAAGATCCATATAGTACTAATCCATGATAACATCGTGACAGCATCAAGTAAAGTAGTCTATAACAAGAATATAATTCCTAGCAGTATGAAACGGTCAGAGAATGTACTCGCTTGATAGTCTAAACAGCTGATGAAAAAAGATGTCCGAAACGGAGTAACTGAGTCCTATTTAGAGCAACCACATGTTACAAAGTGTCTGATATGAATTAAAGGAAGTTTACAATGTATCCTATATGATTGTAGGTCATTCTAGGCCTAAGTCAACTCTTGGTCAACTCTGGTCAACCATTCTAGTCAAACTAGGTCAAATCTAGGTCAACTAGTCAATTAGTCTAGGGTTTGGTCAAACTTAAATCATCATATCAATTTAAGCCAATTAGATATAATTCTAGGTCAAGGATAACCCACAGTTGACTTTGGTCAACTTGGTCAACTAACTAGTTAAGTGTGCCTAATTAGGCCTATAGGGTTATTTCTAATCACAACTAGCCATAGGCTATAAAATCCTATACCAATATCATATATATATATATATATATATATATATATATATATATATATATATATATATATATATATATATATATATATATATATATATATATATATATATATATATATATATTTATATTTATATATATATATAATATATTATATATATATATATATATATATTTATATTTTATATATATATATATATATATATATATATATATATATATATATATATATATATATATATATATATATATATATATATATATATATATATATACATACCAAAAAAAAAAAAATATATATATATATATATACATACCAATATACATATGTATATAAGGAAAGGGATGAAAGGCAAGTGAGTGTGTGTATATGCTGTGTACTTCTAGTAAGGGGGGTGAACCCAAATCTCAGAAATGAGATTGAAAACAAGCCAACTCTACAGCCTAAACTCAAAGTATCAAATATCAATCCCTAACAAACAGCCCATTATCAAATACATAAGCCTAAACCAAAATAAATCAACTCTAAACACAACTCAGAATCGAACTAAAGCTAAACATCAATATCAACTCAGAAATTCGAGTTGAAAACTAAATCAAATCTCCAATTCGAAAACCAAAACACACAAACCCAACTCAACTGAAATTGGAAATTGAAAATTCCATTCACTAACCCAACTCAAAAACAAAATTTCAAATTTACATCCATACACCATGCAAACTAGAAACAGGGAGGGCGTGTATGTGTGTGCCATGCTCGTGCCTAAACAGAACCAAAACAGTGTCCATATTGTGTCCAAACAGTGCGTATCCGAAACAGTGCTCGTGCACGTGTGTGCAGGGTGTGTCGAGCACTGTAGGACTCGTCGTGTCCAACGAAAAGCCACGTGCTCGTGCCAAGGGGTAGCTAGGGAGTTAGGGTACGCATTTAGGGCCCTGAGTCATGTCTACCAGTCACCGTGTTGCGTGTCCACACGCGTTTTGCGGAGGGGCTGCACACGCGTGTGTGTACGGCCTCGTGGGGAGGTGTCGACCCCAATAGGACACGACACATGCCACCACATGTCACGTGCTCGTGTCCATGGGTAGCCTAGGTATAGGGCTAGGTGTTGGACAACATGCATCGAGTCCACGTGTCCTCGTGTTCGAGTTATAAACCCGTGTTAGAGCCAAAAATCACGTGTGTGCACAGCAGGCCGAATCTATGCGGCCTAGTAACTTCCCAACCACTCCATCAAATCACTCCAAATTTTTGGAGTATGATGTCAGTCATAGCCCCCACGTTTCCACCAATTTTTACCCCAAACCGTATCGTGTCCATCGAGTTATGGCACTCAAGAGGCAGGATAGAGCACGGTGGCTCGTGCTACGTCCCCGTGTCCGATTTGGACATAAAATCCATGCCAAAACAAACTCAGAAATAGGGTTTTGGAATCCCCTCATATAGGGCTACAAATATATGAAATTAGTTTTGAAAAACAATAACTTTTAATTCTATGAGGCATTTCATCAAACACATGTTACAATACACTGACATGCCTCCGATACATATATCAAACGGACACGAAATCTTACCAAACTACATCTATAGGTCTAGGGTACCTAGAAGCATGCTTCTATGAATAAAAATCAGAATTTAAATGAGTTTAGAAGCATTTACCTATTGAAAGTTGGAATATCAATACAAAAGCACTCCAAAAGCCTCGACACCCAAAATCCTACGGTCAAACGCCTCTAATTCCTTGCTAGCTAGCCTCCAACAAGTTCTTCTCCTCCAGCAACATAATTCGTTTGGTCCAAATCAGATGAAAGATAAGAAAAATAGGCTACTTTGAGGAAAATGGAAAATTAGGGTTTATAAAAGAGGCTTGGTGGCTACAAGTTATGAATATATAGAGAGGGAGGGCTGTTTGGCCGGCCACATGCTGCTGCTAGGGTTAGGGTTAGGGTTAGGGTTTAGGTATGGGCCAAAAACTGCACTTAAGTTTATTAGAAAGCCTTTTAGCAAAAAGCCCTAAAGCAATATATTAAAAGAACCTAAAATGAATTCAAAAGTTTCCTAATTAGGACTAAAACTTAAAATTTAAATCTAACTTGATAATTAAGTTTCTAAAGTCATAGTTAGCCTCTAATACTGGTTAGCTAAGGTTAAACCAACTACTAACACAAAAGCACCAAATAAAATATTATTAAAAATTTAAAATCACACAATTACTAAAATATCTCTAATCTAGAAAAGTGGTAGTGACAAATCTACCGTCCTTAAAATAATTTTGCCTTCAAAATTAAAGACAAAACTGAACAGATGAGAAGGATAGAAAAATCATACCTCAAGGCTGAAAAAGATAAGGGTATCGCTCACACATCTCATTCTCCCTCTCCCAGGTAGACTCACCTGGAGAGTGATGCCTCCATGCAACGTGAACCAAGGGTATCATTTGATTCCTCAGCACCTTCTTCCGTCGATCTAGAATCTCCACAGGCTGTTCTGGATAACTAAAAGTAGGGCCCACCTCGATCACAGAATGATCTGGTATATGGCCAGGATCTGCCACGTACCTCTCAACTGCGACACGTGAAACACGTTGTGAACTTCCTCTCGTGCAGGTGGCAAGTCTAGTCTGTAAGCTACGACACCAACTCTCTCACAGATAATAAAAGGTCCAATGAAATACGAGATAAGCTTTCACCTCCACCAAAGCAAATAGTGCCTCGTGTCACAGATATCCTTAGGAATATGAGATCTCCAACCTAGCACAAACATGGTCTCAAACTTAACTATAACAATCACATGATCAAACAAAATCACAAAACAAACAAAATCCTAAGCCTAAGCCTAAGTTGTACCTCAAACTCCAAAGGTCTCCGGTGGATATCGGCTTAATACCACTGTCTATCCTGCGCCACACGAAGTCGATCTCTGATATATTTACCTTCTTGGCTGCGTCCACAACCATCTCAGGTCCCAATAAAGCTCGCTCTCCAACGTCATCCTACGACAAGGGAGTACGACATCTATGCCCGTATAACGCCTCGAATGGTGACATATCAATGCTAGCCTGAAAATTATTGTTGTATGCAAAGTCCACCAAGTGCAAATGATCCTCCCAGGAACCTTCAAAATCCATGACACAAGTCCGCAGCATGTCCTCGAGTGTCTGAATAGTCCTTTCTGACTGTCTGTCTGTCTGAGGGTGGTATGCAATACTAAACTTGAGATGAGTGCCGAAACAAGTATACAGATTCTGCCAAAAATGAGAAGTAAAGCGACTATTCCGATCAGAGACAATGCTCACCGGAACTTTATGCAGTTTGACAATCCGGCTCACGTATATCTCTGCTAGCTTATCCGTAGACAAGCCCACTTTGAATGGGAAGAAGTAGGCTGATTTTGTCAACCTGTCAACGATGACCCAAATTGCGACTTTTCCTCCTGGTGTACATGGCAATCCTGAAACAAAGTACATCGTAATATATTCCTACTTCTATTCCGGAATAGACAATGGCTATAACAGTCCTCCTGGCCTCTATCTATCTGCCTTTATCTGTTGGCAGACTAAACATCTGGCTACGAAGTGTGCTACCTCCCACTTTATCCCATTCCACCATACATACTCTTCAGATTCCTATACATCTTATTGGCACCTGGATGCATAGAATACTGAGAATGGTGAGCCTCATGTATAACCTGCTCCTGAAGGTCTCCACTAGGCACACACAGCCTGGAACTGTACCTCAATGTGCCATCCTCTGCAAAGACAAACTCATCCACAAGTCCTTCTTGAACCTGCTCTTGAATACACCGCAGAGCAACATCGTCGAACTGAGTCAACTTGATCCTCTCCATCAAGTCCGACTGAATCTGTAGATCCCACATCTGTATCTCAACTCCCGGCACTATCACCTCGATCTCCAGGCTCTCCAGATCTGCTACCAAGTGACGATCTACCGTCAAACACATGTCTACCGGATACTTACTCAAGGCATCGATAACCACGTTGGCCTTCCCTGGATGATACTGTAATAAAATGTCGAAGTCTTTCATCAACTCCAACCATCCCCTCTGTCTCATGTTGAGCTCTTTCTGAGTAAACACATATTTCAAGCTCTTGTGGCCTGTGAAAATCCTACTCGCACTCCATATAAATAGTGCTTCCACAACTTAAGAGCAAAACTAACTACCGACAAATCCAAATCATGGGTAGGGTAGTTCTTCTCATGAGGACATAACTGCCTAAAAGCATAGCCAATCACCTTCCCATGCTCCTACAAGACACAACCCAGATCCTTCGCTGAGGCGTTACTGTAGATAGTGAACTTGCCTGATCTTGATGGCAATGTCAGAATCAGGGCTGTCGTCAACCGCTTCTTCAACTCATCAAAAGCGAGCTGATACTCCTCTGGCTAGATAAACTCTACGTCCTTCTAGGTTAGCCTAGTCAATAGCTCTGCAACCCGGGAGAAATCCTGAACGAACCTCCTGTTGTAGCCTACCAATCCCAAGAAGCTTCTGATCTTCGCAACTGAACTCGGTGTTGTCCACGCCTCAACTGTCGGGATCTTTCTCGGATCGATTGAGATCCCGTCCCCAGTCACAATATGACCTAAGAAATCAACTCGATCCAGAATGAACTCACACTTCGAGAGCTTGTCGTAAAGATCCTCCTTCCTGAGAGTCTTTAAAACCACTCTCAAGTGCTCCTCATGCTTCTTTGGAGTCTTTGACTACACCAAGATATCTTCGATGAACACCACCACGAACTTGTCCAAGTACTGGTGGAACACCTTGTTCATCAGGTTCATGAACACCGTCGGGGCGTTAGCCAACCCAAACGATATTACCATAAACTCAAACTGGCCATACCGTATCCTGAATGCTGTCTTCGGGATATCCTCCTTCTTCACCTTCACCTGATGGTAACCTGACCTCAGATCAATTTTAGAAAATAACCTTGCTCCGCTCAACTGATCGAACAGATCATCGATCCTCGGCAGCGGGTATTTGTTCTTGATCATGAGACTGTTGAGAGCTCTGTAGTCGATACACATCCGTACCGACCCATCCTTTTTTGGTACAAAGAGAACCGGTGCACCCCACGGTGAAAAACTCGATCGGATGAAACCTTTGTCCTGCAACTCATCCACCTACTTCTTTAACTCCACTAGCTCGCTGTTGTTCACTCTATAGACGTGCTGAGATATCGGCTCTACGTCGGGCACCAAATCCATAGAGAACTCTACATCTCTGTCCGGAGATAACCCTGGCAACTTCTCCAAAAATACATCCATGAACTCAGATATCAATGGATGGGCACGCTCTGCTCCTCTACTGAGACTCCACAGAAAACTCCGTTGCTCTGCTCCGTCTCCCGTCTGGCGAACTCAAACTCTGGCTCTCCTGGTGAACGAAAAAGAACTCTGCTACCACGACAATCTATACAGAAATGGTGCCTTCTCAACCAATCCATCCCGAGTACTATATCATAGTTCGGTAATGGCATTACGAGAAGACTCACATCCAGTTCTTGACCTCCCAAAACTACTCTCCGATCCTTGTAAATATTACTGACGAGGATGATACCACCCCCAGTCGTGATCTTACAAGTCCTAGGCAACAATTTAGAAGAAAGATAGTGTCTAATAGCAAATGATACAGACACAAAACTATAGAAAGCACCCGAATCAAACAAAGCAAATACGGGAATAGAGTCAAGAAGAATAGAACTTGCAATCAGATCTCCTACTGCCTCTGCATCCTCAGCTGACATAACGAAAGCTCGCCCCTGTTTGCCATTAAAACTCTTTGGTGATTGATGTTTCTAATTACAAACAGAACAGAGTACAATGTAGGACTTAGACGTAGTCCTAGGAGTACACTTTTGTTTTTATCTGGAGACGGTACCGATGGAGCGAGTGGTAATACGATGACTCCATTGACGATCTGACGACGATCTCGAACTCTCTGAAGGATTGGGTTGCTCTGGATGTCGGAGCGTTACAAGGAGAAGTGGACGTTGAGTGTCTTTTCTGGCCTCTGTATGTGGATATAACAGTCTATCTGTATATATATATCTCTCTCTTTGTCTGTGTCTATCATGAAGGAATGATACTTCTATTTATAGATAGTAGGCTGGTTGCTCATGCATGCATATGTCGGATGCACCTGGATATGGGAACACCACGTGGCTGATGCTAGCGGGGGTACAGGGATGATGCACCCCAGGTTGTAGTAGAATCTGCTTGAATTGCTTCATTGGGCTGCGGAGGTGCTGACACGTGGCAGTTGCTGAGATTTGGTTGTTGCTGAGATCTTGGGTGGTTAGCACCCATTCTTTGAATAGAACTGAGTCAAAGGACGCGTGGCGTATGCCTATGGCTCAAAGATCTCAATTTTGGAGGAGAGTGATCTGTCGGGGTGTGCCTAGGATTGGACGCATGGAGGCGACTTAGTCCTATGAGTTTTAGGCATCATAGACAAGTCTAGGCGTATGGCTTTTGAGGCGCATGTAGAGCTTCGCATCAGGGTGCGCCTAGGATCAGGTACAGGGGAGGCGACTTGGTCTCTTGACTTTAGGAGTCATGATCAAGTCCAAGCACATGGCTTTTAAGGCACATGCAAAGCTTTATCTTCTCTTGCTTGTGATCAGAAGTGAGCTGAGGGAGCGTATGTCCACTGGAGTGTATATCGTCTTCTGGACGCATTGCCACGAGGCGTATACGACTGATCGGTCGACCACGTAGTAATTGTTGCCGACCCAAGGTGTAATGATGGTACTGACATCAGCGGTACTTCATTTTCTGTACAGGGCTGCTGATTGGACGGCTCTTGGAATGCGTTGCCGCCTTTGTCATTAAGCATTAAATGCTTGATAAAGAGGGTTGCATTGGTTAGTGCCATTCTGGGCGCATGGTTCTATGGCCTGCTGGGCACATCTATGGGGGGCACATGATATCGATGACGTATCTACCAATGTGTCGCATCCTCTTTGGCCTGCCTGTTGAATTCTGCGAGGCGTTAATGGTTGCCTTGACTTAGCCGAATACGAGGCGACGGATGTATTTGCTATTAATGCAAATTCATTACATGAAATTTGGAATGTTGGCCATTTGGCACTCGGGTGTAGGCTGCCCGTGCTTATTAATAGCCGCATAAGGGAAAACTTTGCTTTCATTCTTCATTTTGATGTAAAGATGAACTTGGCCGGAGCTCCGCCTTGGCGAACTACCGAACACGAGCTCTTTTCGAGGGTAAAGATGCATTTCCAGTCTTTCCGCCGCTCTTAGCTTCTGTGATAGAGTCTGTTGCATCCAAATATCGGGATCGTCGAGTCCCGACACAGGCCGATGGTGCCTTTTGCATCCAAAGATCGGGGCGGCCGCCCTTCGCCTTTCATTATGCTGGCAGAGCCACAGGATGTCGAGTGTGCCTGTTGCTTCCGAAGACCGGGGCATCGTGCTGCAATCTTTGTCGAGCTAGGAGAGCTCCTTCTCCTTCTACACAAGGGATGATTAGTGTTGATGCGCCTGCGCCTTAATGACGAGACGATACACCTGGATGAGACATCAGAGTGATGCGCCTGACGGATGATGAGCCAGGCATGGGGCACATAGCAGTTGCTACGCATGGCTGTAGCTTTAGAATCTTTCTTTTTGTAGAAGTTCTCCTTTGTAAAACCTTTTTTTAGACATGTAATAGACTTTCATATGAAATAAAAAGCCTTATTTTTAATGTCTTTAAACTTGTACTGTTCTTTGCTGTGCCAAGTATCTGTTTGAGCTTCCTAGCGCATTTGAGTTGGTCGTATGGTTGGATTGAGCGCATAGGGATTATGTCCAATAGATGTGCCTGTATGACGCCCCAGAACCAGAATACTGGAGAGCGGGAGCGTACATAGCCAGCTACGTATATTGAAATAAAATCAACCTCGCTATAGGGTCACGGCTGTCTAGATATGAGGGTTTACTACAAACCAACGGTCTCTTAAGGTCAAGCCTATTGTCTCAATCTCAAACAAATAATATAATTACAAGATGTTAGACCACCAAATATACAATAAAAGGCATCCCAAATATTACATATTCAGCTGATCATGAAGCTAGTCGTACAAAATGCGAGGACTAGCAAGAGTTAAGTCATACATGATCAACCCTAGGATTTGTTAATCATGTTACAGCCCGTAGGCAGGCAGTAAGTAAATGTGCATCGAGCTAACAGGTGCTCGTCGGCTAAACGCCTCAAAAGAATAATTTTACAACAGAGTGAGCGAAACAAATAGAAAACCCACTCGTGGCCCGGGTTCCTTCTAGTCGCCACCATCGGGCTGGAGGTTCGGTAGATCCTCGGGTGCTGCTCCGAAATCTGGCCACACAAAACCAGCTGGGTCAAACCCCAGAAAGAGCAAGTGCCACAAAGGAGGCCACGAAATAAGAACAAAAGCCAGCATATCAGAACATAAGAAAATGGAAGAAAGTACTAGTAAATAAGAGTACATCAAGACAATAAACGACTAGGAACATGGAACCATTCTGGAAGCCAGGTTACAACCCGTAAACCAAACAAGGACCGGGGTCGTAACCCTTCGCCTGAATAGCACCTTGTCTCTACCCATTTATTATTAAAGATAAGTAAACAATCATGTTCAGGAGTACCAGGTACTGGGACTATACGAGACTTAAATAATGCTGGACACCATCCATTCACAAGTGGCCAAGCAAATACTACGGTTTACTACTTAACTAACTAGGGTTATCACAAGCCTAGTTACTAATAAGATGCAGACGAGGATCTTCCAGTCCCAAGCCCTGCAGACTATCCAGTTATCCTTCCGCGGGTTGAGAGTATGATTGGGTACATCGCCCTGGAGACGATATACCCTTAGGTGACTTAGAGGTGCAACACATAACAGTGTGCTGGAAATGTGCTCTACTCGTCGGCAAGCTACAAGTCCATTAAAGCGCCCAGATAACGAGATTGCTTGTGACTGGAAATTCTCAATGTTCTAGTTTGATCTAATCATTAGCTTAATCCATATTTAGTGCGAATCCCTGGCCGTGGTACCCAGTGAGTCACGTCCTAGGCATGATGCAAGATAAGACAAGTAGATTGCACAAGCAACAAGAAAGAACACCCACGGTGTCAGGGGCAAGTCAAGTTAAGTTAAGTTAAGCTAGCTGTCGCAACAGCATTAAGTTATCGGTTATCAAGTCAAGTCATGTCAGAAGTGCGCCACGGCGGGCCACTATCAAGTTATCAAGTAAATCAAGTTATAAGTTGCGGGTTACAAGTTTTCATCTCAGGTTATGGCCAGGATCAAGAAAGCTAGCCACAAGTCAATTCCTAGAAAATTTGTGTCAAGACGTGTCGGGTCAAGTCCAGTCGTGCTGTGGGCAAGAAATCTCAGAAAAACACAAATCAACAAGAGAAGGCACGACCAAGGGAAATCCAAGGGACACCATGGCACAAGGTGTGCTAGGTCAAGAGGCAGCCCAAAGGGCGCCGGGCAAGGGCTCGGGCTAAGGGGCGCAGTGGCACTGCCACTAGGGTACGCAGGAGGCGCAGCCGCTAGGGCGCGCGGGATCAAGTACGCAGGTGGGAAGCGCGCAGGGGACAAGCACGCAGGGTCAAGCGCACAGGGGTCAAGCGCGCAGGGGGCAAGCGCGCAGGAGGGGCAAGCGCGCAGCGGGCAAGCATGCAGGAGGCAAGCGTGCAGCGGGCAGCGGCCAGGCGCAGGGGCGCACGCGCAAGCGGGCAGCGTGGTCATCTGGGCGCGCTCAGGCGCAGGCCAGCAAGCGCCCAGTACAGCGCGTGCGAGAGAGGACAGCGCGGTCAGCGACCAGCGCTAAAGAGCGCGGCACGGGGAGGGCATCACGGCGCTAAACAGCGCGGCTGGTGGGGTCTTCTTCTCCATTTGTTTAGAAGGAGCTCCAATGGGTTCCAAAACTTCAAAATACCACAACTTGGCCATCACAACTCCAAATCCGAATTTATAAAGTTCTATCTTGGGTGAAATTTGATTCTCTCCAACATAGGAACATCAAAATCCACAAAAATCCAACTTAAATAGATCAAAACCATGTAAATCCGAAAATAGGGGAAACTTAGATCTATAGAAATCCATGGACCAAAACCAAAAATGACAAGTTCTAATGTTGTTTCTAGAGAGCTAATCTATCTAAAGGACAAATCAAAATGGATTCTTGTTTTATGGCAAGGTGCACTTGCATATGGGTGGGGTGTTGTGTGGAAGAAGGAAGAAGAAGAAGTTAGAAATTAATGGGGGAAGTAATGAGGAGAGAGAGTGGTTGGTGGGGATTTAATGAGGGTGGTTGTGGTGGAATGAGGGTGGAGTATAGCTAAGGTGTTTCTTTGGGCTTAAAATCAAACCAAACCAAACCAAACCAACTAAAACCGAGCCGAGCCGAAACCCAAAATACGAGAAAACCCAAAATTCCACAAGTCGAGAAAAAATAAAAATACATGGCAAAATCCAACTACGAGCATGAATATGAAATACAGGAAACGGGGGTGACAACTCTACCCTCCTTAAAAGAATTCTGTCCTCAAAATTTAATCAAGGTGCTAGATATTGCCACGGCAAGCTACACTAAGCAAACAATCAAACAATCATACATGCAAGTAAGGGAGGGAAAGCATAAGGCATAAGGAAGACATTATACCTTATGAGTCAAACAAGTCGGGATATCGCGATCGGATATCATCCTCACGCTCCCACGTTGACTCACCTAGAGAGTGATGGCCCCAAGCAACACGGACTAAGTTAATAGTCTTGTTCTTGAGTATCTTCTCCCTCCGGTCCAATATAGACACGGGCCTCTTCTCATACGAAAGGTTGGTACCAACAACCAATTTCGAATGGTCCAGGATATGGCTCGGGTCCGGGATATACCGTCGTAATTGGAACACATGGAATACATCATGCACCTCACTTAGCGATGGCGGAAGAGCAAGACGATAGGATACATCTCCTGCTCGCTCCAAGATATCGAACGACCCTATATACCTAGGACTAAGCTTTTTCTGCACGCCAAAGCGAATGACGTCGCGGTTAGGCGAGATTCTAAGGAATACATGGTCGCCGATAGCAAACTCTAAGGGATGCCTGTGAGCATCGGCCCAATGTCGCTGGCGATCTTGGGCGACTCGAAGATGATCCCTGACTTTTCTGACTACTTCAACTGTCTGGACAATCATTTCTAGACCGAGCATCTGTCTCTCTCCGACATCGTCCCATGCTAACGGGGATCTGTATTTCCTACCATACAGTTTCTCGAACGGGGCCATCTGAATGCTGGCCTGGAAACTGTTGTTGTACGAGAACTCCACCAGGTGCAGGTGATCCTCCCATGAACCCCCGAAGTCAAGTGTACAAGATCTCAACATGTCTTCAAGAGTCTGGATTGTGAGCTCTGACTGACCATCTGTCTGCGGATGATACGCTGAGCTAAACTGAAGGTGAGTTCCCAAACTCTCTTGCAGGCTGTGCCAAAAGTGTGATGTAAACCTTGAATCTCGGTCCGAGGTGATACTGACGGGCACACCGTGAAGCCTGACAATCTGCCTGAGGTACTTCTCTGCTAACTGAGCCATAGACTGCCCAACTCTGAATGGGAGAAAATAAGCCACCTTCGTGAGCCGGTCAACTATAACCCGAATAGCATCTCTACCAGCTGGGGATCTAGGCCATCCAGTCACAAAATCCATGGTCACATGCTCCCACTTCCATTCTGGAATCGGCAAGGGCTGAAGAAGTCCAGCGGGCCTCTGATGTTCAGCTTTAACCTGCTGGCAAACTAAACACCGAGAGACAAACCGGGCTATCTCCCTCTTCATGCCATTCTACCAAAAATGCTGACGAATATCACGGTACATCTTCATGCCACCGGGATGAATAGAATACTGTGAACTGTGAGCTTCTGCCATGACCTCTTGTCTGATATCTCCACTGGGTACACAAAGACGAGTGTCGTGCCGAAGTGTACCATCTTCATGAATGCACAACTCTGGCCTTCTTCCTGCTTCACACTCTGCTCTGAGTCGCTGAAGCTTGGAATCTGTAGACTACGCCATCCGGATCTTCTCAACTATGCTGGACTGAACCTGTAGACTGGCCATCAACGCCACGTTGGTAGGAAGAACCACTTCAATTCCCATCTTCTGAAGATCTGCCAATAATTCTGGTTGCGCCGTTAGGAAATAAACTTCGGCTCTCCTGCTCAACGTATCTGCTACAACATTGGCCTTCCCTGGGTGATACTGCAAATCCATATCATAGTCCACCAGTAGCTCGAGCCATCTCCTCTGCCGCATGTTAAGGTCCTTCTGGATGAAAACATACTTCAGGCTCTTGTGATCAGTAAATATTTTCACTCTATCTCCATACAAGTAGTGCCGCCAAAGCTTAAGTACAAACACTACTGCTACCAGTTCCAAGTCGTAGGTCGGGTAATTCTTCTCATGATCACGAAGTTGACGTGATGTATAAGATATTACCTTCCCATGCTGCATCAAGACACACCCCAATCCTCTGCCTGAAGCGTCGTAATAAACTGTGAATCCTCCGGTCCCATCTGGAAGTGTGAGAATGGAAGCCGTTATCAAACCTCGCTTCAACTTCTCAAATGATTCCTGGCACTCTGCTGTCCAAGAAAACTGCACATCCTTGCGGGTCAACTGGGTCATCGGTGCCGAAATCCTTGCAAAATCTGAAACGAATCGCCGGTAGTAGCCGACCAATCCAAGGAAGCTACGAACCTCTGCCGCTGAACTAGGTACTGGCCATGACTCGATAGCCACAATCTTCTGGGGATCCACTTCTACTCCTCCTCGAGTAATGATGTGACCCAAGTATGAAATGCGATTGAGCCAGAACTCGTATTTACTGAACTTGGCGTACAACTGGTGCTCTCTAAGCGTCTGAAGGACGATTCTGAGATACTGCTCGTGCTCTGCTTCGCTCTTGCTGTAGACCAGGATATCATCCAGGAACACGATCATAAACTGATCCAAGTAAGGCATGAAAATGCGATTCATGAGGTCCATGAATACGGCCGACGCATTGGTTGCTCCGAATGGCATAACAAGAAACTCCCAATGCCCATATCTCGATCTAAACGCTGTCTTCGGGATGTCCTGCTCTTTGACTCTGATCTGGTGGTATCCTGACCGTAAGTCTATCTTCAAAAACACTGAAGCCCCTCTGAGTTGATCAAACAAGTCATCTATCCTCGGGAGAGGGTATCTGTTCTTGATTGTCACTGAGTTCAAGGTACGATAATCTACACATAACCTGGACGTACCATCCTTCTTTTTCACAAGAAGCATCGGGGCTCCCCAAGGCGATCCACTTGCACGAATGAATCCTTGGGTCCTTAATTCTTCAATCATCTTGTACAAAATCTCCAACTCTGAAGGTGCCATCCTGTAGACTCTTTCTGATACTGGTGCTGTCCCGGGGATCAAGTCTATTGTGAACTCGATCTCCCGCTCTGGCAGCATTTTTGGAAGTTCTTTGGGGAAGACATCTGGAAATTTTTCAACTATCCTAGGTAACTGCACTGATGCTACTGCCATCCGCAATACTGGGGATGATGGTTCCACTGCGCCTCTGGAAAATGAAAACTCTGGCTCGCCTGGGATACTAAAGATAACCCTGCCAACATGGCAGTCTATCCTAGCATACTGGTTCCTCAACCAATCCATGCCTAAGACTACATCATAGTCTGCCATAAGGAATTCTATAAATCTAGCGGGGAACTCTCTACCGCTAACTACGATCCGACACGAGAAGAACACTCGATCTACTCCCACAAGACCATTACCAGTAAGTATATTGAGCCTCACTGATAGTGACTCGGGCTCCAATCCTATCCGTATCGCGAATCGTGCAGAGATGAATGAATACGATGCACCAGAATCAAATAATACCGATGATGGAGAGGAGTTGACGAGAATAGTACCTGCCACTACCTCACCTGGTGCAACTTCTTCTTCCATAGTCGTCATCATGGCCTGACCCTGTCCTCTGGCTGTGGGTCCCCTCTGCTGGAAACCTCTCTGCTTGCTCTGCACTTAGGCTTGGGTGTACTGCTGCTGGTTCTGCTGATGAAATGCCTGGGCCTGAGGCAGCAATGGCCTAGGGTACTGCTGCTGCTGCATAGGTGCTGGTCCCCTAACCGATGGACTGGTTAGGTTGGAAGAGGATGAACTACCCCTATTCGGGCAGGCTCCTATCTTGTGATCTGCCGCTCCACAAGCCAGGCACAATCCTTGCGCCCTACGATAATCCGCCACTATATGGCCTGGCTTCCCACAATGAGAACATCCCATCGCGGAAGTCTGCTTCTGCTTCTGGTACTGCGGGTACGTCGGGGTTGAATGCTGAACCGACGTTATTGAGGCCGCCCGCCTCGAAGTTCCAATGGTCAAACCCCTTGCTGTCGAGGCTGGAGCTGATGATTGGTGCATCTGACTGTGGGACCGCTTCCTACCTCCGATCCTATCCACCATCCTCTGGGAGGTGTACTCATGTCTCCTAGCTGCTCTCAAAACCGCATCGAACGTCTGGTGCTCGAACTGCTCAACCGCCAATAAGATCTCCAAATGTAGTCCTTGCTGGAACCGTTGGGCCCTATCAAACTCGGTCGCCACCAAGGTAGGGGCAAACCTACTGAGTCTCAAAAACTCAGATGTATAACCGTCGACCGTTCTGCCTCCTTGCTTCAAGTTGGTGAATCTCGTCTGTAGGTCGTACCGAGCTACAATATCAAAATACTTTGTCTGGAATCTTTCTCTACATACTGTCCAAGCAATGGGTGCTACTAATCCCATGGCTTGCGCTGCCCACCAACTGCGAGCCAAGTCCAGCAACTGTAGGCGTACCACCGCCACCTTCTTATTCTAAGGTGTCCTAGCTGCTTCTAGAACCACCTCGGTATCCTGAAGCCAAGCGTCCGCGGCAACCGCATCTTCGCTGTCGTCGAAGAAGGGAGGGTTCAAGCGCTTGAAGCTGTTGGCCACGCTGTTCCCTGGATGACCGCCTCTGGTCAAAGCATTCGCCACTACCTGGTGCAAGGCGTCTCCTCGATGATCCTGGGAAGCTATCAAGGTCCTGATGAGACCTACCAAGGTGCCATCGTCAGCTCTGCAGGCTGGACGGGCCGAACTGGGGGTTCTCCTCCGGGAGGTACAACTCTGGAGGCTACTCCGGAATGCTGGGCTTGATCTCCGGGTTACTGGTCCACGGGAAGTGCCCCACCTTGCTGATCGGCGGGGTCAGGTACAGTGCCGCTGAAGAAGACGACACAGGGAAACAATAAGGAAGGACCAGGACAGATCAACGACACAAGCACATGATCAGGGCAAGAATACAGAGATGCAGAGAATATGAATGGAGATCGAAGACGAGTACTGATTGAGACATCTATCCGGTAAACCCTCACATATCTTGAATACCAAGAACTGCATGGGCCACCACTTAAACCATGTGACGCCCCAGAACCAGAATACTGGAGAGCGGAGGCGTACATAGCCAGCTACGTATATTGAAATGAAATCCACCTCGCTATACGGTCACGGCTGTCTAGATATGAGGGTTTACTACAAACCAACGGTCTCTTAAGGTCAAGCCTATTGTCTCAATCTCAAACAAATAATATAATTACAGGATGTTAGACCACCAAATATACAATAAAAGGCGTCCCAAATATTACATATTCAGCTGATCATGAAGCTAGTCGTACAAAATGCGAGGACTAGCAAGAGTTAAGTCATACATAATCAATCCTAGGATTTGTTAATCATGTTACAGCCCGTAGGCAGACAGTAAGTAAATGTGCATCGAGCTAACAGGTGCTCATCGGCTAAACGCCTCAAAAGAATAATTTTATAATAGAGTGAGCAAAACAAACTAGAAAACCCACTCGTGGCCCGGGTTCCTTCTAGTCGCCACCATCGGGCTGGAGGTTCGGTAGATCCTCGGGTGCTGCTCTAAAATCTGGCCACACAAAACCAGCTGGGTCAAACCCCAGAAAGAGCAAGTACCACAAAGGAGGCTACGAAATAAGAACAAAAGTCAGCATATCAGAACATAAGAAAATAGAAGAAAGTACTAGTAAATAAGAGTACATCAAGACAATAAACGACTAGGAACATGGAACCATTCCGGAAGCCAGGTTATAACCCATAAACCAAACAAGGACCGGGGTCGTAACCCTTCGCCTGAATAGCACCTTGTCTCTACCCATTTATTATTAAAGATAAGTAAACAATCATGTTCAGGAGTACCAGGTACTGGGACTAGACGAGACTTAAACAATGCTGGACACCATCCATTCACAAGCGGCCAAGCAAATACTACGGCTTACTACTTAACTAACTAGGGTTATCACAAGCCTAGTTACTAACAAGATGCAGACGAGGATTTTCCAGTCCCAAGCCCTGCAGACTATCCAGTTATCCTTCCGCGGGTTGAGAGTATGATTGGGTACATCGCCCTGGAGACGATATACCCTTAGGTGACTTAGAGGTGCAACACATAACAGTATGCTGGAAATGTGCTCTACTCGTCGGCAAGCTACAAGTCCACTAAAGCGCCCAGATAACGAGATTGCTTGTGACTGGAAATTCTCAATGTTCTAGTTTGATCTAATCATTAGCCTAATCCATATTTAGTGCGAATCCCTGGCCTTGGTACCCAGGGAGTCACGTCCTAAGCATGATGCAAGACAAGACAAGTAGATTGCACAAGCAACAAGAAAGAACACCCACGGTGTCAGGGGCAAGTCAAGTTAAGTTAAGCTAGCTGTCGCAGCAGCATTAAGTTATCGGTTATCAAGACAAGTCAAGTCAGGAGTGCGCCACGGCGGGCCACTATCAAGTTATCAAGTAAATTAAGTTATAAGTTGCGGGTTATAAGTTTTCATCTCAGGTTATGGCCAGGATCAAGAAAGCTAGCCACAAGTCAATTCCTAGAAAATTCGTGTCAAGACGTGTCGGGTCAAGTCCAGTCGTGCTGTGGGCAAGAAATCTCAGAAAAACACAAATCAATAAGAGAAGGCAAGACCAAGGGAAATCCAAGGGGCACCATGGCACAAGGTGTGCTACGTCAAGAGGCAGTCCAAATGGCGTTGGGCAAGGGCTCGGGCTAGGGGGTACGGTGGCGCTGCCACTAGGGTGCGCAGGAGGCGCAGCCGCTATGACACGCGGGGTCAAGTGCGCATGTGGCAAGCGTGCAAGGGGCAAGCGTGCAGGGTCAAGCGCACAGGGGTCAAGCGCGCAGGGGGCAAGCACGCAGGGGGGGCAAGCGCGTAGCGGGCAAGCGTGCAGGGGACAAGCGTGCAGCGGGCAGCGGCCAGGCGTGCAGGGGCGCGCGCGCAAGCGGGCAGCGTGGTCAGCTGGACGCGCTCTGGCGCAGGCCAGCAAGCGCCCAGCACAGCGCGCACGGGCGAGGGCAGTGCGGTCAACGACCAGCATAAAGAGCACGGCACGGAGAGGGCAGCACGGCGCTAAACAGCACGGCTGGAGGGGTCTTCTTATCCATTTGTTGAGAAGGAGCTCCAATGGGTTCCAAAACTTCAAAATACCACAACTTGGCCATCACAACTCCAAATCCGGATTTGTAAAGTTCTATCTTGGGTGAAATTTGATTCTCCCCAATATAGGAACATCAAAACCCATAAAAATCCAACTTAAATAGATCAAAACCATATAAATCCGAAAATAGGGGAAACTTAGATCTATGGAAATCCATGGACCAAAACCAAAAATGACAAGTTCTAAGGTTGTTTCTAGAGAGCTAATCTATCTAATAGACAAATCAAAATGGATTCTTGTTTTATGGCAATGTGCACTTGCCTATGGGTGGGGTGTTGTGTGGAAGAAGGAAGAAGAAAAAGTTAGAAATTAATGGGGGAAGTAATGAGGAGAGAGAGTGGTTGGTGGGGATTTAATGAGGGTGGTTGTAGTGGAATGAGGGTGGAGTATAGCTAAGGTGTTCCTTTGGGCTTAAAATCAAACCAAACCAAACCAACTAAAATCGAGCCGAGCCGAAACCCAAAATATGAGAAAACCCAAAATTCCACAAGTCGAGAAAAATAAAAATACATGGCAAAATCCAACTACGAACATGAATACAAAATACGAGAAATGGGGGCGACAGCCTGAAATTCCATGCTTCTACAAGACCTGCTTCAAAGTTTTCAATACTTTATTGCCAAGTTTTGGAATACTTTGAATAAGAAGCATGGGAAGCAACGACACGGGACGTATGCCCTTCGCCTAGGCACATGGCTCCTCTTGGCGTATAGTCGTTCTGCGCATTGCTGGGGACGCTTGTTGCTTAGGCGCATACTTCTAGGGCGCATGCTTCTTCTGAAGAGATACTGTCTTGATCTTAGAAAAGATTAATAATGATCTTTTGAAGATAAGCAGCCGTCGGTTTCTCGATACCCGAAGCAACTGATTGTTGATGTCATGCCTCATCGGTTTACACACGAGACCAAGCCTATAAACAGGCAGCTGTGAGGAGAGAGAGTCTTCTATTTTCTGTAAAAGCTTTCTTCTTCCTCAGAGCTTTTTTCTCCTTCTTCTTTGAGAACTTTTAGTCCTCTCAAAAAATGGCTCCCAAGACTCCCCGAGGCGGTGCTACTGGCCGAGGAAGGGGCCGAGGCAAGGAACCCTTGGAGTTTGACATGGAGGACGCCCCCGTCGTCATGGCGACCCACGCCGACGTTCGCCCGGAAGTGCTCGGTGGGTATTCTCTTGCCTTGGTCTTTGTTGTAGCAATGTTGAGGTGACCCGACTACGGATGAGTTGCCTCATGTCAATGTGTTTTGGCTGACGTGGATGGACATTTGTCCTGATGATGTGTCGATGCCTTTTTAGCTGACGCGCATGGACTTAGGTCTTGATGATGCACCGAAGCTTTATTTACTGACGCGCATGGGCTTAGGTTCTGATGATGCGTTGAAGCTTCACTTGCTGATGCGCATGGACTTAGGTCTTGATGATGCGTCGAAGCTCACTTGCTGACGCGCTTGGACTTAGGTCCTGATGATGTGCCGAAGCTTCTCTTCAATTGTACCCGAACTTTTGATCCTATGTGTCATTGTTGGGATTCTCTCTATGCGCATGGGTTTCATCCCAGTTGATGTGCCAGAGATTCTAATACGGCTCAGATGCCCATGTTAGGCTTCTATGTTATTTTAGTCTTTTGCCTGATGGCTTTGTTTCATTTTGTGTGACAGTGTCGATGACCATCCCCCTGCTGAACAAAGTTCTTTTGGACCATGTGCTCTGTCAATTGGACATGGATTTTAATGAGGAGGTTGTGAACCCGGCCAAGGCTGCTATTATGTTGGATCAGTCTCTGGAGAGGATGGCCCAGATTTGCGAGCAGCACTATACTTTCCTCCAAGGCATGATGAAGAGAGGGAGACTCAAATCTGCTAAGTCTGAGAATGAGTCCTTCTTGAAACCCAAATTCATGTTCGGAGACCGCCTGACTTCTGCCGAA
Source organism: Iris pallida (assembly GCA_029216955.1). NCBI lineage: Eukaryota > Viridiplantae > Streptophyta > Magnoliopsida > Asparagales > Iridaceae > Iris > Iris pallida. Next base: position 9,887,610 of record JANAVB010008400.1, read on the forward strand.
GCGAAGGTGCTGAAGATCAGGGAGGACTGGTTCTTCAAAGCCAGAGGCGTAAACATATATATCAAACAAGCGGAGCGCCAATTGCCTTTGACGACCTTCCGAGTCTCTTTTCAAAGAGAAGGATGGAGTGGAAACTCACTCCCTCTCAAGGAGGAGCCGTGGCTGGCACTATACGGCTCGACACCTCTTCGAACTAGAGGGATACCTTGATGGCTACGCGAGCCGGGACCTCTTATTATTGGCAAACTTTACGTCCCGGGGGTATCTATAGTGATGTTCCCATCGATACTTTTGCATTCAATGCTTCAACCTTCGTCAATCGTCTGGCATCGGCCAAGCTATCATACCCGAAAGGAGAGTTTCGAATCGAGGGTTGGTGCCACTATGTGCAGAAGTAGGACGAGTTGACCCGTTGGATTCTGACGAAGTTTAGGACCGATCTCAGAAAGATTGGTCGTACTGCTGCTGTTCGTGATACTCAAGCGGGCATAGACCTGAATAAGAACATGTTTTTTGCTCTTCTGGAAATGTACAATAACCACAACGACACTTTTTTCACTCCCGTAGGGGAGTTAGGACTGGCGCTACACGAGATGTACGAGGTCTCGAAGCTCCCTTGGGGGTCTGAACCCTATGAGAAATATTTTCCCTCGAACGAGGAGTTATTGGCTTTGGAAGAGAAGAACCCTGAGATGATGGTGGTCTTCAAGGAGGTCGTGAGCCGTCATTACCTGCTTAAGCGCAGGGAAAAAGGTGGGGTGCAGCCCCATATGAATGCTTGGAGGGAGTATGTCTTCAAACAAGACTTAGCGGATCGTTCGAAAATCCGTTTTACGACTCCTCGGGGGTTCTCCCATGCTGAGGTACTCGCTGAAATGTCTAGGCTTAATGAGAAGAACCCTCGTGAAAACAAGGACCTGGAGACATCCAAGCACATCAATAACTGTTTCTGGCACTGTGCTCACAAGATGACTCCAAAGGCCGTATTGGCGTCCTTTCTGATGCTATGGCTCTGTGATTATGTATTTGCCGATGGGTCCGGTTCCTTGGAGAGGATATCCAAGAATCTTATTTTGTCGGCTGTAAAGCTGATCTTTGGTTATCCTCTGGCTCTGCTTCCCGTTATGGTGTGCAACCTGAAGCAGGATTTGAGAGAATTCACCGATGATGTAATAGGTGAGAAAGGTAAGAGGGTTAATTTCCTTCGTACAGAGATGCCCTTCCATTACCTGATGGGATGGCTGATTCTGCATCACCCCAACATAATGACTCATGGGTCGGTCGAGGAGCACTAGGAAGGTGACCCTTTTATCCGTCGCTTCTACAGGCAAATGTGGTTGCATACAGGGGTACCAGTCTGCAGGAGGGTTCTGTCTTATCTCCAGGTATTGAAGATTACCAAGGTCGCTCCAACCATTGATGGTTGTAAGGCGGATGAGGAGCTGAAAGATGCCGAAGAAGATGCAATTTCTTTGGCGCCATGGGGTTCCACTGGCTGCGGAGCATCCGGCCTTCACACCTTGTGTATCAGAATAGGAATTGCTGCTTCTTGGAGCCATATTTGCCTAGTTGCTTCGTACTCCAATTCGGCTATACCCAACTAATGTTGAAAACCCCCAATAGCTCTCTGGAATTTGTTGGAAGCTTACTGGATGGTGCCCGGGGGTGGCAATATTACAATGCCAGGTGCACGGGGGTACGATTTACGCTGCCGGCCCGCAACCCCCAGCCACATATATTGTATTCCGTCGTGAAGTTTTACTGTGCGATGAATACCGTTCCCGTTGGATTTGACCGGAAGACCAGTTTCATTGCCGGTACGTAGCTCGAGGCTTCGGATGGCATGCTGGCGACGGCTCGAGCTTATCATCCTCCTGAAGTGATAGCATACAAGACTGCCCCTGTGACACCGGCAGGAAGCTCTCAGGAGGATCCCTCGGCTAGACCATCGAAGAGACGTGCCCCGACGGAGGCAGATTCATCTGACTCGAAGAGGCCCAAGAAGGCCTTAGCTACGCAGGTGCGAACTTCAGCGGCTCCTGCAGAACCAGCTTCTACAGTGGTATGTGTTAGGGTTATATACTAAAAGCATCACTTTTCTAGTAACCTTATTTCCTTAAATTTTGAATGAGAATCATATGGACAAATGTTTGCATATTGTGTTTGTTGTAAGTGTTAATGCAAATGTCTGATATTCTATATTGTAGATAATATGGTGTGTGGTGTCACACAGAAGATCATATTATCAGTTTCCTATGGAGTATATAAATAGTTCACAACCTAGATGGACTTGGACATTCTATTGGAAAGGTTGTAGTGTAATCTGGTATTAGTCTATCTTGACTATAGGTTTACACTAGTAAACTTTGTGTGTATTGAACAGGACCACTTGAGGTTGTTCTCTTTATACTGACTACATAAGAGAACAAACACCTCTGTTATTATGGACGCTTGTGCTCTTAATCCAGATATAATAACGGACATGTATATGCAGTGTACATTACTTTGACTCATAAAAGAGTGAGATTCATTATGGATCAACAACCTCTATGAATTGGGTAATAACATTGTATGTATGATGGGCTGTTGATTATAAATAGAATCCATGTCCCGATACATTGGGTTGATGATGTCCTCTTAAGGAGCTCATAAGGATTGTCATGTAAACCCTGCAGGTAGATTATATCCGATATGACAAATAAAGTTGAGCGGTACTACTTAAGGATAAAATATGTCGAATCAATATAGTTGTCAGTAACTTAATTTGATCGACGGACATACGATATCTTAACATGGGGAGCCAAACGAGCATATAATAAAAGGAGCCCACAAACATAATTTGGGATTAGGGAGATAGTGCAACAATAGCTCATTAGTGGATCGAGTTATTGTTAATGGGCCTGGATTGTGTGTTCAGACTGAACACGGGATATCCAGATCCGTTATGAGGCCTAACCCTAATTTCTCCTCATGGTCCCTGCCGTAGCCTATATATATCCTTTTTTCTCTGGCCGCCAGATTACTGATCAGAAATCTGAAATTTTCTCTAAATTCGTGATTCACGTAAGGAGAGAGAGAGAGGGCCGCCAAGGAGAAGAAAAGGTTAGGAGATCGTCGCCCACACGATGTCCAACTCGAGGAAGGAATACGTGCAGAAGATCTTTGGATCATCCGCTCGAGATTGCCAGGAATTACTTGTCTCCTTTTCGTCGCAGGTATAATTCGTGAACCCTAGTTTCTGCCTATGAAGGGTTAGAACACGTATTAGATCTGTTTAACTTTCTATCGATCAATACGCACACCAAAGGAAGGATCCTGGAAATCTCTAGTTCCATCAGTATGTGCATTGTCATCAGTCTGGTTCGATTCTTTCCTCTTTTGCTTATATATCTCTTCTTTTGTAGGAGAAGAGGAAACCCCGGTCGTCGAAACCAGGTCTAAGTCAACCAAAGGAAGTGGCAAGCTCGCCTGATGAGTGTGTCCCTTCGATCGTGCCATCTCCTGTGGAGGAGACTTTGGATGATGTTGTCACCGTAGAAGTCTCCAGTACTTTGGGCTACGGTGGAGATGATACTGCAGGTGGAGCGGCACCTGAGGATGTTGACCCCTCTCATCGGAGAGGTGGAGCAGAGTCTTCACTGGGAGTGAAGCAATCTACTGTAGGGTCCCCCAAGATTGGCACGGGGTGGCTCAAAAGAAGTTGTTAGACAAACCCCACCTGATGAGGAGAAAGAATGGGACTCATTTTCCCCATACGGTGCTCCTGAAGAAGATATTGCTGGGGATAATCCCACAATAAGCAGAGAGGAATATGCCAAGAAGTCGGCCGCTGAACCCTCTCTTGGGGAGGCTTTGGAGAGCCCAATTGCATAGGTAGCTCCATTGTCTAGCTCTGTTTTTGCCCCGGTGGGTGACATGACTCACCTGCCGAGTCTGACTCCTGTTTCGAGAATTGATACTGATGAAGGGGGAGTAACTCGACTGCCGAGCCCTACTTCAGTTTTAAGTAAGAAAGAGACAGGAGGATCTTCTCTCTCGTCCGATGTCGAAAACCCTTCGTTGACGGTAGGAGGATGCGCTCCTGCTGCCAATGTGGCTGTCGAGGTTGCTGTGGCGGGCTCAGTTGTTGTGGGACTGTCTAATGCCCACTTAAATAAGGGCAAGAGCCCTCTGGTGGAAGGTGCACCCCTTCTCCCTCTTGCCTGGGGGAAGGTATCGGGTCCTCAGGGAGGTTCAGAGGTCATGATTACCGAGACTCCGGTTTTTTCTCCTGAAGATATAAGATCTGAGGCTCCTGTGAGCCAAGCTGCGACTGCACCCTCAGCCTCAGGTGTAGGATCTTCTGCAGGAGTTGCTTCCTTGGCTCTTGTAGAGGCTCCGACAAGTCCTGCAATGATGCCTCAAGTGCTGGATGATGCAAATGAATACGTAAGATTCATGGTCGAGGCTGTCTATAATATGTTGCGACGGGGGTATTGGCTGTGTTGGACGAAGGTGGAAGATTTACAACTGTGAGGCGCATGGCACTCCCATTTATCCAGCAGATCCATAGTTACCAAGGCCATGATCATATGGCCGAGATCTTAAACTCCTCTATGACTGAGCTCGATCTTCGCCTGACAGAACTCTGAAACATTAGGTAACATAATTTTTTGCTTTAATTGAGGAAGAGCAGAATAAGCTGGAGGCTGCCATTGAGTCGGCTCACTCTGACACCATGGCTACCTGGGCACAAGAGATGGCCGATGCTTTAGACAAGGAGGAGAGTTTATCCTCATCGATGGAGGAGAAGGCCAAACTGTGAGAGTCTTTGAAGGTCAATCTCGTGGAAGTTGATACGCAGATTCGTCATCTGCAAGAGCAACGAGCCTGACTTCTGGCTGATTCTGAACAGGCGCAGGCTGAACATGTCCAGCTTATGGAGGAGACGGCGAGGTGCACTCGCCACGCGGCCCTCTTACTTCGTCAGAAGAAGGAGTTGGACGACAAGTTCTTCGTAGACCTTGCTCCTGAGGCCAGGCACGTAATACGCCAAGAAGCTCAGCGTCGCGTTCTGGCGACTGTGGAGACTAAAGCTCAAGCCTCGCAGCATCGGGTTGACGAACAAATTGCTGATCCTTAGTTCTTTTGCCTTTTTGTTTTGGAGACACTTCTATCTCTCTTTTGATGTAGGTTTTGAAAAAATGCAGCTCTGTTATTTTCTTTGTTGTAGAAATAAAGAACTATTTGCTTTGTTCAATCTTTTGTGATTTTTGTGGACCTATTATCTGTTGCCCACTTCGATCTCTGGGTGCAGATAATAAGTTGTATGATGGACCCAGCATATTTACTCAGAGGTAATATGGACTTGGTAAATATGGGAAACTTCTCCTGAGGGTTTTATATGGACTTATCATCCTTGGCATACCTTGGTTTTAGGTACGGACTGATAAGTTGAAAGAGAGGACCAACATATTTACTCAGAGGTAATGTAGACATAGTAAATATGGGCTAATTGGTGGAGTTTTCCTACTTAGAGGTAATATGGACATGGTAGGAGTGAACTCTGTGTGGTTTTATAGAACAACTCAGAGGTAATATAGACGTGGATGTTCTATAGCGCAACAACACAAGGATTGTTGTACGGAATGTTTACTCAGAGGTGATGTGGACGTGGTAAACATTGCCTTAAGCATGATCTTACACAGTACAGGATCCTGCTTGATGGGGTGTAGAGAAGCAACTCAGAGGTAATGTGGACGTGGTTGTCACGCCCCGCTCCCGTAGGAGCGATCGTCCTCGCTAAGGCGTGATGTCGCACGAGCCTAGATTGCGCTCGTGCAAGGCAGTTTCATAACGGCCGATTACATCGGCGGCGACGGGGTCGTCGCACAGAAGTCCCAAGCAAAAATATTAAAACATGCAGCAAAATTTAAGAATAAGTACACATGAACACAAGTCATTCAAAAGAAGCTCTTTATTGATATTGAATACAAGATTACATTTGTGGGCGCAAGGCCAGATTACAAGTCTCTCATGCTCACTTTTCTCTCGATTACAAGTCACTCTGCTCTCTCTCATCTCTCGATTACAATGCTTGAGCCAGCGGAAGCTTCGGAAGGTGATGTCCATACATTATGTCCTGTATAAATCTTCAGTCCACGCGGTCGTATGCTTCGAATCGCCAAGGAACTCCGTGCCTCGATGCATCCAAGCGAGCTCCATGCCACGAGCTTCTACCTGTGCCTGCACATGAAACACTGTGTGGGTGTCAGTACTCAACTGTACTGGTGGAGTGAGCTCCTCGCCCACCCATACAAAACCAACACGCTTTATTTACTTTGTGCAACATAAACCCTTTTTTGATTGTCTTTCTATTCTTGCCTTAGGATCAGTTTTAGGACCGACACCTTTGCATACTTGTGTCTAAGGACCATCCCGTGCTTGCAAAATGACGTTAACTTATACTTTGCCTTAGACCCTTCTCGTGCTAATAATGTTAACCTATCAAGTCGTGTTTGCCTTACGGCCATAATCAGAGACACAACTATACGAAAGACTCCATTTCCTTGCCTCTAGACCTTTCTCGTGCTTACAATTGTCGATGCACCGACTTATACTTGTCTTTTGTGCCAAACTCTGGGACGTAACGACTCGGTCGTGCTATAACTCGATTCGTGCTTCAATATTTCTGAGGTAGCGCCTCCTCACTTAGTCTCGCCTACACTTGTATTGTAACAACGCGGCCGTGCCTCATATTTCGAGGCCGTGCCCAGCAACTCAATGTAACTTCACACAACTTGCCCTACAGCCCTTCTCGACTTAACTCGCAACAGCTCAAGCCTAACACATGCATTTCTATGCCAACGACTTAACACTCGATGCCACATCTCGTGCCGAAGCACGCCGCCTTCGTTGTAGCCAAATCTTAGGCCCAAACATTGTGTTTTCTAACTGCATACACATTCAACCCAATCCAAAGGCACACACACAGATTGTCGCCCGTGCCGACACATCTATATGAAAGGTCACTGGCATTAACTAGCCATCGTGGACATAGCCTGGCATTCGGGACCCTTGTACCACCGGTTGCGATCCTCGATGCAAGTCCCCGACCTACCGGTTGCCTATTACCCAGCTCGGCTATAACCTGTTTCTTCCTAGGCCGAGTCGGTGCCCATGGCCCAGGGCTGCCGCTCGAAGAAACCATCGCCCTTGTCGACAAGTTGTCCATGACCACGCGCCTACGCTAACTTCTAGACTTAACGTAACGCATGGTCTCATCATCATTTAGCTACTTTGCTTTACTCTTTTCATACTTTCTTTGCAGAGCCCAAACCAGGGTTGCCTCGGCAACTGAACCACAGTCCCGACATATTTCCCCCCGGCGACTAACCATCGCTTAGACTTAACATTCTTTTAAACTCAGGGAACAACTATCTTATAGCCTGCCCACTTTATATGAACATAACGTCTTTCTTAAGTATCGACAGACTGTGGCTAAATTCCTACTGAACCAACCGTGGCTCTTGCCTTAGACCAACACATGTTCTACGTAATGCCATCGCCCAAGTTATACCTTATTTGACGGACCTTGGGATCGTGGAACTATTTAACTTGACAACCGTAGAAAGGACGGGACAACACTTGGAATAACTTAGGTCGACCGGCATAACTTTGCCTAACTTACTCAAGCCTACAACTTCACCCGAGGGACGAGCAAAGGCTATGCCAAGCCTTGCATTTCGGAAACGTGCATGCTTTATCGAGCATTTACGCGGGCGACGTCTATGACTTAGGCAAGTTTATAGTTTTGTGTCGAAGACCAATTTTCCTTCTCCCAAGCCACGGGACAAAGGACCGAGTGTCATTGTCAAAGCACGCCGTGCACCAACCCTAGCCGACCATGGGACGTTTTTTCATGTTCTAACTCATTTCGACCCGTCGGGATTATTCCCTTAGCTATGTGGATTCGTCTCTTTTATTATTAAGCCTACTTGTGCAAGTTGAAAACACAATTTATTATGTGAAGGCAAAGATGAGGCAAGTTCACCAAAACTACCCCACCTGAGCGAGCGGTCGTCTTGACCGAGCAAGCCTTCGAGCAGCCGTTGCAAGGCTAAGGCCGAATACCGTCGGCGTTTCGATTCCTCTGATTGACTTTGCGGGACGAGGCACTACAGTGGTTGTTCTTCTACTGGGGATAGAATGCAACGAAACGGCTGGGTTCCAGAAGCATATAATTTGTCAAAGAAGGGGTGTGAACTTGATTTGGTCAAGTTCACCAATCCTCTCTCTGGGAAGAGGCAGTACATTCTCGACAGAGGTCAAAAATAGTACTTTTTTTGAGGATTTGCCGTCGATGGGATGTACGGTTGTCATGTTGGCTGACAGTACCTTCCTGAAGAATGAGCCGATGCTGGTGTCGGAGTCCCAAGTTGAAGTTTTAGATGAGTGTTAATGCATGACATCCTCTGCTTCTGATTCTTCTGGAGTTGTTAGAGGCGTAATGTAGCCTACCCCCCGTCGGGTATGGTGATAGTAATCTTGCGGCTTCCCTTTTGGCACTGAAAGTAGTAGGGGAAGGCGTCGACCTTTGTCGTAGTTTAGACCTTGGCCGCTCTTCAAGTTGTAACCCATCTTTTGGATGAGATACTTGGCTCGATCATTGTACCGGTAGGTTTGCATTCTGTCGGTGTCAGGTTCTGGCTCCGTCGGTGGGAGGTCTTGGTGACGCTAGACTTTGCCAATGATAATGGGCTTTTTATCCTTATTTCGAGGCAGAATTATGTAATAGACTCCTTGGTACAAGACGACTCGATTATATGACTCACAGTCGTTATTTGTGTTGCTAACGACTGTAGGGATTTATCTAGAGTGCACATGGTATTCCAATGTGGAAGACTAGAATAATTGAAAGATACTCTATTATTAATAAAATACGGGATCATATCCTGAGGGATTACATCATCGAGGGATGGAGCATCAATATTAGCCGATATATACTCTCCAAGTTCTTCATCAGTGAGAACTGGAGCAGTCTTGGGAGGTTCAGGAGAGTTTTTCGGGAGCTTGCCCCGTGCTGGCTCCTGGGAGTGTGCTAAGAAGGACGTCGAGGTCTTCTCATGTGGCCTGACGGGTGTCGACAACTGAGGAGGTCTGTCTTTGACCGCACCTTGAGGGAAGCCTCAATTGGTGTATCGGGAGCTGGAGCCTTTCCCCGTAGCTTGGCTACGAGAGGAGCCGCCGCATGAGGGGACTTGCCTTTGAGGCATATCTTCAACGGAGCTTCATTGGATGTCCTGCCCGAAGAAGCTGACGCCTTCCCACGGAGTTTGACTACTATAGGGGCCGACGTTTGAGGCGACCTCCCTTTGAGTCGCACTTTTAGGAGAGCGTTGATTATCATGTCCGCCTCTGAGTCAGCTTCGACCTCAACTTCTGCTTCATCATCAGCGTCATCTTCGATATGAATTGATTTGTACAGATCAGCGTCGATGAAGAAGGCTTCAATCCCTCTGCAGGAATCGATATCAGCAAACTCTGTTCGGATGATGCCGCTAGTAGATATGTATTTCATGCATTGATGGAGAGTAGATGGCACCACCATGTATTTATGTATCCATGGCTGTCCCAACAGGATGTTGTAGTTGACGTATGCATCCACAATATAGCAAGTCACCTCGGTCTGGAGATCGTCGATGTGACACTTCAAGCAGATCTTCTCAAGCGGCTCACTTTTACTAGCGTTGAAGCTACCGATGGTAATGTAAGACGCTGTCAGGCGATGCATTGGGATCCCCAACATCTGAAGTAGATTTTGGAGGATAATGCTGAAAGAAGACCCAGGGTCAATCTGCATTTGATCCACCTTGATGGCACCGAAAAACCCCGTATAATACAGGGGTCTGTTGTGCCTGTTGTTCTTGAGCAGCATGTCCTGTTGAGTGAATATGATGTCAGGGATGATCTCCCCCACATTATGGCAGTACGAACATGTTGTAGTATCGTCGCCAGGCTACTTGACCTGACTAATGAAAGTCTCGACATCCTTCAGGGCTTCGCAGAGAGCCTCCCGAGTATCTTTGGATAGACGGAGGAGCTCGAATAGGGAAAGCCGTGCTGGAGTATTGGCCAGTTGTGCCAGTATGTCGAAGTTATGGAGCTTGGCTAACACCGGAGCCTTATATTTTTTAAGAGGCCTGTCGAAGCAGGCCTCCTTCTACTTTTATTTATTCACTGCAGGAGGTTAGGATGAACCTTCTCCTTAGACAGCTGTGGTGATGATAGGAGGCGTCAGTTCGGACGGAGCCTCCTCTGGTTGGGCATTCTACTATGAACGCGTTTGTACGGGCAATGCTTTCTCAAGGGAGAAAGTCACCATTCGGCAAGACTTGGTCTTCTTGCCTTTGCTTTTGGATGTAGAGGTTACCCCCGGTTGAGTCAGCTCTAGAACGAGATCCGGGTGAACCCACATGATCTCTCCCTTGGATGTTGTGAGTGGTGTGAGCCCATCCACGTTGTCATGGGTTAGTGGAAGGTCGACTACTTCTATTATAGCCTTTGGGATGGGGACGATGGCATCTTGAGCTGTGGTAGGCAGTAAGGTGATGAACTGGAGCGACACTATGTTGGCCGAGACTGTCTTCTCCTCGTAATCGAATGAGATGATGTTCGTTTGATCATGCATTGTATGTAATCTTTGAGGATGTAGCAATCTTTAGTTGGATGTCCAATGAACCGATGGTAGTGACAATACTTCGGGCCGCCGACTATGCCAACTTCGTCGGGACGCTTGGGATCAGGCAACTTGATTTTGTCGCCCTGCTTCAGCATCTCGAAGAGCTGTAAGGTATCCTCATCGTGGAAGGAGTAAACCATCTTTGGTCGTGGCACGGTAGGAGGCCTCTGGGCAGGACCCTGTGTGCTGTTAGATGCATTGACAGTCAACGCTTGCTTCCCTTTCGCTTTGCGACTGCTACCGCCGGTCGCAGGCCGTTTCTCATTGTCATCGAAGGTGGAGAAGTTAACCCCCAGAAGGAGAGCATTACGTGCCTTCTTTTTAGCAGCTTTGGCTTTAATGATCAATGTGCTCCAATCAAGCAAGGGAGTGGAGTTGAGCCAGAGCTTGATTGCAGGGAGCATATTCATGCTACATGTTCTGATGAGTGCATGTTCCGCCATGCCAGGAGGCAACCTTAGACATGCTTATCGAAAATGTTCGATGAAGACTCGAACGGTCACATTCTCAGTTTGTCGTACTTCTATGAGAGACGACATGGTCATGTCCCTCCCTCCGTCGTAGAACCGATCAAGGAAGAGGCGTGTCAAGTCATCGAAGGACGATATGGAGTTGTCAGGGAGACTGCAGTACCATTCGTAGGTGACTCCCTTCAAATCCTCGACAAACAGGATCATGAGTAAGGTGTCTTCTTTTAGGAGATGCAATGTCTGAGACTAAAAGTAGGTCAGGTACCAGTGAGAAGAATCCTTTCCGTCGTATGGTGTCAGTGTTTACGGTTTATACTTGGGAGGATAAACCACTTTATTCCATTCGAGGGGGTAAGGTTGCGGGAGTCCCATCTTCTGGCGATCCTCATGTCTAGTTCGGGCCTCAAAACGCTTGCAAAGGTCTCTGACCATCTCGACCAAGTCTTCTGTCGAGCTGGGAGCAGGTGAAGGTGGTATGGCCTAAGTTGGATATTGGAGGGAGCTGACGTTCGCGGTGCAGCATGGTGCTCCGCCCCTGAAGATACCCATTGAAGGGGGTATACTTGATTCTCCGTTGACCCCTAGATCGGGGCTGGTGGAGACCGGTGCCCTTGCCAGAGTGGTTCTAATGTCGAACACCACCTGGGTCAGGATTTGCATGGAGGCAGAGAGGGTTTTGAGACTCCCCTCAAGAGTGTCTATGCTCTGCACGATGTCTAGCGCTGGAGCGTCTGATTCTCCTTCATCATCACCCCCTACCATGTAAGCTGTCATGACATGGGTAGAAGTAGATGGATTGGTCGAGGCTTCGGTTTTGACCTCGCTTTTCTGTGGAGGGGCTTCTTCTTCTGAGGCCTCGTGTTGGCTACCTCCAGCTACGTCAGAGTCGGTTTGTCGAAGCGCTTCTTCGTCTTCGAGGGGAGGGTTGTCAAAGGCTTGACTACCCCCAGCTGTTGCTTATGTCAGGTCCTTGATCCTTGCTCGGGTGTGTTTGTACACCCCTAGGGACAGGACCACTGTTTTGCTCTTCCTCAGCTGAGTCTTGGATGTAGAGGCTGAGGAGTTGGTGGTTGTCTTTCTCACGGATGAGTGGGAATTGGAGACAACATGAAAGGAAGCGATCTTGGGCTCCGCTTCGTCTTCAATTGGCACTTTCTTTCTATGCCGACGTCGGATAGGTGCCGTAGATTGTAGTCTCCGAAATACGGACTGCCTCTATGTTGGAGCCGCTGTTTTGCAACAACAGCAGTTGATGGTAACCGTAGCACAGGTGTGCCCTGCGAGGGGCAAGTTGTGCTTATTGGTCAGCTCTCCTGATCTGCATTTGTGACTGATCATATTATACAAATCATGATGGGAGAGTTTCACTTTAACACCCCCATTAGGCGCATGGCAAGGCCAAGCACCGGGGTGGTCATGTGAATGTTGTACCCCCTGATCTGGTTCACGCGCATGAGATACGTCCAGATCATTGGTAGAGGAACAACATTTATGGAAACATGAGTCCACTTCATGCGCATCACCCAAGTGGGCACATGGACCCAACATCACAGTTGCCCAGCCAGACTTGGTTCGAAACGTAGTAGATACGCCCAAGCGGGACAGGGACTTTGAGAGTGGACCCGTTTCTGGCATAGATGTGCCCGAGTTGACTCTGTACAGCTTACCATCAGCAGCACGCATAATTTTGAACGCATGGTTTTGGTTTGCTGTTGGCGTAGCACATTCGTGGCGCATGGCCTGTGTTGCCTTGAATTTCTTTGTACTAGCCCGCGAAGGCGTATAGTACTCAGAATCCAATTGTGCCTCGCCATGACAGCGAGTGAGTTTGTTGAAGACATACATTCTCTCCTGCGCACCAGAGTTCATACGCTGGAGATTGGTTGTACCTCTGCTCTGTTGGCGCATCTTCTTTGGCTAAGAAGAAGACGGTCGGAGAATACAGTCAACACTGCGTTTCCTAGACAGATACGCGGCACCAGTGGGCGCATCCTTGTTGCTCCAAATGTTAGCAGGAAGGGCCAGCTGCGGTGGCGCATCCCCTTTAGTGATGGTTGTAGGAACGAAATCGTAAAGCAGAATACTCTAGAGGGGGGTGAATAGAGTAGGCAGCAGAATATTGCTAATTAAGAACTTGTTACCAGTTGGATCACAGAAAAATAATAATCACAAAAGTAAATGACAGAAATTAAAAGAGATCAGAAGGCAAACGCAAACACCGAGATTTATACTAGTTTTCCTCTTGTAAGGACTAGTCCAGTCGGAAGAACTCTAGCTTCCAGTTGAATCCACTATTGGAAAATCCTGCAAGTTTTCATACGAAGTCCTTACAACTTCTACAGACGCGAGCTTTTATACGAAGAACTCGACCAACTTCAATTGTGAAGAGTTTAATCTTCTATCAAGCCTCTGATTACAATCGCTCTGAAACTTCTAGACCGTACCATACTGGCAAATCGACTAGAGGATTGTAACTGGCTTAGGATTTGAAAATGAAAGCTGTTATAAAACTCTTTGGAAGAATGTAAGCTCAGGAAAAGAAGAGATTGAAAGTGAATTGGTGATTTGAAATGATCGAAATACTTCTCTATTTATAGTTTTCCAAAGGACAGAACTCTGACAGAATTCGGGCAGAATTCGGACAGAACTCTTTGTAACAAACCGTAACTGAAGGATGACCAAGTTCAAAAACCCAACGTTTACTAACGTTCCAAATGACCGAACTCTGGCCGAACTCGGCCCGAGTTCTCCTGGGGTTCTGCCAGTTCATTTTTGGAGAAAATAAATTTTGGAGTTTTGAAAAATCCTTCAGAAGCTTTTTGTAAAAAGAATATTTTTCAAAAACGTAGGTCATTTGTAAAAGAATATGATGGTTTTGAAAAACATTTTCGGATAGCCTAATTGCCAGTACGACTTGGTGTACAATGTATTCCTAAACTCAATAAAATGAAAAATTAGATTGCTTAACAGGAAGTACATTCTGAATGGCAAACGGCTTCAGTCTTGAACATTGTTGATATCCATTGTTGAGCAGTATCCAAAACATCGTAGGTAAACATCTGAGTTGACTTGTATTTATATCGAGACAGAGTTTGATCAATTATTAAAATCAGGTTTGACCATGACCAATGGGCCAACAATCTCCCCCATTTTGATAATTGATAAACCTTGCCGATATAACATCTAAGCTTGAAATCAATTCAAAATAGTAATAAAAAGAAATTGTTCATAACCTGTATTCACGAAAATGTTAGATCTTATTTCTCCCCCGTTGTCACTTAGCAAAATAATTACAAAAAAGAAAGCTCCCCCGCAATCAATGCATAAGTAACAAACAGTGAAGAAGCATATTAAAAATAAATAATCATGACAGGCATGGTATAAACAGTAAAAATTGTAAGAGAAACAGATAGTCTATAGAACACAACACAGGCATGTATTTGTCACATGCAGTATTTAATAAAGTGCTAAAACTGAAACAAATAAAGTGCTGAATAATAGACTAAGATGCCAAAACTGAGGCATAAACAAAAACCATGTCTATGAATAGTCACATAATAGAAAAAATGCTGATAAAAAATAAGAGTACTGATAAAATCTTGGAATGTCGGAGCATTTCCAAGTAAACATAAACAAAAGTAACAGTCTCAATAATATAACATCTCAAAACTCATCATCATCATCATCAACGTCATCAGCTGCAGCTCCAGCATATCCAGAAGGACCAGCTCTAGAAGTACCAGTGCCAGAAGTGCGAGGAGTAGCGCCAGCGTAAAACTCACCGACAAAGTCTCGAGGAGGGGCATGAGCAGTACGATACCAATCATGGGCGTTCCCTGGCTGGAACAGAGAGTGGACCGCTTCGTCGTCAATGCAGTAGCCAGAAACAGAAGGGTCTCGAGATAGAGAGCTAGCAGAATGACCCGTCTGTGCAAACCTCAGATCGGCGAAGGAGTTGGCAATCGCCTGGAACCGAGTCACATCACGGAACTCGTGTTCCCTAGAGGTCTCAACATAAAATGACTGCAGATCTGATAAGTGCTGATGTATACCCTCAAATGTCATAGGGTAAGAATGAAGAGGAATAGGTGCTATGGGAGCTGTGGGAGTAGGTGCAGTTGGAGTAGGTGCAGTAGGTGGAGGAACAGTGGCAATGCTGTGACGAGAGAGTTTGAGAAACTTGGGCTCGGGGTCGACAGCACAAGTAGATAGGTCAATATCAAATCTCTAAGAAATGCAAGAAATAAGCATCGCATAAGATAGGTTGCGGCCTCTCCCGCGACATCTACCCATCATCTGGATTATAGTCTTAGGGGCAGAAAAAGGAATCCCCTTAAGAATATGATAAAGAGCAGAAAGCTTAAGTGCAGTGACATTATCTTTAGAAGTAGATTTTGGAAGTAAGGTAGAATAGATGATGCGATGTAATTCGTAGTTAAACAAGTTCAAGTTATTAGCGTTGAACTTTCCAGGAAGAACGCGTGCGGGCGCACAAAGTTTATTCTTGAAACTAACGAGTGTCGTGCCATCGGGAAAATCAAAATCAGTGATGTCATCGAGCGGGGCACCTTCGTTTGGGATACCAAGGATTTCCGCTAACGTTTCATCAGTGAATTCAATATCAATTCCTCCGACACATGTCCTCGCGGTAAAAGTGTCTAACACGAAATTATAATAGAATAATCTAATGGCATTAGTGGCAATGGAGAATTGTAAGGTGATAAAATATTATAATCCTAATGCCTCAAAGTAAGGACGGTGATCCGGAAAGACAGTCCACTTAATCGGCGATCCGGTGTAAATAGTACGCATGATGAAGTCGGCGTACCATAATAAAGCTTGATCGAAAGTTTTAGAGTAAAACTCATCCGACACCCCATCGTCCGATTGGACCGGAGAAAAGAGGCAATCTGTTTGCGGATCTGAAGACGATGCCTCTTCACTGGCATTGGTCTTCTTCCTCTTAAAGGGATTGAACTTAGGCATTTTTTTCCAAAATTTCTTGAAATCTTAAGTATTGAAAAGTGGAGGAAAGAAGGGATTATACCTTCCAAGAATTGGATATGTTGTAGAGGATGACGTTCTCCGCACGAATCCAAAGTTTTGACGAGAAACTCCACACCGATTGGAAGAACAAGGAAGGAGAAGAAGCTAGGGTTTCGGAGGCGCGCTGCTGCTGTTATGAGGATGTGGGGAAGAATGAAGAAGAAAGAAGCCTCGGGTTGGTGCTGGTATATATATATATATATATATATATATATATATATATATATAATAAAAATATATATATATATATATATTTATATATATATATATATATATATATATATATATATATATATACCCAGCCGAACTCTGGCCGAATTCGGACCGAACTCGGGCCGAATTTGCCAAGGGTTGCCTGGCTATATATATATATATATATATATATATATTAACAATAATTCAAATGAGGCCACATTCTTTTTCATTAATTCGTTTCAAATGCTTAATTCAAAGTTTAGTAATTTTAAATCTCAAAATAATATAATTAATATTATTTTACAAATTAATATTCTTTACTCAGCAACTGTCTTAGATTAGCTGTAGGAGTACTGTCCTAGCTAACGGAGGTTCACCGGAGAACTCTTAAATACCGTTTCGCTTCGACCGTAGTCGTGGTGACAGACAGACTCATTTTAGGCTTGTCTCGAAAATAGTTTATGAGTATCGAATAAATAATTAATAAAACAAAATTAATTAATATTATTGATATCTAAAATTCCTAATTCTCGACGTAAATAGTTGAAACGATCTTCCGCTAAAGGTTTTGTGAGTATGTCAGCTAATTGATTCTGTGTGTCTATGTATACAAGGTCTATATCTCCATTTTGTTGATGATCTCTAAGAAAATGATGTCGAATCTCGATATGTTTAGTACGAGAATAGCATACAAGATTCTTAGTCAAATTAATAGAACTAGTATTACCACAGAAAATGGGTATGTGTGAAAAATGCAATCCATAGTCTTCTAAGGTTTGTTTCATCCATAAAATTTGTGCACAACAACGTCCTGCGGCGATATACTCAGCCTCGATTGTTGATAAAGCAACAGAATTTTGCTTTTTACTAAACCAAGAGACTAGAGCATTTCCTAGGAAATGACATGTGCCTTTAGTGCTTTTTCTATCTACTTTGCATCCAGCAAAATCAGCATCGGAATAACTGATTAGGTCAAACGACGTGGTTTTGGGATACCATAAGCCGACAGAAGAAGTACCTTTAAGGTATCGGAAGATACGTTTAACTGCGCACAAATGTGATTCCTTAGGATTAGCTTGAAAATGTGCACATAAACAAACACTAAATATAATGTCTGGTCGACTAGCAGTTAAATATAGTAAGCTACCGATCATACCTCGATACTTACGTATGTCGACAGATTTGCCTTGTTCATTAATATCAAGCTTGGTTGAGGTCGCCATTGGAGTGCTAAGTGGTTTTGCTGTTTCCATGTCGAACTTCTTCAATAGATCCTTTGTGTATTTTGCTTGATTTATGAACGTTCCATTGTTGGTTTGTTTGATTTGCAGTCCGAAAAAGAATTTCAGCTCTCCCATCATGCTCACCTCAAACTCATTCTGTATACACTTTGAAAATTTTTGACAAAGAGATTCATCAGTAGATCCAAAGATAATATCATCTACATAGACTTGAATCAAAAGAATATTATTATTCAAAGACTTTATAAACAAAGTAGTGTCAACCTTTCCCTTTGAAAAACCGTTATCAAGTAGAAAAGTGTTTAGACGGTCGTACCAAGCACAAGGGGCTTATTTCAAACCGTATAAAGCTTTCTTCAACTTGAAAACATATTCAGAAAATTTAAAATCAGTAAAACCGGGTGGTTGAGCTACATAAACCTCTTCTTTTATAAAACCATTTAAAAATACGCTTTTGACATCCATTTGAAATAACTTAAAATTATGAAAACATGCAAATGCACATAACATGCGAATGGATTCTAATCTCGCAACTGGGGCATAAGTCTCATCGTAGTCGATATATTCTTTCTGATTGTATCCTTGAGCTACGAGTCGAGCCTTATTACGAGTCACTAAACCATTCTCGTTCAATTTATTTCAAAATACCCATCGGGTGCCAATGACCGGATGATCAATAGGCTTGGGAACAAGTTCCCAAACTTGATTCCGTTCGAATTGGTTTAATTCCTCTTGCATAGCATCTAACAAAAAATTATCACTACATGCTTCATCAATATTTTTGGGTTCAAACTACGAGACAAAAGCAACACAAGAAGCTATATCTTTATTGGAGGAACGAGTACTTACACCCTTGGTAATCTCACCAATTACCAAGTCCTTTGGATGACTAGCCAAGAATCTCATCTCTTTTGGTGTAGTCTCAAGATTGCTAGTTCCGGCTTCTTTGCTTGGAGGTTCCATCTGATGCCTGATGTGATGGTTCTGTATCTTTGTGTGAAGGTTTTGCAGTAGCTGTACTTGGTGCGATTATGTCTTCATTGTCATCATCGTCTAAGTGTTGATTTAGCTCATCAAACTTGACATTGATGGATTCTTCAATGATCATGGTTCTTTTGTTGAAGACTCTATATCCTTTGCTCTTTGCTGCATAACCTAAAAATATACCTTCATCGGCCTTTTCATCAAATTAACTCAAATTATCTTTGGTATTAAGAATAAAACATTTACAACCAAAGATTTTGAAATAAGAAACATTTGGTGTTCTATCAAACCATAATTCATAGGGAGTCTTCTTCGATATAGGTCGAATTAGAACCCTATTGAGAATATAGCATGCTGTATTTACAGCTTCAGCCCATAAATATCTAGGTAGACTAAAGTGGTTCAATATAACTCTAGCCATTTCAGATAGAGTTTTGTTCTTACGTTTTACAACTCCATTTTGTTGTGTAGTCCTAGGACAAGAGAATTTATGCAGATAACCGTGTGTGTCACAAAATTGCTTGAATTCTGCATTCTCAAATTCGTCGCCATGATCACTACGAATGCGAGTAATCATGAACCCTTTTTCATTCTGTACTTTCTTGCAAAAGGGGACAAATTCTGATAATGCATCATTCTTGCGTGCAAGAAAATAAACCCATGTATATCTAGAGAAGTCATCTATAATGACAAATGCATACAACTTACCACATAGACTAGTAATTTTGCTGGGTCCAAATAAGTCCATATGCAATAATTGTAAAGGTCTAGTGGTACTTATAGCGTTCTTGGATTTGAATATGGATTTGGTAGCTTTGTTCTTTTTACATTCACTACATACCGTATCCTTCTTAAAAAAATATCTGGTAAGCCGCGTACCAACTTCTTCGTAGATAATCTTAAAATTGTATCCATGTTTGTATGACCGAGTCTCATATGCCATAGTTGACTCTCAATACTTTTGGCCATCAAACATCTACCTGCTGTGTTAGCATCTTCCAACAAATAGAATACATATATATTGTCTTCTCTAATAACTTCAAATATAGTACTGCCAGTTGAACTATCAATAATAGTACATTTATTTTTTACGAAGTTAATGCCATAACCGTGATCAGCTAAATGGCTTATGCTGAGCAGATTATGTTTTAACTCAGTAACAAGACAAACATCTTTAATCACTAGATAGGAAGCCTTACCAATGTTACCGATACCGATTATGTACCCTCTCAAATTATTACCGAAGGAGATGTATCCTTCTTTATTCCTCTTCGACAGTATTACAAATAATGAAGCGTCATCGGTCATGTACCGTGAGCAACCGCTGTCGAGGATCTATTTGCTCCTAGCATGTGAAGGGCGTCCCACCTACAAAATAATTTCCAGATGAAACTTTTGGTACCCATTTCTTGTAGGGTCCTGACTAGTTAGTTTTTGGTATCCATGCATAAATATTTAAATCTACTAACTTTCTGATTCTACATGCAGAAGATATATGAGCAAAGAGGCCACAATAATGACATTTAGCATGTTGAGTATTGAAAGTAGTGTGAGGTGCATGATTGGTAGGTTTTGGTTTTCTAGTATAGAAGAATGCATGCCTATTAGTCTTCTTGTGCATAGTCTTGGTATGGTTTGGTCTGATAGTGTTGGGCGTGTTCCTATGATTCGATAAGTGACACGTGTTAGAATAGGAAGCAGCAACTTCAGGCCGTTTTCCTAAACTAATTTCCAACTTTTTGGAAGTGTCATATAATCTAGTATAGTCAGATGTGAGTCATTCTAATCTGACCTGTGCACATTGGAGACTCTTTCTCTCCTTAGATAGGTCTTCCTTTAACTGGATAATAGTTTGGTCTTTTTCTTCGGATAGCTTACCAGTCTCGTGTAACAACAATTTAATAGAAAAAAGCTCACCAGACTCATTTGAAGAGTCACTATCTCTAACATGATCTAGTAGGTCGGTAAGTCTTTCTATTTCACCTTTGTACACTTTGAGTACCTTCTTAGAGGTTTCATATTTGCTACGCAGTTTCCTGTAATCATTTAACAGTTCACTGAAAGCCTCTCATAGTTGCTCAAAGGTAAAATCATCATAAGGGTCAAATAGAGGATTAGTGATTACCTGATCGCAAGCCATCAAGCACACATTTGCAGCGTCGTCTGATTGTTCATCTTCTGAGTCGCTGGCTTCACTTTCATGCCATATGCTTGTGTTGGCGTACTTTCTTGATGTCGATTTCTTCAGGTAGCCTTTGTCATATTTGCTATTTTTCTTTGATGATGATGCTGGAGGACAATCTTTCTTCATGTGTCCTTTCTTCTTGTATCCGTAGCAAATAGGATCTTTCTTGTTATTGTTGTTGTCTTTGATGACCTTTGTTCTTCTGTTAAATCTCATGAACTTCTTGAACTTTCTTACCAGAAGAGCTTGATCTTCAGAGTCGGAGTTGCTGTCGTCGGAATCATCTTCGATGGTTCTTCTATGTTGAGCCTTGAGAGCGATCGTCTTCTCTGACTTTTCCTTTGGTGTAGCATCTTCAAAGTCTTGAAGTTCTAACTCGTGAGTGAGTAGCTTACCCATGAGTGTTTCTAGAGACATTATTGAGAGGTCATTTCCTTCAATGATTGTTGTAGACTTTGGAATCCAGTTCTTTGCAAGGGCTCGTAGAAGTTTATGAATCTTCCCATGGTTACTGTAATCCTTGCCTAGTGAGGACAGAGGATTTACAATATCCAAGAATCTTGCAAACATCTGAGTGACTGATTCACTTGGCTTCATTTTGAACGCCTCATACTCCTGAGTAAGTCTACTGATCTTTGACTCCTTGACTTGTGTTGTTCCTTTGTGGGTTACTTCGAGAAGTTTCTACACTTCGTTTGATGTTATGCAAGTAGACACCCTGTTGAATTCAGTTCTGTCTAAAGCACAAAATAAAGCGTTAATAGCACGTGCGTCAAGACTGGCCTTTTTCTTTTCTTCCTCTGTATATTTGTCATGGGATTTTTCAGCTAAAACACCATTAACATAAATACGAGGTGGCTTTTTATAGCCATCAATAACCACAGACCATAAGTCAAAATCAAGAGATTTCAGAAAGAAACTCATACGTGTTTTCCAATAAGTGTAGTTTGTGCCGTCAAACAGTGGAGGTCTGTTTGTGGCTTGGCCTTCACTTGTGAATTTCACAGTTGCCATGTGTAATGTTGTGATCTATATAAAAATTGAATATAACTACAATTTTACCTTGCTTTACCTGTATAACCCGCTCTGATACCAATTGTAGGAACAATTAGGATCAGAATATAATACCTCTAGATGGAGAGCCTGCTCTGATACTAATTGTAGAAATGAAATCGTAAAGCAGAATACTCTAGAGGGGGGTGAATAGAGTAGGCAGCGGAATATTGCTAAATAAGAACTTGTTAGCAGTTAGATCACAGAAAAATAATAATCACAAAAGTAAATGACAAAAATTAAAAGAGATCAGAAGGCAAACGCAAATATCGAGATTTATACTAGTTTTCCTCTTGTGAGGACTAGTCCAGTCGGAAGAACTCTAGCTTCCAGTTGAATCCACTATTGGAAAATCCCGCAAGTTTTTATACGAAGTCCTTGCAACTTCTATAGATGCGAGCTTTGATACGAAGAACTCGACCAACTTCAATTGTGAAGAGTTGAATCCTCTATCAAGCCTCTGATTACAATCGCTTTGAAACTTCTAGACCGTATCGTACTGGCAAATCGACTAGAGGATTGTAACTGGCTTAGAATTTAAAAATGAAAGCTTTTTTTAAAACTCTTTGGAAGAATGTAAGCTCAGGAAGAGAAGAGATTGAAAGTGAATTGGTGATTTGAAATGATCGAAATACTTCTCTATTTATAGTTTTTCCAAGGACAGAATTCGGGCAGAATTCGGACAGAACTCTTTGTAACAAACCGTAACTGAAGGATGACCAAGTTCAAAAACCCAATGATCGAAATACTTCTCTATTTAACGTTCCAAATGGCCGAATTCTGGCCGAACTCGGCCCGAGTTCTCCTGGGGTTCTGCCAGTTCATTTTTGGAGAAAATAAATTTTGGAGTTTTGAAAAATCCTTCAGAAGCTTTTTGTAAAAAGAATATTTTTCAAAAACGTAGGTCATTTGTAAAAGAATAGGATGGTTTTGAAAACGTTTTTGGATAGCCTATTTGCCAGTACGACTCGGTGTACAATGTATTCCTAAACTCAATAAAATAAAAAATTACATTACTTAACAGGAAGTACATTCTGAATGGCAAACGGCTTCAGCCTTGAATATTATTGATATCCATTGTTAAGCAGTATCCAAAACGTCGTAGGTAAATATCTGAGTTGACTTGCATTTATATCGAGACAGAGTTTGATCAATTATTAAAATCAGGTTTGACCATGACCAATAGGCCAACAATGGTGCCAGGCGTGTCGGTCTTGCGCACCCAGACTTGGCGAGTCTTCTTCGGCTTTGGTTGCCGCTTCGAAGGACTCACGCTACCTTCAGAGATGAACTCCTCATACGCATGTTGATTGAGTTGTACCACAAGTGTTTTGTGGGAGGAGCCGAGTTTGATGTCGTCATATTGCGACACAACTTTCTCGTTGGAGGAGAAAGAAGTCTCCAGCAGAGTCGCCAGCTTATTTGCCATTAAAACTCTTTGGTGATTGATGTTTTTAATTACAAATAGAACAGAGTATAATGTAGGACTTAGACATAGTCCTAGGAGTACACTTTTGTTTTTATCTGGGTACGGTACTGATGGAGCGAGTGGTAATACGTTGACTCCGTTGACGATCTGATGACGATCTAGAACTCTCTGAAGGTCTGGGTTGCTCTGGATACCGGAGCGTTACGAGGAGAATTGGACGTTGAGTGTCTCTTCTGGCCTCTGTATGTGGATATAACAGTCTGTCTGTATATATCTCTCTCTCTCTCTTTCTGTGTCTGCCATAAAAAAATGGTCTTTCTATTTATAGATAGCAGGCTGGCTGCTCACGCACACATATATCGGATGCGTCTGGACGTGGGGACGCCACGTGGCTGATGCTGGCGGGGGTGCATAGACGATGTGCCCCAGGTTGTAGTAGAATCTGCTCGAACTACTTTGTTGGATTGCGGAGGAGCTGACACGTGACAGTTGTTGAGATTTGGTTGTTGCTGAGATCTTGGGTGGTTAACACCCATTTTTTGAATAGAACTGAGTCAAAGGGCACGTGGCGTATGCCGGTGGCTGAAAGATCTCGGTTTTGGAAGAGAGTGATCTGTCGGGGGCGCCTAGGATTGGGCACATGGAGGCGACTTAGTCCTATGAGTTTTAGGCATCATAAACAAGTCTGGACGCATGGCTTTTGAGGCGCATGCAGAGCTTCGCATCAGGGTGCATCTAGGATAAGGTGCAGAGGAGGCGACTTGGTCTCATGACTTTTAGGAGTCATGAATAAGTCCAGACGCATGGCTTTTGAGGCGCAAGCAAAGCTTTGTCTTCTGTTGCTTGAGATCAGAAGTGAGCTGAGGGGGCATATGTCCACTGGAGCGCATGTCATCTTCTGGGTGCATGGCCACGAGGCGCATACGACTGATCGGTCGGCCACATGGCAATTGTTGCCGACCCAAGGTGTAATGATGGTGCTGACATCAGTGTCGCTTTATTTTCTGCACAGGGCTGCTGATTGGACGGCTCTTGGAATGCGTTGCCGCCTTTGACATTCAGCATTAAATGCTTGATGGAGAGGGTTATATTGGTTAGTGCCAATCTGGGCGCATAGTTCTATGGCCCGCTGGGCGCATCCATGGGGAGCGTATGATATCGATGGCACATCTGTTAATGTGTTGCATCCTCTTTGGCCCGCCTGTTGAGTTCTGCGAGGCATTAATGGTTGCCTTGACTTAGCCGAATACGAGGTGACGGATGCATTTGCTATTAATGCAAATTTATTGCAAGGAATTTGGAACGTTGGCCATTTGGCACTCGGGTGTAGGCTGTCCGTGCTTATAAATAGTCGCCTGAGGGAAAACTTTACTTTTATTCTTTATTTTGATGTAAAGATGAACTTGGCCGGAGCTCTACCTTGGCGAACTGCCGAACTCGAGCTCTTTCCGAGGGTAAAGATGCGTTGCCCCAGTCTTTCCGTCGTTCTGAGCTTCTGTGAAAGTGTCTGCTGCATCCAAATATCGGGATCGTCGAGTCTTGACACAGGCCGATGGTGCTTGTTGCATCCAATGATCGGGGCGGTCGTGCTCCGTCTTTCGTTATGCTGACAGAGCTACAGGATGCCGAGTGTGCCTGTTGCTTCCAAAGATCGGGGCATCGTACCGCGATCTTTGTCGAGCTAGGAGAGCTCCTCCTCATGCTACACAAGGGCTGATTGGTGCTGATGCGCCTGCGCCTTAATGATGAGACATTGCGCCTGGATGAGACATCAGAGTGATGCGCCTGGCATGGGGCGCATAGCAGTTGCTGCGCCTAGCTGTAGCTTTAGGATCTTTCTTTTTGTAGAAGTTCTCCTTTGTAAAGCCTTTCTTCAGACATGTAATAGACTTTCATATGAAATAAAAAGTCTTATTTTCAATGTCTTTAAACTTGTACTGTTCTTTATTGTGCCAAGTATCTGTTTGAGCTTGCTGGCACATTTGAGTTGGTCGCGTGGTTGGGTTGAGCGCATAGGGATTCTGGCCTATAGATGCGCCTGAAATTCCATACCTCTACAGCCCCTGCTGACCTCCTCCATCCTGCTGTTGGTGTTGGATAAACTTCTGCTGCTGAGTCTGCGATGGTCCCTTCTACTGTCCTGTCGGAGCCTTGGCTCCCGCTCCCTGAGCTATACGTCCCGAAGACATGGGACAGTCCCTCAGCTGATGCTTCGCTGAATCGCAAAGTAGGCACATGCTTAGCCTCTTCTTGCAGTCGTTCCACCCATGCATTGGCTTCTTGTAGAAGGTGCAACTGATGGCTTGCTGCTATCTTGGTGCCTGCTGTATCTGCCTTGACTGAAAAGGCGTACGACCCT
Organism: Iris pallida; assembly: GCA_029216955.1. NCBI lineage: Eukaryota > Viridiplantae > Streptophyta > Magnoliopsida > Asparagales > Iridaceae > Iris > Iris pallida. Next base: position 9,913,292 of record JANAVB010008400.1, read on the forward strand.
GACTCTGAAAATACTGCTGCTGGAAAGGCTTCTGCTGATGCTGTTGTTGAAAATAGGGCCTCTTGGCTGGGCCTCCACTGCCATCGGCTCCATGTGAATTACGACCTCTCTTTAACTTCAGTTCAAGTTCGTCCACTGCTGCCATAGCTCCCGACAGAATCAACTCGAAGGTAGCATCTCTGTCACTCTTGGTCATGGACCTGACTTTCTTTACTAAGCCCTTCATGAACTTCCTAGCCTTCGTCGTCTCTCTAAGGCCCTCAACGAATCTGTCCAGGCTGCAGAACTCTTCGGCATACTCCTCTACTATCAGGTTTCGCTGAACCAGGTTCTCGAACTGCGTCTCCAAGACGCCAAGTGCTGTATCGGGGAAGAACTTCTCCTTGAAGAGCTTCTTGAAAGCCTCTCACGTCTGCCCCTTCATACCAACTCTAGGGTCGGTCTGGTACCATGTACGGGCAAGGTCCTGCATCTGGCTGCCCTGTCATGACCCGCACCCTAGAATAAGGGCACGAGAAGTGGGTACGTCCAGCCTACGCCGCAGTGTTGGCGGTAGAACGCTGTCCTAGGTCTCATGCATCTAACAGTATAAGGCTAAACAGTTTATACTCCCCGAATGGGGGTGACATAGCAGATACAGACTCAATCACATCTAAGGTAGAGCATGATAAGGATAGATAAAATATGAAATCCAAAAGAGGTACAACAGATAGAAATCTAAGTGTCTAAGATACACAAATCCAGAAATACATCTCAAATCTCCAAACTCAGATACAGTAATCCATAAAGTAAATACAACTCCAGATAATTGAAATAACTACCTAAACAACCTCTAATGTGTCTCCTCTAGGCTAGCAGGCAACCTCCAAGCTATCTGTAAAATTTATTAACAGGTCCAGTCAGGACGGGAACGAGCACATATCTCTAAAACAGTTCATAGCAGGTTAGGAGTATAAATCATACAATAGAGTAAAATACAGGAAGTGCTGAATAGGAAGTACGAGTAAACATGAGATATTTTGTAACTGAAAGTAAATACATGATAGTAGAGACTGTAAGTGGCTATCACGACCCGCTCCCGTTTTTTTTTCTTTTTTTTTAAAACGGATACGAGACGTGTCCAAGCCAGCCTACGCCGCAGTGTCGGCGGTAGAACGCTGTCACGGCCATGAAGATCAAAATCACAAATACTCTCCCCGACTGTTAGAAGTACCTTTGATATGTGATCGGTCTCGGGACAATTATGCGACACGGTCTACACGGTCTAAAGTTACACGGTCTAAAGTTACACGGTCTACAGTTACACGGTCTACAGTTACACGGTCTAAAGTTACACGGTCTACAGTTACACGGTCTACAGTTAATATTGCAGTAAAGAAACACTATCTACAGAATAATAATCATTAACTACACAGTTTAAATGCAATAAATAAAACACTGTCTACACTGTCTACAAGAAATAAATAAAACACTGTCTACACGGTCTACAAGAAATAAATGCAATACGGTCTACACGGTCTACAAGAAATAAATGCAACACGGTCTACACGGTCTACACGGTCTAAGGTCAGATCACACATCCTTGGTACTTCTCATTCCCGACTCAACAATTTATAATAGAAAATAATCACATAACTAATGACTAATCAATGAAATATAGTAAAGATCAATATCGAAATGCAAACAATAAACTGTACTCGCCTGTGGTCCTCTGCTGGTGAAACCGACAATCTGTACCACTAATTATGCCACAATGGTCAAAGCCCATACAACCGTCCCCGGAAGCTGAAATAAACAATACCAATGATCTCAGAATAGTCAAATTAGCTAGGATTGCCTGTCCTTAAGTCCAATTCTGGACACAGGGGCAAAACGGTAATTTCGGGCAAAAACGATGTCCGCCGTTGGACCCGCTTTGCACCGAAAAGCGTGCCAGAGTCAACGGTCTCTAAAGTCGTCAAACTAAATGTCTACAGATCCGGTTTTCCGATACGAACCCAACCGTATGTCCATAGTTGGATTCCGGCGGGCCATGCACAAAATTGCCCGTTGAGTGGGACAGTGGGGCCCGCAAAACGGTGATTTTGTCAACAGTCTCAGAATTGGACCAAACTTGGCATACAGGACTAGAAAAACGATACGGTCCTGTTGGCGCAAGTTTCGTCTCGATCCGACGAACGTGCACAACGTAATTGAGAAATTTGCAACGTGCACGATACGGAGAATTTCGACGGATACGCATCAAATTCGTCGCTCACACGCAACCAATTTGAATTCCGTCAAAGCCCACACGACCACGAAGCCGTTACGCAGCTTTCGATGCTTTCGGTTCGCGACCACGTCGTCCCGATTGGCGTGACGCACGTCGTGTGGAACAATTTTAATGTTTTGAAAACAGATTTTTGGAAAACTTTGAAATAGTTTTAACAAGGATTTAATGGATGAAAAATAAAAGTAAAAGAGAGGTTTTGAACTCGTATGGGTTGTCTATAATTGCCTTCATTTAGATTTTTATGTTCGACAAACTGCTGTCCAGAAATCGGCTTCCAAACAGGGCGTTGGGGCTGTTTCGTGTCCTACTTTAAGCAGGTTTTTCGATCGACTTTGGGTCGATCTTACGAGCGATCGAGGGCATCTATCTACGAAGTAAAAGAACAGGTTTGGAGAGGGTCATGTCGGGATCGTACCAGAGTTGATGGATCACAAAACGATCGAGTGTGCGCGACGAGAACCCGCGACGAAGTCGCTCTCGCAGCCTGAAGCCCGCTGCTGTCACTGGTCTGCGCGTGCGTGCGCTGCTTCCGGCGCGTCGACGGCGACCTGGCCGGCCGGCGGTGGCCCTCTGCGCGCGTGCGGGGGTGCGCCCAGGCGGCTGGAATCGCGATGGGGTGTTGGGTATACTCGGGGTTAGGGTTTTGGGTGTTGGCGCAAGTTTCCTCCTAGCGCTCAGTTTTCTCGTTGATATATATATCTATATTCACATCAGTTAGGCTCGGGTATGGGAACACAGCGATGGATTGGTTCAGCTGGGTTTGTATGTGGGCCGGCATGGCTTGGGGCCTAGGCTGCGGGCCGGTTAAGAGTTTAAGTTGGGATTTAGAATTATTATTATTATTTGTTTTCTTATTCCTCTTTGTTCATTTATCCTTAAAAAGTAGCTCAAGTTGGATAACAATTTGATGTCTACTGCTTTATTGAGTCAAGGTTACATTATCAGCCTCAACAGCTTCCCTTGATCAGCTCTTTCCATACAAGGATTCATAAACAGTAATACATTTGTTTGTATATGAACATTGAACTTAGACTAATTAATTTATACTGTAACACAAGAATTAATATATAAATATATATATACACATACATTTATATATTTATACATATATACACCCCTTCAATACATATTTATATATACAAGTATTCATCCATATTTATTATATATTCATTTATACAACACACACATATTATATATATTTTATATATATATATCTTGATAGAGAAATAAAATACTAATAGCTATTAATAATAAATAATTTATTCTCAATTACCACTATAGTAATATAGCCAGTTATAATAAAATAATATTTTCTAATAATATCCTCGATAATAGTGATAATAAAAAAATATTAAAATATTAAAAATTTGGGAAGGGGGGCTACAAGTCTACACACCTTAAAAATAATTTCGTCCTCAAAATTTAAATTCATAACTATTCCAAAAAATTCAAAGAGGAAATCTACTATTACCGTAATCTCCTCAAATTTTTATTCCTCAAAAATAGTTTATATCCCCTCTTAGCCATTCTGTAACTATGACACTCCGAGGACTTCTACCCACCTTTGAACACACTACTCCCGTAAGCTACGTCACTAAAACTTTACAATCTTCCAACTACTTTCTAAATTTCTACCAATAGATATCTGCTGCTTATAGCACCTATTCCCTCTCCTATATATCAAGCAATCCAAAATCTTAACAAGCAAAATTACACAAGTAGCTACGAATATCGGTAGGTCCTAATAAGCATGACCATTCGTCACTCTACAATAGGGAAGGCATGAAGATAAGAAAATAATCGAGAGTGAATATAGAGCTCCCAAAGCGGTAGAGGGTATCCGATGATGTAGACAGAAAGAAAGTTTATAAGCCCTTTACTTATTCACTAGATTGGGCTACTCTGTTCCAGTCACTTGCTAAATCGAAGAACTCTTCGTTTCCTAGAGAGGTTTGCGATCTGTGGACTATGGAAAATCTGTTCTCTAAATTAATCCGAACAAGGTTCAAAAATGGAACGGAATTGGAGAAGTCAAGATTGTGATCTTTTTCGTGGTTATTAAAACACACAAGTAAGAGATATAAATGCAATACCAGATCGTATCACGACTTCCAAGCAGAGGAAATAAGGGTTACGAACGACTTCACATACTAAGAAGGGGAGACAACATAAAGGGTATAGGGACTTATCTCAAATAGTTCAGTTTTATATTCCAAAAATGGTGGTTCGCATGGATGGATTTTATTGGGTCTTAATGGGTTCCTGATTGGACATCAATCGTCGGTTGGATGAATCTTGAACTTCAATCTATGTGGACTGGACAAGATCCCAAGATAAAACTATGCCTACTAGATTTGGGTATCTTAGAATAGGTTTTTACCCACGGGATTGGGCTAGTTGCTAGTCAGATCGGTTAGCTAGGTCCCTAAAGCTCAAAATGTGCCTTCAGTGACTTTTGTGTTTTAAGTAGCACGAAAAGACTCAATTGAGTGGCACACTGGTGGCATGTACGTAGTGGACTTCTAGTAGGCCACAACCATATATTGGGTCGAATGAATTGAGTCAAGGTTGAGTCTCTAATGGAAGTCGGGAAACCTACCGCTATTATGGTAAGGGTTATAGCTAGTCCTTTTTACCTGAAAGTCGTACCATAAAAATATAGTACAAGGGGACGGGCTTGAGTGGGACATGATATACCTAGATGAAGGTGGACTCGTCTAGAACTTGGTATATGAAATTTGTTGGAAGGTAATAGCTGGTCTTGTGCTCCAAATATTAATGACACGGCCGGGGACACAAAATGATCTAAATGGAAAGTGGGAGTCTATAGGGCACTAATTATCATCCTAATGGAAATTATTTTAATCACTAGGTAATCCTTGTTTATTCCAAACTTTAGGAAGCTTACAGTCTACCCACCTTAGAAGATAAGTCATGGTCTTAGGAATAATGAGGTTAAAAGGATTACAAAGCTCGGATATCGTACCTCAACTCTTGTTAACAAAGAATAAGGCACGACGTACGGAGTACTGTAGATTAAGTTGAGTCAAGGATCGTTCCTTAATAGATGGAAATCGAGGGTGTACAATGACACCTGGTCGATAAAATAGAACGATCTACTCATCCACAGTATACAAGTTTCCGATGGGGTAACCAACTCCAAGGCACAACACAAGAAAAGATTTCTAACAATTGAGTCAAGAAATTCTATCTGGTCAAACCTGCCAGACTATGGTCACAAGGGTTGTAGTGATCATGTATTGCTGTTGACAACTGGTAGATCATAATATGACAGGGTATATAAGCCATGGTATTGGCTAAGCTAGTGACTGTGGTGTTCCAACACTAGTTAGGTCTTAATAAAAAAATTTACATAACTAGGGTAATATTTGTTGGAATCCAATCTCGGGATGAGCATCTACCATAGTCACGGTAAATAATTGTCCCTATTCTTGTCTATTCATCTTATGTCTAAACTGTGGGCTTGGTCGAGGAAAGGTTGGGTTAAGGTTTAAGGATTGCTAGTCAAGGCAAGCTTCAAGCTAATAATTAGAGGCTCACGACATTTGGTTTCTTGAGAATAGGTAGTCTCCTAGGTTGGCATTTGACTAAGGGTGAAGTCCTAATCATTCTCAAATTGAGATGGCTTGAAAGTCCCGATAACAGTTTGGGGTCGAGAGGAGAACGAGTAACTCAATCACAGGACTGGCCGTTGGTAGCTACACTTGTGCCTACCATTATCATAGCCATGGGAATACCCTGTATCTCTCTACCATCACGAGCTTTCGGCTTTCCAAATTGGGGAAAGATAAAAACAATAAAGAATTCAAGGGAGATGTTACTGAATACAATTTCGTGATTCAAGGGCGAACATATAATTCAAGAGGACTTGTCAATGCAGTCGTGGGTGAGACCTTAGAGACATCTATATCTCAATCCACGTAGTGTAATTGAACAAAGAGCGAACCAAATGCATCATGGCTGATCAGACCATAATACACTGATTCTGATTAGACAATAAGTTAGCAGGCGTCCCCACTAAACAGATGTCTTGAATCAAGCTCGAAAACAGAGTGAGCTTGCAAAACTAGGCTGTAATTGCGGCGTTGGTCAAGATAGTCAAAATACAAGTACGCAAGATTTTTGAAAAGAGACACTAATAGTTCGAGTTCTGTGAGAATCAAACCCTACCTGGTGTTCTTGCTTATACCGTCATCCTACTATCTTCTTATTCGTAAGACCTTGGTCAACCAATGGGTTATGGACTTCTAAATTCCATATTCCGGGTAACCTATTAGTGTCAGTTAATTCTCTCGTCAATAGGGCACAAGGACCGCGGAATGCTAGGTTGGGAGGCATGCTACTTAACTTGCAGAACTTCCACTAATATTGGCTTCGGATCTTATAAAACACACAGGGCACTGTCCTATCCTCAATAGTATCCTTAATTTGTAATCACGTCTGAAGTCATTTCACCGAGGACTATGCCTCGCCCGTAAAATCGGGCTGTGGTAATCCTTGGTTTCGTAACTCAAATATGATACAAATCGAACTTTACTTAACTCTATCCAATATTGGCTCAAGGATAATTACGATCAAGAGTGGACCACTAGTCATATCTCTAGCAATTTCTATAACCGATATTTTCCTAATTCTCCTTTCAACTCCAGGGGTCGTGTCTCGCCAGTGCGCTGCTGGCTGCAGTGAATCCCTAGTCTCCAAAATTTAGATAAATGGCGACAGTGCGCTGCTATCCTGCCAGTATAAGTTAACTAACATTTCTCTAACTATATCTGAAAATATTCATGAGCTTCTAGAGAATCAAACAAGTTGACCATGAACTAGAGCGTAAGCATTTGTCCTATCAATCACAACCCTTAAAATAAAGGGATTGAACAGGAAGGAAATATTTGGGGACAAAAGAAATACAAACATCCTAGTATCTATTTCATATGCATTCAAACCATCGGGGAAAACTTTGACTCGAAACTAACTCAAAGTCTGTATACGGATAACATAATAGTAAAATAATAATTCTTAGGGCAAAGAGGAACTAAATAGGCAATTTGGAATAAGATGTGAGGATGATATCTAAAGAGGTAAGGAGAAGGAATTGGATAATTTATCAAGGTTAGATCATTACTCCTAGGAAGCTCTGCCTCACCAAGAGAATCATCTATCCACTTTAGATCATATCGCCATACCAAGAGGTAATAGTGTACCTATGGGGATCTGATAAACTATCATAATTAATTACTCCTCATCTAAATTCCATGGCCTAGACTACCCATCGGTAAATTTGTATAAGGGACTCCTAGTCCTAGTCATTTTCGTAAATTAAATTAATTTCTAACTTGTGAATGAGCATTTCTAGTCGCAGGCTCGTAATAGTACGGCTAACTTAAGTACTATCACGAGTTCACAAGATTTGTGAAGACTGACCTGCATGGGCCACCACAAAAACTTGTCACGACTCGCTCCCGTTTTTTTTTCTTTTTTTTTTTAAAACGGATACGAGACGTGTCCAAGCCAGCCTACGCCGCAGTGTCGGCGGTAGAACGCTGTCACGGCCATGAAGATCAAAATCACAAATACTCTCCCCGACTGTTAGAAGTACCTTTGATATGTGATCGGTCTCGGGACAATTATGCGACACGGTCTACACGGTCTAAAGTTACACGGTCTAAAGTTACACGGTCTAAAGTTACACGGTCTACAGTTACACGGTCTACAGTTACACGGTCTAAAGTTACACGGTCTACAGTTACACGGTCTACAGTTAATATTGCAGTAAAGAAACACTATCTACAGAATAATAATCATTAACTACACAGTTTAAATGCAATAAATAAAACACTGTCTACACTGTCTACAAGAAATAAATAAAACACTGTCTACACGGTCTACAAGAAATAAATGCAACACGGTCTACACGGTCTACAAGAAATAAATGCAACACGGTCTACACGGTCTACACGGTCTAAGGTCAGATCACACATCCTTGGTACTTCTCATTCCCGACTCAACAATTTATAATAGAAAATAATCACATAACTAATGACTAATCAATGAAATATAGTAAAGATCAATATCGAAATGCAAACAATAAACTGTACTCGCCTGTGGTCCTCTGCTGGTGAAACCGACAATCTGTACCACTAATTATGCCACAATGGTCAAAGCCCATACAACCGTCCCCGGAAGCTGAAATAAACAATACCAATGATCTCAGAATAGTCAAATTAGCTAGGATTGCCTGTCCTTAAGTCCAATTCTGGACACAGGGGCAAAACGGTAATTTCGGGCAAAAACGATGTCCGCCGTTGGACCCGCTTTGCACCGAAAAGCGTGCCAGAGTCAACGGTCTCTAAAGTCGTCAAACTAAATGTCTACGGATCCGGTTTTCCGATACGAACCCAACCGTATGTCCATAGTTGGATTCCGGCGGACCGTGCACAAAATCGCCCGTTGAGTGGGACCGTGGGGCCCGCAAAACGGTGATTTTGTCAACAGTCTCAGAATTGGACCAAACTTGGCATACAGGACTAGAAAAACGATACGGTCCTGTTGGCGCAAGTTTCGTCTCGATCCGACGAACGTGCACAACGTAATTGAGAAATTTGCAACGTGCACGATACGGAGAATTTCGACGGATACGCATCAAATCCGTCGCTCACACGCAACCAATTTGAATTCCGTCAAAGCCCACACGACCACGAAGCCGTTACACAGCTTTCGATGCTTTCGGTTCGCGACCACGTCGTCCCGATTGGCGTGACGCACGTCGTGTGGAACAATTTTAATGTTTTGAAAACAGATTTTTGGAAAACTTTGAAATAGTTTTAACAAGGATTTAATGGATGAAAAATAAAAGTAAAAGAGAGGTTTTGAACTCGTATGGGTTGTCTATAATTGCCTTCATTTAGATTTTTATGTTCGACAAACTGCTGTCCAGAAATCGGCTTCCAAACAGGGCGTTGGGGCTGTTTCGTGTCCTACTTTAAGCAGGTTTTTCGATCGACTTTGGGTCGATCTTACGAGCGATCGAGGGCATCTATCTACGAAGTAAAAGAACAGGTTTGGAGAGGGTCATGTCGGGATCGTACCAGAGTTGATGGATCACAAAACGATCGAGTGTGCGCGACGAGAACCCGCGACGAAGTCGCTCTCGCAGCCTGAAGCCCGCTGCTGTCACTGGTCTGCGCGTGCGTGCGCTGCTTCCGGCGCGTCGACGGCGACCTGGCCGGCCGGCGGTGGCCCTCTGCGCGCGTGCGGGGGTGCGCCCAGGCGGCTGGAATCGCGATGGGGTGTTGGGTATACTCGGGGTTAGGGTTTTGGGTGTTGGCGCAAGTTTCCTCCTAGCGCTCAGTTTTCTCGTTGATATATATATCTATATTCACATCAGTTAGGCTCGGGTATGGGAACACAGCGATGGATTGGTTCAGCTGGGTTTGTATGTGGGCCGGCATGGCTTGGGGCCTAGGCTGCGGGCCGGTTAAGAGTTTAAGCTGGGATTTAGAATTATTATTATTATTTGTTTTCTTATTCCTCTTTGTTCATTTATCCTTAAAAAGTAGCTCAAGTTGGATAACAATTTGATGTCTACTGCTTTATTGAGTCAAGGTTACATTATCAGCCTCAACAGCTTCCCTTGATCAGCTCTTTCCATACAAGGATTCATAAACAGTAATACATTTGTTTGTATATGAACATTGAACTTAGACTAATTAATTTATACTGTAACACAAGAATTAATATATAAATATATATATACACATACATTTATATATTTATACATATATACACCCCTTCAATACATATTTATATATACAAGTATTCATCCATATTTATTATATATTCATTTATACAACACACACATATTATATATATTTTATATATATATATCTTGATAGAGAAATAAAATACTAATAGCTATTAATAATAAATAATTTATTCTCAATTACCTCTATAGTAATATAGCCAGTTATAATAAAATAATATTTTCTAATAATATCCTCGATAATAGTGATAATAAAAAAATATTAAAATATTAAAAATTTGGGAAGGGGGGCTACAGTCTACCCACCTTAAAAATAATTTCGTCCTCGAAATTTAAATTCATAACTATTCCAAAAAATTCAAAGAGGAAATCTACTATTACCGTAATCTCCTCAAATTTTTATTCCTCAAAAATAGTTTATATCCCCTCTTAGCCATTCTGTAACTATGACACTCCGAGGACTTCTACCCACCTTTGAACACACTACTCCCGTAAGCTACGTGTCCAGAATGGTCAAATTAGCTAGGATAGCCTACCCATCGGTCCAATTTAGACACAAGGGCAAAAAGGTAATTTTGGGTCAAAACGGTGTCCGTGTCGGAACCGTTTTGCACCGAAAAACGTGCAAGAAAACAAGTCTATAAAATATAGCAAATTATATGACAACGAAATCAGAATGACGATACGAACCCAACGGTATCTCCAGAATTGGATTCCGTTGACCCGATCTCAATTTGGTCCATTGACCAGAACTTGGAATTCCGGTTTGCACGGAAATGCGTGCCGGCGCCAATGTTCTCAAAACTCAACAAACTACATGTCAACGAGTCCAGAATGACGATACGAACTCAACGGTATATCCAGAATTGGATTCCGATGAGCCGATCTCAAAATGACTCGTTGACCCGGATATTGGTATCCGACTTGCACCAAAATGCGTACCAGATCCAATGTCCACCAAAATCTAGCAAATTATATGTCAACGAGTCCAGAATGACGATACGAACTCAACGGTATATCCGGAATTGGATTCCGATGAGCCGGCGTCAAAAAGTCCCATTGACCCAGAATATGGAACCCACTTTGCACCGAAAAACGTACCAGGGCCCACGTTCTCCAAATCTAACAAATTTTATATGAAAACATGCCAGAACGATGCCATGATGGTGGTGTCAGAAATAAAATCTGGAGTCCCATGTTCAAAAATAGAATTTTACAAGTTGGAAATTACGAATTCGGACGGCCAACTTTGGCGTCGAATTCAACCAATCAAACAAGCTCACAATAAAACAAAACTGGAGGGGTAGAAAGAGGGTTATACCAGCTTCACACCAGAACTGATAGCATGCCAAACGGAGCTGCGGTGGAGGAGATACAAGCTGACGAAGTTGGCCCCACGAAACTGTCCAAATTTAATACAATTTAAACGGTCAACTTGGTGGCCGGTTTTGATGTATCAAATGATAAAATTAACAGACGAAAATTGACAAGGATGAAGGTGGATATACCGAAATTGTGACGGAGTATATAAATCGCCGATCCAACGGTCGGATTTCCGGAAAAACGTACGCGAAGTTGCTGCGACGGAGCGCCAAAATGAACTTGATATCGCGCGCGTCACGACGGGACTTCGTGCAAAACGCACGAATCGACTCGACGGCGCGTCCCGGAGGACGGTGGCCGTCAGGGAAGAGTTAGACGGAGTTCGGTGCACGGCCAGGAGGCCACGACGGCCCGTGCGACGACGCGGCGGTGCACGACGGCGGCCCGCACGCGCGCGCGTGCGTGCCTGTATGCATGCAGCAGCTGCTGCTGTGCTCTGGTGCTGCTGCGACGGAGCGGTCGTGCTCGACCAGGCCGGCGATGGTGGGGGCTGCACAGCGGTGGTCGATATACTGATGGTGGTGGTGTCCATGGCGTAGTGGTGGCGGTTTGGATGATGATGGTGGTGGTGCAGTTTGGATGAGGTGGAGGAGGAGATGGAGGAAAGTAGGAGGAGGAGATGGGGAAGGAGAGGTTGGTCGGGGCTGAGCCTGCCGGGGTGGTAGCCGGCGACGCTCGGCCGGGGAGGAGGTCGGGTTGCATGGAAGTGCAATGGTGGTGGTGGCGGTTTGTAGTTGCTGCTGTTGGTGTTTAGTTGTGTAGAAATTAGAATAGGTGAGAGAGAGAGAAAGAGATGAGTTGTTAAATGAGAGAAAGAGAGAGAAAAGAGTATTCTTGGGGTTAGGGCCGACCATGCATGGGGTATGTGGGGATGTTGGCTGCTAAGGATATGGAGGGAAATTAATGGTGAGGATTTATTTGGAGAAGTCAAGTGGCTAAGGTTAAAAGTAGGGAAATTGGCCATTCCAAGGGTTTTTAATAAATGGAAATTCCAATAAATAGTGAAATAGGATTCAATATTATTTTTGGATGAGGAAAGTGAGGGTGTCATGATGGAGGGTAATATGGAGCTTGGACTGGGTTCGGTCATACCGGGTTGGATGAAAATCGGATATTGTGCAAAAATCGAATAAAAATAAGTGTTGATGATCATGGATAAATAAGTAGCACATGGGGATTCCAATAAATGGGACACAAGTGTCGGACGGGTAGTAGGCTCAATGTGGGCCATGTCCATAATTGGGGCTGACAGGTTTTGGTCGACAGGGTACCCACAAATCAAGTTGGAAAAAGAATGTGACACCGTGGGGTGAAATAAAATCGGGTCACGTGTCAGGAAAGTTGTGCGAAGCAAATGGAGCACAAAATGGCGTGTCTGAGTGGGACACGAAGGTCATGGATGACGAGCGTCTCGAGTAGATCATCAATGAGAAGTTGGTTTCAAGAAACTGACTGGTCTTGCGCTCCCAAATTAAAAGTCACGGTAACGTGCTGAAAATGATCAAGGAAAAGAGTGGGAAAATTAATTAATAATCAAATGGCCTAAATCGACCCGAAGTTGCGCGAAGCAAAAAGAGTACAAGGGAACAAGTTTGGATGGGACACTATATACCATCATAAAGGTAATCCTGTCCACTCCAAAACTCGTGAAGAAGATTTCTAGAGTTGAACATCCCTGACACTCCAAATATCAATGGCACGAAAAAGTACACTTAAAGATAAATAACTGAATAAATTATTTATTAAAACTAAAACAATCAGAAAATTTTAAAAAAAAAACAACCCGAATTTTAGGGTGCTCACATCCTACACACCTTATAAAAATTTCGTCCTCGAAATTAAAATGTTCGTAATCCTTCTAGGTCAAACCCCCACAATCAAATCCCAGAACTTAAATAAAACATACCATTAAAAAGGACGACATACAGGGTCATGGCATACGGTGGTAGTGAAAGTCTCATCTAGGTATACTAGTCATGCTAACCGAAACGGTCATAGGGTATCAAAACACACAAGCAGTCTAGGGTGTTAAACCGAAAAAGACACTGAATACAAATCATCAAAACTGTAAGACAGCCTACCATCCTATGTGAAAACTGGTACTTATCATAAAAAAATAAGGAAAGGTAACTAACAATTATCTATAAAGGGTTCAGAAAATTCAAAATCAAAGTTAAAGAATGAAAGTCACTTGCATGGAATCCAATCACAATATATATTAAGAATATTTAGTCTCGATACGATCTAAGTTGATCAAATTGGGGAAATCAAGATTTAGGCAATATGGAGGACAGGTTTTTAACAAGTCTGAGAACGAGCATACAAGGATGGAGATTCAGGTCACAATCAAATTTAATTCAATTAAGTACAACCCAAGATATTAATATGATAAGAAAAGATAATCGGAGTCGATTTGGTCGTGATTAAGGAAACTAGGATTCAATGATATTGAAAACCCTTTTAGAGAAAAACAGGAAAAGATTTCATACGAAGGTCAATTAATCATCTCTCTCTGATACTATCAGTTTACCATTTGCCAATCATATTTTCTCACAAATCCCAGTATGAAAATCAACCTTCATATGACTATCATCGAAATTTTAGAACCTTCAGTCATCTAAACCTTTACCATGATCACCATAGACAAAATTCCAAACTTCTAAAACATTTCCCATGAAGCATACCCCTCTTAATTAGGTATCAACACTTATTCATTTAATCAAATTTTTAAATCCCTTCACATCGTTCTAAATTAAATCCGAAACCTCTAAATCCAGTTTATGAAATCCTTGTACTTGTTTAAGTCAAGTCTCATATTTACTAAACTCCAATACCACTATGTCACACAAAATTTATTCTTGTTTATAAATCAACCTTCATATTTCTTCAACGTTCACCTTCAAATATTATCCTTTTGAATTCTACAATTTTCTCCAATCATCTAAAAATAATTCCTATAACTTAAAATCCTTGTGTTCTCTCTGTCTCTAGTCATACTCTTACAATATCTAGTTCAATTTCGTATAATCATTGAATACAATTAAATTCTCCTTTCCATCTCTAAATTTCTACATAGCCTTGTAATAGTCCCCAAGAATCAATAACCAAGATCTTCTAGTTCTCAAAACTAGGTTGACCTCTGATATCCTCATTAATTTTTTTTGAATACATCCATGAATTTCTCGTAACCCAAATTTTCTGCGATTGTTTCCAAATTGATAACATTTATCACTCGATTCCATTCTAAATCTTTACCACATCTTCCTCTTAATTTTTTTTTTCATAATTGACATCCAACGTTCTGATTCCTACAAATCATTTTATGATAACCATTTACGTCATTTCTGCACTAGATGATTTACGTCACTTCCTCAACATTTCTCAGGCAAAATGGTATGAAGGTTCAAGAGTTTTCAAGGCATAGCTGACAGAATTATATACGAGATAGGAAATTGATGTAATCATGACAGTTATATAAGACAAGAATGATGGAAAATAAAATATTAGCAGGAAGATAATGATAAAGGAATCTGTTCTGCTTATCTGTTTAAAAGGGAACCCATTTTAAAATCAGAGCTATAATATCAAATCCAAAATAAGGTCTAGCAAAATCATTGATTCATTGTATTAAGAAGAAATAAATTTTGTAAGAAGTTACACAAGGTTTATAAAACAGCTAAAGCTACTCCTAAGTTAAATAATGAGAAGCAAAACAAAACAATAAGTAAAAGAAAAAAAAAATTTGAAGGACTGAAACAAAATTAGAGAAAACATGTTCAAAACATTTAAGGTACAATCTGATAATTATATGCGTCTATCCAAAATCATGGTGCTCTAAATCCTCGTCATACTAGTAAGCAAGGCTACGATAATCACAAAGTCCTCGACTTAGGCACATACATCTAGAATCGTGGTATTTAACATTTTCGCGATGCCGCTAGTTTGGCTGCGAAAACCTTAAATTCTCACACCCGAGAAATATATCCAAAGTCAGGCTATATGTCCTCACCATGCTGGCTAATGTGACTATAGAAGACTAGATTCCAAAACTTAGATGACCTAGCCCATATAATTTCATCTTGACAAAAATTAATTTAAATCAACAATGAATACCCAAAAATCAAATTTATCAACAACATCAAGATTCAAAAATGAACAAATCCTTCAAATCATATAACTACAAACTCGAATGCTATAGCTAACATCAAGATTCAAAATTCAACAATCTTCCATCAAAATCAATAAATACAAACTCAAATTCAACAATAATCCATCAAAAACAAATTCAACAACAGAAAATAAAGATAAATCAAATCAAGGAAAAGAGAGTTTCGAATCGGAGTTAAATAAGATTCTCAAGGGTCGTCCCAGGAATCTCTCAAGGAATCCTAGCTGTGATTGAGTATCTTCAAATATATACTAATCCTACTGCAGGCTGTAGTGGTACTCTAGTTCGAATACCACTACACAAACTCGACCTGCTTGGGCCACCACTAAAAACGTGTCAAGACCCGCACCCTAGAATAAGGGCACGAGAAGTGGGTACGTCCAGCCTACGCCGCAGTGTCGACGGTAGAACGCTGTCCTAGGTCTCATGCATCTAACAGTATAAGGCTAAACAGTTTATACTCCCCGAATGGGGGTGACATAGCAGATACAGACTCAATCACATCTAAGGTAGAGCATGATAAGGATAGATAAAACATGAAATCCAAAAGAGGTACAATAGAGAGAAATCTAAGTGTCTAAGATACACAAATCCAAAAATACATCTTAAATCTCCAAACTCAGATACAGTAATCCATAAAGTAAATACAACTCCAGATAATTGAAATAACTACCTAAACAACCTCTAATGTTCTACGCTAGCAGGCAACCTCCAAGCTATCTGTAAAATTTATCAACAGGTCCAGTCAGGATGGGAACGAGAACATATCTCTAAAATAGTTCATAGCAGGTTAGGAGTATAAATCATGCAATAGAGTAAAATACAGGAAGTGCTGAATAGGAAGTACGAGTAAATAGGAGATATTTTGTAACTGAAAGTAAATACATGATAGTAGAGACTGTAAGTGGCTACGTAATTTAGAGCACAATATGGTTATGTAAACGGCTTAGGGGCACATGAATACAACTAAGGTGGCACATGAATACAGCTAAGAAGCACATGAATACAGCTACTGGGGATAATGTTCACATAACTAATTCTACTCATCCCACCCCAATCAATACACAAGGATCCATTCAAGTTACGCTATAGGCACATGAATACAGCTAAGATACGTGAACTTATGTAATGAGTAGTACATGAGGCACATGATAGCAGATGAAGCACATGAAAGCACATGAAAGCACATGAAGCACATGAGAACATGTAAAAACATGAACTAGTACGAGTACAAGGAGTACCTGATGTACATGATAAAGTACATGAACATGAAATACCCGATGCACCCGTAGAGGGATAACATCTCAGGAAAGGATCCATATAGTACTAATCCGTGAAGATACGTGTCAGCATCAAGTAGAGTAATCTAGAGCAAGAAAATAATCCAGGTAAGTATGAAAAGATCAGAGAATGCACTCGCCTCGATAACCTGAACAACTGATAAGTATAGGGGTCCAACTGAAGCCACAGAGTCCTATTTAAAGCAACACAGGTTACAAGGTGTTCAAGTTATAATAAATAAATCTCTATAAACAATCTATATTATCCTAGATTCTTCTAAGTCAAAACACTCTAGGTCAACTCCGGTCAATAATCTAGTCATACTAGGTCAAGTGTTAACTTATAGTTGACTTTGGGTCAACTGGTCAACTCTGGTCAACAGGATAAATTCTAGTCTAATTATTAAAGATATAAAGTGTACTTCGTTATTCGTACGTCGAAACTTACGACACGCAAATCGAGATAAAATGATTAACGGTAAAGTTAATAATCTTATTATAATGTTTCACGTGTCCATCTTGTCAATTTCAGCGATGTGAGATCACTGGAATTACTGATCTCAGTTTCGTTGTACTAATCCCGAAATACGAACATTATAAGAATTAATTATTAATTATTATAAAAAGGTTAAACTCAGAGAAACTATCAACAAACATTGTCGGACGATAAAATAAACATTGCCAACGTGTCCAGAATGGTCAAATTAGCTAGGATAGCCTACCCATCGGTCCAATTTGGACACAAGGGCAAAAAGGTAATTTTGGGTCAAAACGGTGTCCGTGTCGAAGCCGTTTTGCATCGAAAAATGTGCAAGAAAACAAGTCTATAAAATATAGCAAATTATATGTCCACGAAACCAGAATGACGATACGAACCCAACGGTATCTCCAGAATTGGATTCCGTTGACCCGATCTCAATTTGGTCCGTTGACCAGAACTTGGAATTCCGGTTTGCACGGAATTGCGTGCCGGAGCCAATTTTCTCAAAACTCAGCAAACTACATGTCAACGAGTCCAGAATGTCGATACGAACTCAATGGTATATCCGAAATTGGATTCCGATGAGCCGATCTCAAAATAATCCGTTGACCCGGATATTGGTATCCGACTTGCACCGAAATGCGTACCAGATCCAATGTCCACCAAAATCTAGAAAATTATATGTCAACGAGTCCAGAATGACGATACGAACTCAACGGTATATCCGGAATTAGATTTCGATGAGCCGGCATCAAAAAGTCTCGTTGACCCAGAATGTGGGACCCACTTTGTACCGAAAAACGTGTCAGGGCCCACGTTCTCCAAATCTAACAAATTTTATATGAAAACATGCTAGAACGACGCCATGAGTCTAATGGTGGTGTCAAAAATGAAATCTGGAGTCCCGTGTTCAAAAATGGAATTTTACAAGTTGGAAATTACGAATTCGGACGGCCAACTTTGGTGTCGAATTCAACCAATCAAACAAGCTCACAATGAAACGAAACTGGAGGGGTAGCAAGAGGGTTATACCAGCTTCACACCGGAACTGATAGCATGCCAAACGGAGCTGCGGTGGAGGAGATACAAGCTGACGAAGTTGGCCCCACGAAACTGTCCAAATTTAATACAATTTAAACGGTCAACTTGGTGGCCGATTTTGATGTATCAAATGATAAACTTAACGGACGAAAATTGACAGGAATGAAGGTGGATATATCGAGATTGTCACGGAGTAAAGAAATCGCCGATCCAATTGTCAGATTTTCGGGAAAATGTGCACGAAGTTGCTGCGATGGAGCGCCAAAATGAACTTGATTCCGCGCGCATCACGACGGGACTTCGTGCAAAACACACGAATCGACTCGACGGCGCGTCCCGGAGGACGGTGGCTGTCAGGGAAGAGTTCGACGGAGTTCGACACACGGCCAGGGGACCACGGCAGCCCGCACGGCAGCACGGCAAAGCACGACGGTGGCCCGTGCGCACGCGCACGTCCGCGCCTGTACGCATGCAGTAACTGCTGCTGTGCTCTGGTGCTGCTGCGACGGCCCGGTCGTGCTCGGCCAGGCCGGCGATGGCGGGGGCTGCATAGTGGTGGTTGAGATACTGATGGTGGTGGTGGCCATGGCGTAGTGGTGGCGATTTGGATGATGATGGTGGTGGTGCGGTTTGGTTGAGGTAGAGGAGGAGATGGAGGAAAGTAGGAGGAGGAGATGGGAGAGGAGAGGTTGGTCGGGGCTGAGCCTGCCGGGGTGGTGGCCGGCGGCGCTCGGCCGGGGAGGAGGTCGGGTTGCATGGAAGTGCAATGGTGGTGGTGGCGGTTTGTAGTTGCTGCTGTTGGTGTTTAGTTATGTAGAAAAATTAGAATAGGTGAGAGAGAGAGAAAGAGATGAGTTGTTAAATGAGAGGAAGAGAGAGAAAAGAGTATTCTTGGGGTTAGGGCCGGCCATGCATGGGGTGTGTGGGGATGTTGGCTGCTAAGGATATGGAGGGAAATTAATGGTAAGGATTTATTTGGAGAAATCAAGTGGTTAAGGTTAAAAGTAGGGAAATTGGCCATTCCAAGGGTTTTTAATAAATGGAAATTCCAATAAATAGTGAAATAGGATTCAATATTATTTTTGGACGAGGAAAGTGAGGGTGTCATGATGGAGGGTAACATGGAGCTTGGACTGGGTTCGGTCAAACAGGGTTGGATAAAAATCGGACATTGTGCAAAAATTGAATAAAAATAAGTGTTGATGATCATGGATAAATAAGTAGCACATGGAGATTCCAATAAATAGGACACAAGTGTCGGACGGGTAGTAGGATCAATGTGGGCCATGTCCATAATTGGGGCTGACAGGTTTTGGTCGACAGGGTACCCACAAATCAAGTTGGAAAAAGAATGTGACACCGTGGGGTGAAATAAAATCGGGTCACGTGTCAGGAAAGTTGTGCGAAGCAAATGGAGCACAAAATGGCGTGTCTGAGTGGGACACGAAGGTCATGGGTGACGAGCATCTCGAGTAGATCATCAATGAGAAGTTGGTTTCAAGAAACTAACTGGTCTTGCGCTCCCAAATTAAAAGTCACGGTAACGTGCTGAAAATGATCAAAGAAAAGAGTAGGAAAATTAATTAATAATCAAATGGCCTAAATCGACCCAAAGTTGCGCGAAGCAAAAAGAGTACAAGGGAACAAGTTTGGATGGGACACTATATACCATCATGAAGGTAATCCTGTCCACTCAAAAACTCGTGAAGAAGATTTCCAGAGTTGAACATCCCTGACACTCCAAATATCAATGGCACGGAAAAGTACACTTAAAGATAAATAACTGAATAAATTATTTATTAAAACTAAAACAATCAAAAAATTTAAAAAAAAACAACCCGAATTTTAGGGTGCTCACATGCCCGTTGCCTCTATCTGAATCCTAGCTAGTATCAGTGCTAGGCGAAAGATCTCCCTTATATGTTCGATCCATTCGTCGGCATATAGGATACCCTCAGTACCCTTGAAATCTCTCGGCCGTATCTTCTGGAAGTCATGAATGCCCGAGGACCTCGGCTGGTACTGCTACATCTGTCCTCCCTGCGGCTGGACGGTAACCCTCTCTACTGTCGTCATAGCCAGCTGGTGGGCATTGTCTATGTCCTGCCTGAAATCAGCAGACTGACGCTGCTGGGCCTCCATCATCTACTGGAAGAAGGCAAAAAGTTGAGCTGCATCCACTAATCCCGAAGGTGGCTGCTGCTAGGATACCTCTAGGATGACTGGGGTAGGCCTCCGAACAGGTGGCGGTACACCCATAAATGCGAAAGATGCTCCAACCTAAGGAGGAACAAGGAGAGCTGCGGTCCCAGGGCTCTGCCAAGCCGGGTGAGAAGTGGCAGACCTCTCGGTGGTATACCCTGGGCCGGAACAATGAGATCATGTCTGTACCATCCTGGAGACAAATCAAACAAGAAAATCAATACTGAAAAGGAAGCGATATAATCAAAGGAGGACAGTTATTTCAAAATAAAGCAATATCAGCAAGAATTCGATAGCAGGAATTTATATAAGAGTTTTTCCTAAATGTAAT
>JANAVB010008400.1:9939229-10022858 GCA_029216955.1 Iris pallida
AAATTTTGTTATTACATTAATAAGTTGATCTAAATAATCTGCAAACTGCATATATAGGTTGTTGTACATTTGTTTGAAGGACCTAAACCTTGTCGAGGATGTTTGCTTCATTAATCCGAGACTAGTCTCCTTGTCTTGTTTGAAAGATGTTTATGGAACGCATGATGCAAGTGCACGACATATTTGTAACAGTTTGATATCTCGAAAACAAAGTCGACTTGTTTTCTTGCCATATAACCCTACGTAATACATTTCTTACTTATTTTTCTTCTACAAGTTCTCACTAACTCGATAACTTGTATATATCTTGGTGTTATATGGTGTTACAGTTTTTTTTGGGTTTTTGTTGTCATTGATCTATCACTAAGGAGAGCATATTATCTGGACTCTTTGAGGAGTTACATCCATGACGATCTTAAGTACATTGTAACAGGGTATGCATCAATATTTGTACCATATTTTAGGAATGTCACAACTACAGTTAAGGTACTAATTAGATGATTCGATAATGACTATTAATATTATCCACTTTAATTTGCATATAATGGACTTCAGATGTTTCATGCTCAGTTGGAAAATCAAGTCAAAAAATTTAAATTGAACTGGATAACAATTAAGGTACAATATATTTCTCTCATGTAAATGTCAATGAAAAATAAATACAAGTTTATAAGGACTTTGCTTAATTTTTTATGATTAGGCGCCAGAACAAGCTGACTCTATGGAATGTGGGTACTATGTGATGAGATTTATGAAGGAGATCACATCTGATCGAACCTTACTTAATCCAAAGGTGATGTTTTTCTTAATCGACATGTATATTTAGAATATAACTATATCATGACAGTATTAGTTTCATTTTTCTTCCTATTTACAAACAGTACAATCAAAAGGGAGACTACAATTTTGAAGAAATTAATGACGTTCGTACAGAGTGGATGGAACATGTTTTGCAGTTCCTTAGCTAACAAATCGTCGCAGGTAATTTTAGACCTTATCTACAGTGAATACATGCATTTAATTTGTGTGCTGGACTATTTAAATCTGGTATACTCACTGTTGTTGCATACAGAACTTCATTGATACATATATAACTTGGGTCACTGATACTCACTGCTGTTGCACCCTAATTTTCCTAACTTTGTTCACAGATACTCACTGCTGTTGCACCCTAATACTTCTAACTTTGTTCAATGATACTCCTGCTGATACACCCTAATTTTCCTTCTTAGTTCATGTCTAACTGACTGTGCATATTGACTCATGTCTTAGCTGACTCGGTTACATGTCCATATTGTCTGATACCCAATGTTAGAATGATGACATAATTGAAGTAGTAATGCTATGTAGAAAGAAGAAGCCTCAAATACTGTACTGATATTGGACTTTTACTGAGCTCCTCTCCTATGCTAACTTGCTAATGCTTGATATATACTGAACCTATCTGCCAATAGCCATTAATGTACTCTCCCATTTTCCTTTGGTTCTCAAGTAACTAATTGTGTGCCTTGATCACTAGATTTCCTTCAATGTATAGACTTTGATGTATAAAAGCAGGTTATAACTCTAATACTCAAGCTTGAGCTTAAAACTCTGATATTCTGCACATTTCAGTATGCATGGCCTCTAGCCTGCTGCTTGTAGCTTCATTGTACTACTTTATACTTCTCTACACAACTTCAGTTATTGTTATAGTTATTATAGTTATTATTGTTCTCTGTCCAATTTGATAAGTAAATGTATCCAGATATTTCCAAGATACCTATATGCATCTTTACACATATTCATTCAAGTACGTACTCAGAGCCACATTGCTCCGTCCCGTACAACAAACTGAACCGATATCTAATCATCAACGAGAAACTTCAAATTGTCTCGAGTTCTTGTGTGTGCAGCAATAAAGTCAAACTGTATTGATATTTTTATAATAGTGTAGTTCAATAGTTATATAAGAACATGTAGGAGAAGTATTGATAATTTGTGTTCTTGTTCTCTCAGGAACTTGCAGAAAAATGAATGTGCATGCTGTCAATAGAAGAATGTTGTGGATATGGGAGGGATGTGCTCCGATCTGGTTTGCTACATTTTTGGTTTCATTTGTATGATTATCACAGTTTGGATGTTTAAGTGGTATGGAAACTACAGTTGTGGGATATGTATACTTTGTGGTTGGATTATGTTTTGTGGTTGGACAAGTGATTGATGTTTGTGGTTGGATTATATTTTGTGGTTGGACAAGTGATGGAAGTTTGTATGGGACATGTTGAAAGTTTTTGGTGTATGAACAATACAGTTTGTTAATATAAAAATTGGGCTTTATAGTAATTTGATGTATGTGTATCTTCTGGATTGATATTATGTGTGTTTGATTAATATTATATAATTCTTGACGAAATTTTGGCAAGCTTCTCTTGACGGTATTTTGGCTAGCTTCTCTTGACGGTTGTCAAACATCAAATTTAATTCAAATCATGCTGCATAATAGCCGTGAATAAATGCTTTTCCTGATGGATTTTGGCCCTAAAAAAATTTCTTAACGGCTAATAGCCATCATCTAGGCCGGAGTCAAGAAAAGTTTTTGCCTACGTTGACGGTTTCTAAAAACTACTATCATGACGG
Organism: Iris pallida; assembly: GCA_029216955.1. Lineage (NCBI taxonomy): Eukaryota > Viridiplantae > Streptophyta > Magnoliopsida > Asparagales > Iridaceae > Iris > Iris pallida. The sequence continues at coordinate 9,941,849 of JANAVB010008400.1, forward strand.
CTAAAAATAGTCAAAAAAAAACGACTTCATATGACGGCTAAAAACTGTCAAGAAAAGTCCTGCCAGCGACCGTCAAGAAAGGGGGGTCCTTTCTTGACTCCGGCCTAATCCATAACTGTCAAGATACCCCTTTCTTGACGGAAAAAAACCATCAAGAAAAGCCTTTTCTTGTAGTGTCTTGTTATAATTGCCACCGTTTAGTATAATTAGTTTTAAGTACTTACCAACATGATTATGTACTTAGAAAATCTAAATGGTCTCTTTTTTTTAGTTATAAAGATTAAATTAGACATAAGAGAGTGAGAGAAGCCACTTTTTTTTAAACTGGCATAATAATTATTTCAATTTATTTGAAAAAAAAAAGTTAAAATAAAGAATAAATTGGGTGAAGGAAATGGGGTTGACATAGAGACATGTCAACTCTGAGCTTAGATTCGAAAAGTCCTAAGGGCCATTGAAAATTTAATATGCTATGAATTACTAGTTCATCGTTCTTTATTTTACAGTTAAACTGGAGAAAGAATAATTTTATATATTCTTCTCTCAACAACAACACTTTATTCCTCTAATTAATATGCCATGATTTACTATGTTCATCTTTCCTTATATTTTACAGTTAAGCTGGAGAAGAATAAATTTATTTATGTTAGTGCTGGGGCACAATTTTTTGATGGAAAACTGAGAAGATGAAACAATTGTAAGAACAATGTTCCAACGCAACACTTCTAGGAAGGTTGCGCAAGTATAACGAAGATCTAAGAAGATCTCATTATTATATTACGAGAATCTAAAAAGATTTCGTAATCCATAGCAGCATATGATATACGAGAATCTAAGAAGATTTCGTAATCACAGCAACGAAGAAGATGACTGGCAAAAGATGGAAGATGGCCCGCTGGGGTGAATGATCACCGTTGCTCAAAGATATATTCGCCCCACACGAATATCTTCCAGGAACCAGCAAGTTCGTCGGAGAACTTTGGAACACTTCTGCTCTTCTGACTCCTCGGATCGTACACGAACTCCCGTACAAAAGTAACGCTGGTGCAAAGCTTCTCTTCTCTCTCACAAACTCTGTTTACTGGTGTTAAGAAACACTTGTAAACTTTCGTAACTCTCTGAATGTGTTCTATCTCGTATATATGCCTGTGAGAGAGAGGAGACCTTATATAGGCCCGAGTAGCAACTGCCCGGTTAGCACAACATTCGGGACGTGGTAATAACCACTCTGAACGTGCAGTAATCGCTCAGATCATGCACAAGCACGATCTGAAGCAAGTTACGCCACTCTAGCAACCCGGGCACCTTGTACCTTGCGTACAGAGCCACTTGCGCCACACTGCGCCATACGTCTTGTGCGCCTTGCACACCTTGTGCCACACGCACAACGGACACATTGTGCCACTTGCGTAACCTGGCCGGCGCAACCTGGGCGTAATCTGGCGCAACCTGTGCACAATCTGCACGCAACCTGGCGCAACCTGTGTGCAGCCTGGCGCAACTTGGCGCAACCTGTGCGCAACCTGTCGCGCACCCTGGTCGCGCAACCTAGGCCGCGCAACGTGGCACGCTACTTGGCTACGCAAGTGGCTCGTACAACGAGCGCAACTAAAGCGCACTATGCGCCTAGCGACGATGCTGACATGCTATGTGCAAAGTGTGCCAACAAAATGCCACATTACGCCGCGTGAGCCCGAGTCCGAGTTCGAGTCCGAGTCCGAGTCCGAGTCGCTAAGCCCCTACGGGGCTTAGCTCCCATGGAAATAAATTTCCCAAAAGCAAAAAAGCATTAATGCTTTTAATTGTTGATTTAGCCTTTTTTTTCATTAGAAAAATAATCCCACATGGCACACCCATGTGCACCTCCACAACACATGTGCATCTCTAAACTAGCATAGCTAATATATAGAGATACAAATTCTTTGGCCTATCCGATGTGGGACTAAAATTTCTAAAGAAAAGGCCAAAAACCCAACAATCCCCCACATATCTCTATATATGGGTATAAGTGTTCCCCACAATAACTGTCTATCATGCATTAGGAGAGATGTCGCTGACGACTTGAATCTTCCCGTATGGGTCAAACAACAGACTATAATACAAGAATGGACTAAGCCTTGAATTCTGCATCATAGCTGAAATTCTTCCCACTCACATAATGTAGTTACATGTGCTTCTGGCTACACATTAAAGGCCATGTCCCAGCCTGGTTTCAGTGTATAATTTTGGGCGTCTACAAGTTTACCCTCAAGAGACGGCCTGATATCTATTTGTCCATATACTATAGGTGAGTTCATTATAAAGAGACATGGCATGAAGCGCTTTGCGCTTTCCTTGCTGTGCTACACCGCTATGACATGGCATAAAGCCGAGGCCTTATCCCGTACCGGAAACCTCATCGTAGTGTAATACTTCTGTAGCATGAGGCAACCGCCTCTTTGTAGTGCCAAACTACCCAGCATGAAGCATTAGGCTCCCTTGCAGTGTTACGCCGCAATGACATGGCTTGGAAGGCCGAGGCTTTATCCCTAACCGGGTACCTCATCGTGGTGTCGTGCCAATATAAAATAAGGAACTCCTCCTCTTTGTAGTGCTGACTACTCCCCTCTTTATTTTAACATACAGCATTAGGCTAACTGCCTATTTGCGGTGCTATGCCGCTGTGACTTGGCTAGCAAAGCCGAGGCATTACCCCATGTCAGGGAACCTCATGGTGGAGTCACCCTACAGTAGCATGGAGTTTTACTCCTTGTAGTGCTGTTCTACCTCCTGTAAAGCACACCAGGTATTCACTCTGCCTGTGAACTCTTTAAGGCATTTAAGCCAACCTTCCCACAGGATCCGTTTTCCGTAGAAAACAATAGTAGAAAACAGTGGTTATAGGTCCGTAACCTCTCCATGCCCAATAGAACATGTACCCACCGTTCCTGATATTCTTCCGATTAGTGGTCCTCCCTTGAACCAAAAGCTAGATGCCTAGTAGATTTCTCTTTGAACTATTAGCATAAAACTTTATGGTAGGAATACAATAATACAATATCAGAATGCCTTCAAGCCCATTTTACAAGCTGTGTCATCGACCAGCTGGCGCTTGAGGCCCTTGTTGAACGGATCCGCCAGGTTCTCCTGACTCCGAACATCAATCACTGTAATAACACCCCCTCTTGATGAGATCGTGTACTGCCCTGTGCTTCAAACGCACAGTCCTCTTCTTTCCATTGAAGAGATCATTTGATGCCACCGCCGCAGTCGCCTGATTGTCGTAGTATATCGGTATCGCCGGTATTTGCGCCCCAACCACTGGAAGATCATACATGAGCTCCCAAAGCCATTCTGCTTCCTCGGCTGCGATATCAAGTACAAAGAACTCAGATTCTATGGATGACCGCAAGAGCATAGTCTGTTTCTTCGACTTTCACGATATAGCAGCTCCACCCACTGTGAAAATGAATCCACCTGTGGACCTCTCGCTCTCCACCTCTGAGCACCAGCTGGCATCACTGAAGCCTTCCACTACCGACGGATCTCCGCTGTAGTACAGTGCATATGTCTGAGTCTTCTTGAGATATCTCATAACCCGTTTCACAGCTTTCCAGTATTCAACACCTGGGTTGCTCGTGAAACGACTCAGCATTCCCACGACGAAAGCTATGTCAGGCCTAGTGGCAGTAGTAGCATACATCAAACTCCCGATTACGCATGCATACTCCAGCTGCCTGACACTTTCCCCTGAATTAGGCTTCAACTTTATATCACACATGTACGGCGTATCGATCCCTGGAAGATTCTGATACCCATAACGAGTGATCATTTTCTCAATATAATAAGACTGTGACAGCGCTAGTCTAGTGTCTGTACGGATGATCTTGATCCCTAAGATCACAACAGCTTCCTCCAAGTCCTTCATACTGAACTTGCTCGAGATGAATTTCTTTGTCTCCGTGACACAGCTCATATTCGTACCTAGGATAAGCATGTCGTCCATATACAGACAAACGATTACACCTCTTCCATCAGCGAACTTCGTGTAAACATACTTGTCCGTCTCGCTGACCATGTAACCATTTGACCTTATAACTTTGTCAAATTTCTCATGCCACATCTTGAGAGTCTGTTTAAGACCGTGCAAAGATTTTACCAACTTGCAGACTTTGTCTTCAAGACCCTTGACGACAAATCTCTCTGGCTGTTGTATGTATATCTCTTCGGTCAGCTCGCCATTTAGGAAAGCCGCTTTCACATCCATCTGATGTATTACCATCTTATGTATTGCTGCAAGAGCAATCAACACTCTGATGGTGGTCATCCGGGCTACTGGAGCATACGTGTCAAAGTAGTCAATCCCCTGCTTCTGAGAAAACCTCTTGGCTACCAACCTAGCCTTGAACTTGTCAATAGTTCCGTCTGCTTTCATCTTCTTCTTGAAGATCCATTTGCATTCGATGGGTTTCGCTCCTTCAGGAAGATCAACCAACACCCAAGTGTTATTTGAGGTGATAGAATCAATTTCATTGTCAATCGCCTCCTTCCAGAAAACTGCGTCTCTGGTCTTCATCGCCTCATCATAGGTAAGCGGATCAGCTTCCACATGAAAGGTGATAAAGTCACTTCTGAAGTCCTTTGGCCTCCTCATATGCTTAGTTGACGGCTCAGCTTGTTCTGGTTCAATCGTTGTTTCAACAACAATATCTTTTTGGACTACATCTTTATTGAAGACTTCAGTTTCCTGCGCACCCTCAATGTTCTCCGGTACATCCGTAAGAACAATATTCATGTGCCTTGCAAATTTGTCTTCAAAATATTCTGCGTCGCGAGATTCAATGATATGATTTGACTCAATATCAAGAAATCTTCGAGCATCACTCTTCTCGGCATACCCCAAGAAGATCATCTTAGAAGTCCTTGTCCCAAGCTTCTGAATCTTCAGATCTGGAAGCTTGACATATGTCAGACATCCCCACACTCGAATGACATTCAAGTTAGGTCTGACCTTGAACCAGAGTTCATGAGGAGTAACGTTTGAAGTTGCATGAGGTACTCTATTTAGAATAAAAGTGGTCGTCAATGCAGCTTCTCTCCAATAACACTTAGGAAGGCCAACAGTCAACAACATTGAGTTAATCATTTCTGTTAATGTTCTGTTCTTCCTCTTTGTTACTCTATTTGATTGAAGAGAGTACGGAGCCGTAGTCCCATTGACAATTCTATGTTCCTTGCAGAACGATGCGAATTTATGAGACCTGTACTCCCCATCTCAATCACTTCTTATTCTTTTGAGTTGTTGTCCAGTCTGCCGCTCAGCTTCGGCTCTGAACTCCTTGAACTTCTCGAATACTTCGTCTTTAGCCTTCATCAAGTAGACGAAAGCATACTTTGAGAAGTCATCGATGAAGGTTATGAAATACTTTATCCCGGCCTTTGTAGAGAACTGTTTGAAGTCACAGATATCGGAGTGTACCAACTCCAGAAGATCTGTACTTCGATTAACCCGAGGAAAGGGTTTCCTTGTGATCTTTGTTTGAGCACAAACTTCACATTTCTCTACCTTACCCCCACACTTAGAGATAAGTCCTAGACTAGACATTCTGTTTATTCGTTTACAATGAACATGTCCTAGCCTATTATGCCATAACTCAAGAGTATAAGCAGAAGGAGTGATTGCAGTAATTACATTAGACTGATTTATAAGCTGAATTTTGAACATCCCTTCGGTATGAAAAGCTTTTTCGAAATATGTTCCCTTGATAGACATCACCATCTGGCCAGCATTGATGTCTATCCTAAGGCCTGCGTTGTAGAGTAGGCCTCCTGAGATCAGGTTCTTGGTGATAGCAGGTACGTACTTCACGTCTTGAAGCGTCAGAGACTTGCCAGAAGTCAGCTTCAATACCACCGTCCCAATCTCGAGCACTTCAGCTTGTTCCTGGTTCGCTATCATAACCACTTCAGAAGAAAGTGTGAAGGTGGTGAACCACTCCTTGCTGGAGCAAACATGGCAGGTGGCTCCAGTGTCTACCCACCAGTCAGAGTCAGTCCCTACCGCATCAACCTGTACAATCATAACAACAACGTCAGTGATCATAGATACCTTACTAGGCTCTCCTTGCTCTGATTGCTTGGTCTTTGCTTTGCATTCATTCTTGAAGTGGCCCTTCTTACCACACTTGAAACAAGACATCTGAGACTTTGCCTTCTTTCGTTTGAAGGAAGTCCCCTTCACGGTCAGATTGTTAGGGTCCTTCTTCTTGCTGTGGAAAGCCGTCTGCTTTCTCCTTGGTTCCTTGGTATGAACCAGATTGGCGTTAGCCAATTGCTTGGACAGTGTGTCCACCTTCAGTTGAGCCCGCATCTGGTCCTCAACATAGATTTTTTGCAAGAGATCTTCAAGGCTGATCTCAAGCTTCTTCCTATGCATGTTTGCATAGAACTTACTCCACCCAGCGGGGAGCTTCGAGACAATCCCTCCAACAACAAACTTGTCGGGAAGGGGCATTGCCTCGTCTTCCAGTTTCTGTCGCAGCTTCAGGAATTCCTTTACCTGCGGCAGCATGGACTTCTCATCCTCAAAGAGCCATTTTTGATATTTTTTAACCACAAATATCTTGCTCCTGTTCTTGTCTTCTTCGTACAGTTTCTCCAGAGACTCCCATATGTCTCTAGCAATAAGTTTCTTACTGTAGGATTCTGCTAGGGAATCCTCCATAGCATTCAGGATAAGCAGCCTGTAAATTCTATTCTCTCTTCTCCACTTGGCCTGAAGTTTAGTAGCCGCAGTGATTGCGACAGCAGACCCAGTATCTGGAATAGTAGGGTCCTCTTCAAGAAGCACGTGATCAACGTCTCTGAGTTGAAGAGTGAGATAAACTTTCCTCTTCCAGACTTGATAATGCTCTCAATCAAACTTTTCTATCGTACAAAAGTCAGTATTGAGGAGTGAAGCATTAAAGTTTTCCATCGTAGCAATATAGCTTTGAGATTGTCAGTGCCGGGGCACAATTTTTTGATGAAAAACTGAGAAGATGAAACAATTGTAAGAACAATGTTCTAACGCAACACTTCTAAGAAGGTTGCGCAAGTATAACGAAGATTTAAGAAGATCTTGTTATTATATTACGAGAATCTAAAAAGATTTCGTAATCCACAGCAGCATATGATATACGAGAATCTAAGAAGATTTCGTAATCACAGCAACGAAGAAGATGACTGGCGAAAGATGGAAGATGGCCTGCTGGGGTGAATGATCACCGTTGTTCAAAGCTATATTTGCCCCACACAAATAGCTTCCAGGAACCAGCAAGTTCGTCGGAGAACTTTGGAACACTTCTGCTCTTCTGACTTCTCGGATCGTACACGAACTCCCGTACAAAAGCAACGCTGGTGCAAAGCTTCTCTTCTCTCTCACAAACTCTGTTTACTTGTGTTAAGAAACACTTGTAAACTTTCGTAACTCTTTGAATGTGTTCTATCTCGTATATATGCCTGTGAGAGAGAGGAGACCTTATATAGGCCCGAGTAGCAACTGCCCGGTTAGCACAACATTCGGGACGTGGTAATAACCACTGCGAACGTGCAGTAACCGCTCAGATCATGCACAAGCACGATCTGAAGCAAGTTGCGCCACTCTAGCAACCCGCACGTCTTGCACCTTGCGCACAGAGCCACTTGCGCGCAACCTGCGCGCAACCTGGCGCGCAACGTGGCATACAACTTGGCCGCGCAAGTGGCTCGCGCAACGAGCGCAACTAAAGTGCACTATGCACCTAGCGACAATGCTAAGTGCAAAGTCGCTAGGTGCATAGTGCGCCAACAAAACGTCACATTACGCCTCATGAGCCCGAACCTGAGCCCGAGCCCGAGTCCGAGTCGCTAAGCCCCTACGGGGCTTAGCTTCTATGGAAATAAATTTTCCAAGAGCAAAAAGCATTAATGCTTTTAATTGTTGATTTAGCCTTCTTCCATTAGAAAAATAATCCCACATGGCACACCCATGTGCACCTCCACACCACATGTGCATCTCTAAACTAGCATAACTAATAGAGATACAACTTCTTTGGCCTATCCAGGGCCGGCCCTGAGCAATTGGGGGCCCGAGGCGAAACTTTTAAAATGGGCCCTCATATATAATGTAAAAAAAAATATATAAATAAAACAAAAATTATTGTAGTCAAGATTTGAACCAAGGACTTATTAAGTATAAGTCTAGGATTGTAACCACTACACCACAATGCTTTTTGTTAAAAAAAATACACACGATATATATTAGTTCTAGTATAGATAGTTCCATGTTGGTGTCCCCTTTCCTCAGGGGGCCCTTGTTAGCACCCTGAAATTCGGGTTGATTTTTTTCATTTTATTTATTTTCTGATTGTTTGGTTTCATTAAATATTTCATTCTATTTATTTATCTGTTAGTGTACTTTTTTATGCCATTGATATTTGGAGTATCAGGGATGTTCAACTCTGGAAATCTTCTTCACGAGTTTTGGAGTGGACACGATTACCTTCATGACGGTATATGGTGTCCCACCCAAACTTATTCCCTTGTGCCCTTTTTCTTCGCTGAACTTCGGGTCGAATTAGACCGTTCGATCAGTAATTGATTTTCCCACTTTTTTCCTCGATCATTTTCAGCGCGTTACCATGATATTTAAATTGGGAGCGCAAGACCAGTCATTTCCTTGAAACCAACTCCTCATTGATGATCTACTCGAGACGCTCGTCACCCATGACCTTCGTTTCCCACTCATTCATGTCATTTTGGGCTCCATTTGATTCGCACAACTTTTCCGACGCGTGACCCGATTTTATTTCACGCCACGGCGTCACATTCATTTTCCAACTTGATTTATGGGTCCCCTGTCGACCAAAACCTGTCTGCCCCAATTATGGACATGGCCCACATTGAGCCTACTATCCGTCCGCCACTTGTGTCCCATTTATTGGAATCCCCATGTGCTACTTATTTGCCCATGATCATCAACACCTAATTTTAATTCTATTTTTGCACAATGTCCAGTTTGATCCAATCCGGCTCCACCGAGCCCAGTCCAGCTCCATGATGTCCTCCATCGTAGCACCCTCGTATTTTCTTACCCGAAAATATCGAGTACCCTTCTACCCATTTTTCCTATATTTAATAAAATTTCTGTTGAATTAAAATCCCTTTGGAATGACCAATTCTTTCCCATTTATTCCTAGCCATTGATTTTCCTAATCAATCCCAACCATTGATTTTCCTACACTTTTCCACACTCATTCACACAGCCAACATGCCGGCCCTAATTTCTAGGGTGGACAAACTTTTTTCCTCTCTCTTCCTCTCTCTCTCACTTCATTAATTGTTCTTCTCTCTCCCTTCCTTAATATATTTTTTTCACACTTCTTCAAAACAACAACAGCAGCTACAATACTATCACCACCACCACCCTACAACCCGAGCACCAATCTCCTTCCACCTCCGGCCACCCCCTGGCCTGGCCGTCGGCCTCCCCCCACGACAGCCTCCTCTCCTCCCTCCTTTTCCTCCTCCTCCATCTCCTTATTTCATCATCTCCAACACCATAGCTCACCACCATCACTCCTCTTCCTTCTTCAAACCGAGCGCCTCCACCTCCACCCTCGTCGACGTGCTCCGCCGCCTTGCCCCCTGGCCGGGACGACCACCGCCGGTGCGCGCAACCACTGCTGCAGCAGCTGCACCACCTCCCTTCGCGCGACAGCAGCAGCTCGTGGCGCACAGGCGCGCACGCACGCGCGCGCGTGGGCCGCCGTCGTGCGCTGCCACGCCGCCGTGCGGGCCGCCGTGGCCCCCTGGCCATGCGCGCGAACTCCGGCGATCAGTCCCTGACGGCCACCGTCCTCCGGGACGCGCCGTCGAGGCGATTCGTGCGTTTTGCACGACGTCCCGTCGTGACGCGCGCGAAATCACGTTCATTTTGGCGCTCCGTCGCAGCGACTTCGCGCACGTTTTCCCGGAGATCCGACCGTTGGATCGTCGATTTCTTCGCTCCGTCACAATCTCGGTATATCCACCTTCGCTCATGTCAATTTTCGTCCGTTAATTTTATCGTTTGATACATGAAAACCGGCCACCAAGTTGACCGTTTAAATTGTATTAAATTTGGACAGTTTCGCGGGGCCAACTTCGTCAGCTTGTATCTCCTCTACCGCAGCTCCGTTTGGCGTGCTACCAGTTCCTGTGCGAAGCTGGTATAACCCTCTTGCTACCCCTTCAGTTTCGTTTTATTGTGAGCTTGTTTGATAGGTTGAATTCGACGCCAAAGTTGGCCGTTCGAATTCGTAATTTCCAACTTGTAAAATTCCATTTTTGAACACGGGACTCCAGATTTCATTTCTGACACCACCATTAGATTCGTGGCATCGTTCTGGCATGTTTTCATATAAAATTTGTTAGATTTGGAGAACGTGGGCCCGGGCACGTTTTTCGGTGCAAAGCGGGTCCCACATTCTGGGTCAACGGGACTTTTTGACGCCGGCTCATCGGAATCCAATTCCGGAGATACCGTTGAGTTCGTATCGTCATTCTGGACTCGTTGACAGGTAGTTTGCTGAGTTTTGAGAACTTTGGCTCCGGCACGCATTTCCGTGCAAATCGGAATCCCAAGTTCTGGTCAACGGGCCAAAATAAGATCGGGTCAACGGAATCCAATTCTGGAGATACCGTTGGGTTCGTATCGTCATTCTGGTTGCGTGGACATATAATTTGCTATATTTTATAGACTTGTTTTCTTACACATTTTTTCGGTGCAAAACGGCTCCGACACGGACACCGTTTTGACCCGAAATTACCTTTTTGCCCTTGTGTCCAAATTGGACCGTTGGGTAGGCTATCCTAGCTAATTTAATCATTCTGGACACGTTGGCGATGTTCATTTCATCGTCCGACAATGTTTGTTGATAATTTTTTCTGAGTTTAACTTTTTTATAATTAATTAATAATTAATTCATATAATGTTCGTATTTCGGGATTAGTACAACGAAACTGAGATCAGCCAATTCCAGTGATCTCACATCGCTGAAATTGACAAGTTGGACACGTGGATCACTATAATGAGATTATCAACCTTACCGATAATCTTCTTATCTCGATTTGCGTGACGTAAGTTTCGACGTACAAATAACGAAGTACACTTTATATTAGACTAGAATTGCCCCAGTTTGACCAGAGTTGACCAGTTGACCCAAAGTCAACTGTAAGCCAACACTTGACCTAGTTTGACTAGATTATTGACCGGAGTCGACCTAGAGTTAATTTGACTTAGAAGAACCTAGAATAATATAGATTTCCTGTAGGGATTTATTTATTTCAACTTGAACACCTTGTAACCTGTGTTGCTTTAAATAGGACTCTGTGGCTTCAGTGGGACCTCCTATACATATCAGCTGTTCAGGTTATCGAGGCGAGTACATTCTCTGACCGTTTCATACTTGTCTGGATTTACATTCTTGCTCTAGATTACTGTACTTGATGCTGACACGATTGTTATCACGGATTGGTACTATATGGATCTCCTTTTGGGATGTTATCCCCTTGTATTCACTAGATACATATTGTGATGTGCGTTTCACTTCCATATTGTATTTATTGAATACCTATATCCTTGTATACTCCTTGTGCATATTGTACTCTCAGTATCACATGAGTCCCAGGGATAGACCATTGTACTCTATTGTATAACATTGTACAACCATTGTATAACATTGTACATCTATTGTATAATATTGTACACCCATTGTATAACATTGTACACTATTGTGCAAGATAACGTAACATGAGTGGATCCTTGTGTATTGATTGGGGAGGGGGAGTAGAATTGGTTATGTACTCAAATCCTATTGTACAACATTGTATAACTATTGTATATGTCTATTGTACACCCACGTACAATGGAGTTACCATTGCATTTTCCTAGCCCGTTTACATAACCAGATTGTACTCTAAATCACATGTTCCTTACAGTTCTTACTTATCATATTTAGATATTTCCTGTTATTAAATCTCTACTGTTTTCTATACATTCTTCTTTCAGCGTTTCATGTACTTTACTCTATTGCATGCTTTATATTTCCTAACTCGATATGAACTGCGTGAGATGTTTTGTGCTCGCTCCCGTCCTGACTGGACCTGTTGAAAATTTTACAGATAGCCTGGAGGTGCCTGCTAGCCTAGAGGAGACACATTAGAGGTTGTTTAGGTAGTTATTTTATTTTGTCTGGAGTTGTATTTTACTTTGTGGATTACTGTATCTTTATTTGAGTTTTGAGATGTACTTCTGGGTTCATGTATCTTAGACACTTAGACTTCTATCTCCTGTATTTATTTTAGATTTCATGTTTTATCTATCTTTATCATGCTCTACCTTAGATGTGATTGAGTTTGTATCTGCTATGTCACCCCCATTCGGGGAGTATAAACTGTTTAGTCTTATACTGTTAGATGCATTGAGACCTAGGACAGCGTTCTACCGCCGACACTGCGGCGTAGGCTGGGCGTCGTTACGTTCTCGTGCCCTAACTCTAGGGTGCGGGTCGTGACACGTTTTTAGTGGTGGCCCATGCAGGTCGAGACTAAAGTGTAGTGGTATTCGAACTAGAGTACCACTACAGCCTGCAGTAGGATTAGGATATATTTTGAAGGTACTCAATCACAGATAGGAACCCTTGAGAGATTTCCGGGACGACCCTGGAGAATCTTATTTAACTTCGATTTGAAAACTCTCTTTTTCCTTTGATTTAATATATTTTACTTTTGTTGTTAAATTTGATTTTTACGGATTATTGTTGAATTGGAGTTTGTATTTATTTTGATGGAAGATTTTCGAATTTTGAATTTTGATGATAGCTGTTGCATTCGAGTTTGTATTTTGATGGATTTTGTTCGTTTTGAATTTTGATGTTCGTTAATAAATTTGATTTGATTTTGAGTATTTATTATTGATTAATTTAATTTTTGGCAAGATGAAATTATATGGGCTAGGCCATCTATGTTATGGAATCTAGTCTTCTATAGTCACATTAGCCAGCATGGTGAGGACATATAGTCTGACTCTGGATATATTTCTCGGGTGTGGGAATTTAAGGTTTTCGCAGCCAAGCATGCGGCACCGCGAAAATGTTAAATACCATAATTCTAGAAATATGTGCATAAGTCAAGGGCTCTGTGATTATCGTAGCCTTGCTTACTAGTATGACGAGGATTTAGAGTACCATGATTTTGGATAGACACATATGATTATCAGATTGTACTTAAAATATTTTGAACATGTTTTCTCTACTTTTTCTCAGTCATTCAAAAAAAAAGGGATTTATTATTTGTTGTTTTGCCTAGTTTCTTGTCATTTAACTTAAGAGTATGTTTAGTTGTTTTCATAAACCTTTGTGTAACTTTTTGCTATGAGTTCTTCTTAATACAATAAATCGATGAATTTGCTAGACTTTATCTTGGATTTGATAATTTAACTCTGGATTTCAGAATGGTTCCTTCTTTAAACAGATAAGCAAAACAGATTTTATCATTATTCTTTCTTGCCATTTTTCTTGTTTTAGATGATAATAAAACTGTCTTGATTTTGTCAATCACCTGCTTGCAATCTTGGTAGGAATCTAAATGTTGGTCCTGATGTAGAAATTAATTTTTATTGGGACATGAGAATATGTATATGAATATATATAGCAGACACTTTGCCTAACACGTATGCATGCTACACTTAATTTTTTCACATATCCAGATACATATTAATATGTCGTTGATGTTAAATTGTCAAAACCCCAATATTTCTGGTCCTCTACTTTTCCATGTTTAGATTCGAAAATTAAATGAAAATTTCATGTTATTAGTTATGTTTACATCACTGCAACATGTTAATATTACACTTGTTTAAATGTTAGCTTATTTTCAGATTTTGTATATAAATGCTGAACTAAAACTGGGTTTAACCTTTCAATACTAAGCTATAACCCTGTACAAGGACACACATACACGCCTACTATCTAACCATATGAACATGTCCCCATACACATGATGCTAGTTTTCCTTCTCTAACGCTCTCTCAGTATATATATTGTGATTTGATTTCAGTGCAAGTGACTTATTTTCTTGGGATAGTATTTCTTTTTTTCAGATAATTGTAGTTACCTTCCTTTATTTTTTTGTTTTTATGAGTACCAGTTTTCATATGGGGTGGTAGACAACCTTATTGTTTTGATGGTTGTTGTTTCTGTATCTTCCTATTTTAGCACCCGGGATTGCTTGTGTGTTGATACCCTATAACCGTTGGTTAGCATGACTAGTAAACCTAGATGAGACTTCACTGTCACCGTATGCCATGACCCTGTATGCCGTTCTTTTGATGGTATGTTTTATTAAAGTTCTGGGACTTTGATTTTGGGGGTTTGACCTAGAGGGAGTAGGGACATTTTAATTTCGAGGACGAAATTTTTATAAGGTGGGTAGGATGTTAGCACCCTGAAATTCGGGTTGATTTTTTTCATTTTATTTATTTTCTGATTGTTTGGTTTCATTAAATATTTCATTCTATTTATTTATCTGTTAGTGTACTTTTTTATGCCATTGATATTTGGAGTATCAGGGATGTTCAACTCTGGAAATCTTCTTCACGAGTTTTGGAGTGGACACGATTACCTTCATGACGGTATATGGTGTCCCACCCAAACTTATTCCCTTGTGCCCTTTTTTCTTCGCTGAACTTCGGGTCGAATTAGACCGTTCGATCAGTAATTGATTTTCCCACTTTTTTCCTCGATCATTTTCAGCGCGTTACCATGATATTTAAATTGGGAGCGCAAGACCAGTCATTTCCTTGAAACCAACTCCTCATTGATGATCTACTCGAGACGCTCGTCACCCATGACCTTCGTTTCCCACTCATTCATGTCATTTTGGGCTCCATTTGATTCGCACAACTTTTCCGACGCGTGACCCGATTTTATTTCACGCCACGGCGTCACATTCATTTTCCAACTTGATTTATGGGTCCCCTGTCGACCAAAACCTGTCTGCCCCAATTATGGACATGGCCCACATTGAGCCTACTATCCGTCCGCCACTTGTGTCCCATTTATTGGAATCCCCATGTGCTACTTATTTGCCCATGATCATCAACACCTAATTTTAATTCTATTTTTGCACAATGTCCAGTTTGATCCAATCCGGCTCCACCGAGCCCAGTCCAGCTCCATGATGTCCTCCATCGTAGCACCCTCGTATTTTCTTACCCGAAAATATCGAGTACCCTTCTACCCATTTTTCCTATATTTAATAAAATTTCTGTTGAATTAAAATCCCTTTGGAATGACCAATTCTTTCCCATTTATTCCTAGCCATTGATTTTCCTAATCAATCCCAACCATTGATTTTCCTACACTTTTCCACACTCATTCACACAGCCAACATGCCGGCCCTAATTTCTAGGGTGGACAAACTTTTTTCCTCTCTCTTCCTCTCTCTCACTTCATTAATTGTTCTTCTCTCTCCCTTCCTTAATATATTTTTTTCACACTTCTTCAAAACAACAACAGCAGCTACAATACTATCACCACCACCACCCTACAAACCCGAGCACCAATCTCCTTCCACCTCCGGCCACCCCCTGGCCTGGCCGTCGGCCTCCCCCCACGACAGCCTCCTCTCCTCCCTCCTTTTCCTCCTCCTCCATCTCCTTATTTCATCATCTCCAACACCATAGCTCACCACCATCACTCCTCTTCCTTCTTCAAACCGAGCGCCTCCACCTCCACCCTCGTCGACGTGCTCCGCCGCCTTGCCCCCTGGCCGGGACGACCACCGCCGGTGCGCGCAACCACTGCTGCAGCAGCTGCACCACCTCCCTTCGCGCGACAGCAGCAGCTCGTGGCGCACAGGCGCGCACGCACGCGCGCGCGTGGGCCGCCGTCGTGCGCTGCCACGCCGCCGTGCGGGCCGCCGTGGCCCCCTGGCCATGCGCGCGAACTCCGGCGATCAGTCCCTGACGGCCACCGTCCTCCGGGACGCGCCGTCGAGGCGATTCGTGCGTTTTGCACGACGTCCCGTCGTGACGCGCGCAAAATCACGTTCATTTTGGCGCTCCGTCGCAGCGACTTCGCGCACGTTTTCCCGGAGATCCGACCGTTGGATCGTCGATTTCTTCGCTCCGTCACAATCTCGGTATATCCACCTTCGCTCATGTCAATTTTCGTCCGTTAATTTTATCGTTTGATACATGAAAACCGGCCACCAAGTTGACCGTTTAAATTGTATTAAATTTGGACAGTTTCGCGGGGCCAACTTCGTCAGCTTGTATCTCCTCTACCGCAGCTCCGTTTGGCGTGCTACCAGTTCCTGTGCGAAGCTGGTATAACCCTCTTGCTACCCCTTCAGTTTCGTTTTATTGTGAGCTTGTTTGATAGGTTGAATTCGACGCCAAAGTTGGCCGTTCGAATTCGTAATTTCCAACTTGTAAAATTCCATTTTGAACACGGGACTCCAGATTTCATTTCTGACACCACCATTAGATTCGTGGCATCGTTCTGGCATGTTTTCATATAAAATTTGTTAGATTTGGAGAACGTGGGCCCGGGCACGTTTTTCGGTGCAAAGCGGGTCCCACATTCTGGGTCAACGGGACTTTTTGACGCCGGCTCATCGGAATCCAATTCCGGAGATACCGTTGAGTTCGTATCGTCATTCTGGACTCGTTGACAGGTAGTTTGCTGAGTTTTGAGAACTTTGGCTCCGGCACGCATTTCCGTGCAAACCGGAATCCCAAGTTCTGGTCAACGGGCCAAAATAAGATCGGGTCAACGGAATCCAATTCTGGAGATACCGTTGGGTTCGTATCGTCATTCTGGTTGCGTGGACATATAATTTGCTATATTTTATAGACTTGTTTTCTTACACATTTTTTCGGTGCAAAACGGCTCCGACACGGACACCGTTTTGACCCGAAATTACCTTTTTGCCCTTGTGTCCAAATTGGACCGTTGGGTAGGCTATCCTAGCTAATTTAACCATTCTGGACACGTTGGCGATGTTCATTTCATCGTCCGACAATGTTTGTTGATAATTTTTTCTGAGTTTAACTTTTTTATAATTAATTAATAATTAATTCATATAATGTTCGTATTTCGGGATTAGTACAACGAAACTGAGATCAGCCAATTCCAGTGATCTCACATCGCTGAAATTGACAAGTTGGACACGTGGATCACTATAATGAGATTATCAACCTTACCGATAATCTTCTTATCTCGATTTGCGTGACGTAAGTTTCGACGTACAAATAACGAAGTACACTTTATATTAGACTAGAATTGCCCCAGTTTGACCAGAGTTGACCAGTTGACCCAAAGTCAACTGTAAGCCAACACTTGACCTAGTTTGACTAGATTATTGACCGGAGTCGACCTAGAGTTAATTTGACTTAGAAGAACCTAGAATAATATAGATTTCCTGTAGGGATTTATTTATTTCAACTTGAACACCTTGTAACCTGTGTTGCTTTAAATAGGACTCTGTGGCTTCAGTGGGACCTCCTATACATATCAGCTGTTCAGGTTATCGAGGCGAGTACATTCTCTGACCGTTTCATACTTGTCTGGATTTACATTCTTGCTCTAGATTACTGTACTTGATGCTGACACGATTGTTATCACGGATTGGTACTATATGGATCTCCTTTTGGGATGTTATCCCCTTGTATTCACTAGATACATATTGTGATGTGCGTTTCACTTCCATATTGTATTTATTGAATACCTATATCCTTGTATACTCCTTGTGCATATTGTACTCTCAGTATCACATGAGTCCCAGGGATAGACCATTGTACTCTATTGTATAACATTGTACAACCATTGTATAACATTGTACATCTATTGTATAATATTGTACACCCATTGTATAACATTGTACACTATTGTGCAAGATAACGTAACATGAGTGGATCCTTGTGTATTGATTGGGGAGGGGGAGTAGAATTGGTTATGTACTCAAATCCTATTGTACAACATTGTATAACTATTGTATATGTCTATTGTACACCCACGTACAATGGAGTTACCATTGCATTTTCCTAGCCCGTTTACATAACCAGATTGTACTCTAAATCACATGTTCCTTACAGTTCTTACTTATCATATTTAGATATTTCCTGTTATTAAATCTCTACTGTTTTCTATACATTCTTCTTTCAGCGTTTCATGTACTTTACTCTATTGCATGCTTTATATTTCCTAACTCGATATGAACTGCGTGAGATGTTTTGTGCTCGCTCCCGTCCTGACTGGACCTGTTGAAAATTTTACAGATAGCCTGGAGGTGCCTGCTAGCCTAGAGGAGACACATTAGAGGTTGTTTAGGTAGTTATTTTATTTTGTCTGGAGTTGTATTTTACTTTGTGGATTACTGTATCTTTATTTGAGTTTTGAGATGTACTTCTGGGTTCATGTATCTTAGACACTTAGACTTCTATCTCCTGTATTTATTTTAGATTTCATGTTTTATCTATCTTTATCATGCTCTACCTTAGATGTGATTGAGTTTGTATCTGCTATGTCACCCCCATTCGGGGAGTATAAACTGTTTAGTCTTATACTGTTAGATGCATTGAGACCTAGGACAGCGTTCTACCGCCGACACTGCGGCGTAGGCTGGGCGTCGTTACGTTCTCGTGCCCTAACTCTAGGGTGCGGGTCGTGACAGCCCTGGGCCGTCGTCCGGCCTGCCCTGGGCCAGGGCCGCCCCTGGGCCTATCCGATGTGGGACTAAAATTTCTAAAGAAAAGGCCAAAAAAACCCCAACAATTAATTGTCCTCTCAAGTAACAACACTTTATTCCTCTAATTAATATGCCATGATTTACTAGTTCATCGTTCCTTATTTTACAGTTAAGCTGGAGAGGAATAATTTTACATATTCTCCTCTCAACAACCCTTTATTCTTCACTATCCTTTGCAAACATTGAAAACGTTCCAAGCAAAAGAAGAAAAAAAATTGAAGAAATAGGTTTTTTTTTTTGCCAATATCATCAAGTCGATCAAGCCATGTCGGAAAGCTTCCCTTTCGAAACCACCGCAACACTCCTGCTCCTCGGATACATGACGTCACGTCGATTACTTCCACCGATATCATTCGGATCTTCCTCTTCGATCCTCCCGATCATCATCATCATCGGCGGACGCTTAGTGCCGACTCCCACGCTCTGGCTCCTCGGCACCACCGCCGTCCCGGTCGAGTCCACCGGGTCACGCTGCATGGCAGCGTTGAGAGGGCCGAGGCGCCCCTGTGAAGCGGCACGGATAAGCTCGTTTATATCGTCGCCTGCGGTAGAGTTGCGGAAGCCGTGGCTCTGGCTCCGGGGCACCCGAGCGGCGATGACTCCGCCCTGCTGGACCCTGCCCGCGCACCCGCCGAGGCTGCTGATGTAGAGATCCCTGGCATAGATTAGCAAGCGATAGGGGGCTTTGACGTAGTAAGCTAGCTTGTTGCTCGACTTCTTCTTGCTGCTGGTGTTGCTCATGGCTAGATGTGCTTAGTGAGGAGGAAAAGAATAAGAGAGTTGCCACATATATATATATATATATATATATATATATGTTGCTTGTTGCTTGAAATCGAGCGGGAGACGACTTTTGCTTGTTTGTGAGTTTGTGCGGACCGTTTCAATTATAGCTAGGTATGCATGCCGTGTGTTAACAACCGAGTCAAGGTTAAGGACCTATAGCAAGAATCAACATTGGAGGATTAGTGAGTTACTTGGTTGACCAAGACTAAGTTATAACTTTTTATTTGAGTCGGATAGGGATAGCGCAACTATCACATATAGTGATGGGTGGGTTCAATGTGACACTTGTCTCTGTTATGGATTCCACAATCAACAACGTACGGTGAAACTCTACATATATACTTGGATGATCAAATCTATCGAATCTATCAAATCTAGCAAAATGGAAAGGTGGACCCTTCTTACCAAATAACTTTTGTCCCCGAAGTTTGAGGGTGGTTGATTAAACATTTGGGCAAGATGAATATATAATGGGTATGTTAGAGTTATTCAACGTTAAGTGGCTAAGCAAGTAAAATTAATTGTATTATGCTATTTAAATAATTAAGACAAATTAAAGTAGTATAATTAAAAAATAGTTGTAAAGTTATAATAGTCATAGAAGTAATGTGTAGATACCTTAGAAATAAATCTAATTTGATGATGAGCAAAATTAAAAATATCTAAAACCTTTTATATATATATATATATATATATATATATATATATATATATATATATATATATATATATATACAGTGACGGATCCAGAAAATAAACTCAGGGGGGGCAAAATTATAGCAAAAATGAAAAATGGGCCTGATTTCAGTAAAAGTCTAACACAAATTTCCAAATCCAAGGCTACACATTCAATGTAAAATGGGCATGATTTCATTATAATTAGCAATCAAAATATTGTGATTTGAAAAGATCAAACAGAAACAAAGTTTTCGATATAGAGAAGTCAAAATAATGAAAAAAGAACCAGAATCGAGGATTGATACCTGACCACTGGCGAAGAGGGCGGCTGCTAGAGAAGAGATGAGAGTTAAGAATTAGATGGTGCACGCTGCTAGAAACCTAGAAATTGGGCATACTAGTAATTTTTTTTTTAAAGAATTCCAGGGGGGGCACGTGCCCCCCCTGGCCCCAAGGTGCATCCGTGCCTGTATATATATATGGTTCAGGAGCCCCGCTCCCGAAACCCCGTTGAAGTCCCATGAAGCTGAACCGTTGGATTGAAACAACATCAGCCGCACGATTATGGTGCAAACAAATCGTTTGGGAGGAAGAGAGAGAAAGATGGAGGCAGTCGGTCGGTTCAATCGAAAGAGAGAGAAAGAGGCAGCAGCCGACGCACCTCTTTCTCCTCTTCCTTCTTCGTTCGAGAGGCAGCAGACGCACCTCTCAGGTTTCTTCCTGTCCCAAATTCTTCTCTTTCTCCTCTTCATCCTTCGAAATTTGGATTCTGAAATGATTTTTTTTTCAACTTTGATTTAGGGTTCTGAATGAAGATAGGGGTCAAAAATGTTGAGGGTGAAGTTAGTATTGAAGCTGAGACTGAAGTAGGACAAAGTATTGAGACTGAAGTTGACAAAACATCGACATCAACAAGGATTAATAACATAAAAGCATTATGGGTTGGTAAAGTCTTTAAATCTGTTGAAGAAGCAGAACATTCCTATAAAGAATATGGTGCAAACAATGAATTTGGAATTCGTAAAAGAACACAACATAAGGATAAGAGCAATACCGAGCTTGTGTCAGTCACTTTCTCATGTTCTTGCGAAGGGACGTACAAGAAAAAAGATGAAGTTGTTGATCACGGACAGATAAAAAGAAGCATATCTACAATGAAGACAGGATGTGCTGCAAGAATGCGCATCGTGCGGAGGGATAGTGAAGTGTGGTTGATCACTATATTTTCAGATGAACATAATCATATGTTGGTAACCCCGAGCAAGCGTATTTTAATTAGATCGCATAGACAAGTGACTACAACAGCTAAAGCATTGGCCGAGAGTTTTAGTCAACAAAATCTCCAGCTTAGTAAGGTTCCTGCAATATTTGGTGGTAATGTTGCATTCGACAAAAGAGATATTTACAATCATATGAGGAATGTGAGGTCTGTGTATTATGAAGATGGTGATGCAGAAGGTGTCAAAAATTATTTCAAGAAGATGAGCTCTGAGAATCCTCATTTTTTCTACTCCATTCAATGTGACAGCGAGGGCAGAGCTGCAAATTTTTTTGGATCGATGCACGCAGCCGCATGGCGTATAGTCGTTTTGGAGACACTGTGACCTTTGATACGACATACAGGACAAACAAATACAAATTGCCGTTTGCTCCATTTATAGGGGTGAATCATCATTGTCAGTCGATACATTTTGGTTGTTCTCTTCTAGAAAATGAGGTCGAAGATACGTTTATTTGGTTGTTTGAGACATGGCTTGAAGCTATAGGAGGTGTGCCACCGATTTCTATTATCACCGACCAAGACTTGGCCATGACAGCTGCTATTAAAAAAGTTTTTCCTAATACACGCCACCGTTTTTGTTTGTGGCACATTAAGAAGAAATTTGCAGAGAAAGTATCACATGTTTTTTCAAGAAATCTAAGTTCAAACAAGCGGTTAAAAGATATACCCGCCTTGTAAAGACAACTGAAGAGTTTGAGGTGAAATGGGGTGCTCTGATGAGAGATTATAGTTTAGAAGACAATGCATGGTTGAAGCATTTGTATGAAATTCGAGAGTCTTGGATACCCAATTGTCGGAGTACTTTCTTTGCAGGTATGAACTCGACACAAAGAAGTGAAGGCCATAATGCATTCTTCAATCGTTTTGTAACTTGCAAGACAAATCTGAGAGATTTTGTAATGAAATATGACCAAGCATTGGAGTCGTTCTATGTTTCTGAGCGCAAAGAAGATTACATTTCAATCAATAAGAAACGTTTTTTAACAACCACTAGTCCAATGTTGGCCCACGCCGCGAGTATATATATACACAAGAAACATTTATGATAAAATGTCAAAAGAATGTGTTCATGTGCCGCAGCTTAGGACGGATGAAAGGAAGGTTGATGGGGATGTTCACACGTTTGAAGTACGTTACAAGTTGGGTATCCCTGACGAGTGGGTTGTCACATTCAATATTGTAACAAAAGAAGGCTTTTGTGGATGTCAATTGTTTGAATTTTCTGGCATACTATGTAGGCATATGCTCACGGTGTTCGATCGATATTACATAGATGATATTCCAGCCCATTTCATTTTGAAGAGGTGGACGAAAGAGGCGAACCGATCTAAAGTGGTGGCTTCTGATGGTTTAGAAATGCAAGATGAACATTTTGGATCACAAGCCGCGAGAGTCAGTGACTTATGCAGGAGATTTACACATTTGGCTTACATAGGGGGTGAATCTACAAAGGGATACAAAGTTTTATCAAATTTGATTGATAAAGCTTATGGAGAAATCCGGGAGATAAATGATGGTTTGCTTCAAAAAGAAAACGAAGATGAAGTAAGAATTCAAGAAAATGAGGGTACTCCAAGTCCTATAGCCCCTGTCGGTAGTAGGATTGATGTACCTATTTTATTAGATCCGCGTATTTCTCAAACAAAAGGAAGGAAGAGGACTCAAGGAAGTCAGAGTGGCACAAGTTCGAAGGATGCCAGAATGAAGAGTGGATTGGAGCTTTGCACTGAAAAGAAAAAACCGAGAATTTGTAAATCTTGCAAAGGACATGGTCATGATAGTCGCAACTGCTCCACCGCCCCCAAGATAGCTCAAAACACCGGTTCAAGTATTAATTTTTTTTTTAATGAATATCTGTTTTTGATGTTTCATATTGTTATTATTGAACTCATGTTATATATGTATTCCATATAGGAGATGATGGTGGTGATAGAGACCAAATTATTGGATAATGATTTATGCACTTTGAAAGTTTTTCAGGTAAATATTGAAGGTTTTATCCTTATCAAGTTGAACTCATGTTATAACATCTCAATCAAGTTGAAATTATTATCAGTTTTTTTTCTTTCCTTATCAGGTTTTTTTTTTCCATTTCAAGGTAACGCCGGCATTACCTCTGCCTCCTGATCCAGCAGTACAAACCTTCATGTGGCTAACAATAGATGATGTGCTCTCTTTTTACAAATTTCAACAAATGGAACCAAAGTGTAGGGTTTCCAGTAGGAACTTCAGTACCTGTTGGTAGTAGACCTTTTGTTCTGGCTGAGTCTACAGAAAAAGTTTTTTGATTTATATTTTGAAATGTAATTATAGGCTGAAATCTTTAAAGGGTTGTGGCATTATAAAAAAAGGATGGGAAGTTGTGGCCAATGCATGATGTTTGTTGATTTCATTTGATTGTTTCATGTCCTTGCTTTAAAAGTTATTTCTGCAATCAGAGAGCTGACCATGTTTCTGAACTAGCAGTTGATGACAAGTTGCTAACTGCCAAAGGAAGCCTTGATTTTAAAACAGGCTTGCTTGACCTTATTATATTTATTTCTTGACTTTGAATTCACTTTGTGTCATTCACTTTGTGTCAGTTTTTGTTTTAGGCTGTCATTCACTTTGTGTCAGTTTTTGTTTCAGGCTGTCATTCACTTTGCTGCAGTTTATTCCTGCAACTTTGTGTGCAGTTTTTCTGTTATACTAAAGTGGTTCCTGCAATTTATAGGGATCATCTGAAAAACTGGTAGCTGTTTATTTGATGAACTGGTGAAAGCTTGTACATGTTATTTGCTATTGCTGTTATTTGTTGTTCCTGCAATTAGTGAGACATGCTTTTTGCTTGTACATGCTTGTACTAAGATTCAAATGAAGCAAGTTCCCAGCTATAAAGTTCCCAGCTACATGCTTGTACTAAGTTCCCAACTATAAAGTTCCCAGCTACATGCTTTAACAACCATTACATTAAGTAGATAGGGGAATCATATTGCCAGGAAATGGAGAAAATATTGCCAGGAAATGCTGAGGAATCATATTGCCAGAAAATATTGCCAGGAATCATATTGCCAGGAAATGGAGAAAATATTGCCAGGAAATATTGCCAGGAAATGGAGAAAATATTCCCAGCTATAAAGTTCCCAGCTACATGCTTTAACAACCAGCTACATACTGCAAATGTTCAGAGAATCATATTGCCAGGAAATGGAGAAAATAAGGATCCTAATAGTTATTTTCTAACACATGATAGGAATCAATAAATAGATAGCCTATAGTACTCAACCATTGTTACAGACACAATAGGAAATCTGATATGGAACATGCATCTAACAAACAAGTACTCACACTTTAAAAAAAAAAGGTCCTATAACATGTTTACTAAATTTTCCAAAAAATGTGATTTCAAACATTAATCAAAACATAAGATATCTAATATAATCGCCAGCCCATGTAAACATTTATTATAACCACTAATTTTTCCAAAAATTCTATGATATCAGACATAATCAGAACATAAAAAAAACATATTTATACCATATACTTCATTTCTACAGAAATCAACAAAAGTTCCCAGCTTGTATAATCATAACATAAAAAAACATATTAATTGAAGATAGTGCAGCTCCCAGCTATAAAGTTTCCAGCTTGTGCAGAAATCAACAAAAGTTCCCAACAAAAGTTCCCAGCTTGTGCAGAAATCATACCATATACTTCATTTCTACAGAAATCAACAAAAGTTCCCAACAAAAGGGCATAATATAGTGCAGCTATAAAGCTCCCAGCTATAAAGTTCCCAACTATAAAGCTCCCAGCTATTAAAAGACACCATCAAAATTACAGGAGTACAAACAGATTTAACACCATTATTAGTCAGAATTCATACATTCTCAGAATGCAGACAGCCTCCAAAGAGCATATAACAAGCTTACAAAAGTAGAAGCACATCATTCCAGGACTATCCAAGTACAACATGAAATCTTTAAAAAGCTTACAAATTTTTGACCTAAATTACAAAATCTTACAAGCTTATAATTACTTGCTTACACTTGCAAGCTTCATGAACATTTCATTCTACAAATTACTAAATTTTAAAACCCCCAAATTTCTTCAAAAATGAACCATATAGTCCGGCTTGACGTTGCGCTACACGGTATTCAGTTTCGACCTCCAATAGGATCTCCTTCATGACATCCTTGTCCTGCCCCGAAGAAGTAGTAGCTCCATCATCCACTAGTTTCTTCTTTGTCTTTGAGGCCTTAGATTGTTGCATCCAACTAATATATTGACAGCCTGGATTTTCCCTCTACACAAATTGAACAAACAAATTACAAATGTAATCATAGGAAACCGCCGATACTACCGATATTGTCGATACCAATACTCATAGGAATAGTCCGATACCAATTCCGATACTGTGAACCTTGAAAAAAAGTTGCACTTACACTGGTAGATGATGGACAACAATAGAACTTTTGTCCTAAGGTCATAGGCTTCTTCGATGTTCTTACTTTGCAAAAGCCGGCTTTGCAATGACAAAACCGAAGTTCATCCGTCCAACACCAAAAATCACATCCATCATTCTAAGTAAATAAAAATATGATTATTAATTGTTATTTTTGACAAATTTGCAGAAATAAAGAAAATTATCTAAACAACAACAAAATAAGACCTCATTTGCACATTTCAGAAATTTGCGTCCACGATTTGAAGGCGTATTTGCAGTGAGTAATTTGCACAAAGAAATAACTTCACAATAACATGGGATCTTCGCCAAATCCCATTCCGGCTCAGTTGCTTCATTTTGTGTCATGTGGGAGCCTAAACATGTTAGGACATTATAATTTCAACAAGAGGAACAGAAGGTAACCGTAATAGTCAAATAATTGTGTGGAATATGTACCATAATTAGGACAAAATGATGAGTAAATGAAGAAAAACCCTAATTTCAGAATAAATGATTTACCTATTGTTTATTGTCTTCAACAATACATATTTTGTTGAGCAAATGAAGGAAAACCCTAATTTTAGAATAAACGAACCCTAAGCATTTTCAATAAATCATATTTTGCATAAAACCCTAAATCTCAACAAAACCCAAAATCTCGGATTTCTTCAAAATCCAAAATCAATTTTCAAGATGTTCGTGTCTTGTTGTGTTGGAAACGTGTAGGATTTCAGAACATGTATTGGAAAAAAATCAAAAACGAGGAGAAAGAAGAAGAGATAGAAGAACACCTCTCTCTTTGTGCTCCGTCTCTGCTCCCTCTCGAAGCTTTAGGATCAGAGGGAAGAAGGAAGAGGAGAAAGAGGGAAGGAAGCAACAGGAGAAAGAGGAAAGAAGGAAGAGGAGAAAGAAGGAAGGGGAGAAAGAGGTGCGTCGGCTGCTGCCTCTTTCTCTCTCTTTCGATTGAACCGACTGCCTCCCTCTTTCTCTCTCTTCCTCCCAAACGATTTGTTTGCACCATAATCGTGCGGCTGATGTTGTTTCAATCCAACGGTTCAGCTTCATGGGGCTTCAACGGGGTTTCGGGAGCGGGGCTCCTGAACCGGCTCCATATATATATGAACCGACCGACTGCCTCCCTCTTTCTCTCTCTTCCTCCCAAACGATTTGTTTGCACCATAATTGTGCAGCTGATGTTGTTTCAATCCAACGGTTCAGCTTCATGGGGCTTCAACGGGGTTTCGGGAGCGGGACTCCTGAACCGGCTCCATATATATATATAAATATATATATATATATATATATATATATATATATATATATATATATATATATATATAAACACTCTGCAACAATAAATGACTGGAAATATTTCCGCATGCGCACGCAGAAGGCCTTCCGGGCGGCACTATCGACCATACTCCTTTGTTGCTTCGTCTGCTTCATGGTACTCAAGCCAAAAGGAGACCTATTCGTTTTTGCATCTCTTGGCCAATCGAAGCGGGTTACGAAGAGGCGATAGCTGATGGCTTTAAACAATCTATTACAGGTAATGCTCAATTTTGTTTAGTCAATAGGCTTAAACTAATCAAGGCCTCCTTGAAGCTCTGGAACAAACTTCGTCCGCATAATAAGTTGGAGGATGTGGAGAGGGATCTCCATGCTGTCGAAGTCCAGATACAAAGCGCACCAATGGATCAGGTCTTAGCAGCAAAGGAGATATCTCTACAAGAGGCGGTTCGGCAACAACGGTTTCAGGAAGAATTATTACAACTTCAACAGAGAGCTAAGTGTTCATGGTTGCGTGACTGAGACAGATGTTCCAAAAAAAATTTATGCAACTATACGGGCCCGTCAACCCAGAAACTCACTAGGACCTCTACTCGATACTGAGGGCAAGGTACTAACGGGTGAATGCAATCTAGAGGAAGAGGCGGTTAACTTCTACTCGTCCTTATGTAACCAGCGGGACTATACCAAGGAGTTCCCGGCCTATATTAGCAAGAGGCTGGTCACTGAAACGGAAAATGCAAGGCTGAAACAGGAGGTTACTATAGAGGAGATTACGGCTATTATTCAAAAATCTGACTCTAACAAAATGCCAGGACCTGGCGGGTTCAATGCTGCATTCTACAAACGACATTGGGAGCAACTGAAACATCAGGTGCTTGAAATACTCCGGGTCTTCTTCAAGACGGGATGACTCCTTAAGGAATTGAACCATACTTTTCTGACATTGGTGCCAAAGAAGGAAGGCGCAACTGCTCTGGGAGATTTTCGACCGATAGCCTGTTGTAACTATTTATATAAAATCATAACACACTTGATTTGCATCAGGATGCAGGGGATTATGCAAGAGTTGATCTCTCCAAATCAGACGGCCTTCATTAAAGGCAGGTCAATTACAGAGAACTGCTTATTGGCTCACGAACTGGTTCGGGAGTTCAATAAAGCAGCGGGGAGGAAAAGGTGTATCAAATTAGACATTCGTAAAGCATATGATATTGTGAATAGGGAGTTTCTATGTCACTTGCTGGTGGATATGGGCTTTGAGCAGTGGTGGGTGGACAGGATAAAGGAATGTATATCTACTCCAACGTTCTCGGTACTCATTAAAGGCCAGCCAATCGGATTCTTTGGGAGTAATTGAGGACTACGTTCGGGAGATCCACTCTCCCCATATTTGTTCACAACTGTTATGGGGTAGTATACATGTATGATGGATCTCGCAGTTCATCGTCGTTAGATTAGTTCTCTATATCGTCAGGTTACCCCATCGGTCTCTCATCTCATTTACGCCGATGATCTGATGGTGTTTATTGAGCCGTCAAGGGGAAGTATTGAAAATTTAAATAGTATTTTGGCAGAGTTTGGTCGACTTTCGGGACTACAGTTGAATAGAGAGAAAAGTCAGGTCTATTTTAACAAAAACTGTCTGGAGAAGGTGGTGTGGTCAATTTTGCTACAGATTGAAGGAGGACAACTGCCACTACGATATCTGGGCCTCCCACTATCAGTTACGTACGTCAGAGACGCTGAGTGTCAAGGCCTGATTCATTATATTCAGACTCATCTAGAGGGATGACAATCCTAGTTACTGTCATTCAGAGGGAGATTGGAAGTAGTTCGGTCTGTCATTATGGCTATATCTGACTACTGGCTTCAAGCCTTATATATTTCAGACCAGACTATTCAGAAGATTGAAAAAATGTGTGCCAACTTCGTTTGGCGAGGTGGCTTACATGCGATAGCTTGGGAGGAGCTCACATGGGCCAAGGAGGAAGGAGGCATAGGATTGAGTTCGCTGTGGGTGCTTCGAGAAGTGTCTATGTTAAAATTGGCGTGGAATCTTATAGAAGGTAAATCGTTATGGGCTATATGGACCCGGAGTAGGTATCTGCGGAATGGAAATTTTGGGTACATCCAATAAATAATAACTATTCTGTTATATTCAAAATTCTTCTCTGAGTCTGACCAACGCTCAAAAAGCTGTTGCGGAGGGTTATTCATGATGGGAGATCCAATAATTTATGGTTGGACCATGGTTAAATAACCAAAGTTTAGTTGACAAAGTTGGCTGGCACGTATATGAATTAGCGGGTAGAGAGAAGGACTCCTGAGTGTTCTGATCAATGAAGGAGCTTGGAATCCATCGGCCCGGCCGGTAGGGCAGTGGTTCGCGAGCGAAATTTCTGGAATTACTATAAATCAAGAGGTGGTGTCTGACCTATGGGAATGGGAGGGCGGAAGCAATGGCCAGTTCAAGCGGCAAGCAATATACGATCAATTGAGGCAACGTAGACACTACTAAAATCTGTTCAATTGGCGATGTAAATTTAGCGACGTTCACAAAATGTCGCTAAATTGCGGACATTAGCGACGTATAACTGAAATGTCGCGACTAGCGACAAAAATAGCGATGTGACAACGACGTATATTAGTTACATGAGCTAGTCGTCGCGAAACATCGCTATGACGTCGCTAATAGCGACTAATTTAGCGACGTTAATAAGAACGTCGCTAAATTCTAATTAAATTAAATCCCCCCCCGATTCATTTCCCCCCATCCATTTTACTCTTTCACTCTCTCCCTCCGGCGCTCTCACTCTCACTCTCTCCGGCGCTCTCACTCTCTCCGACGACTCTCACTCTCTCCGACGACTCTCCTCCGGTACGTGACTCCCTCTCTCTCTCTATTTTTGTTGTTGGTGGTTAGGGGGGTGTTGGTGGTTC
Organism: Iris pallida; assembly: GCA_029216955.1. NCBI lineage: Eukaryota > Viridiplantae > Streptophyta > Magnoliopsida > Asparagales > Iridaceae > Iris > Iris pallida. The sequence continues at coordinate 9,972,046 of JANAVB010008400.1, forward strand.
GGGGGGAGGGGCAGGGGGGGTGCGGGTGGTTGGGGGTGAGGAATGGTTGGGGGGTAGGGCAGGGGGGTGAGGAAGGGGGCTGGGGGGAGGGGAGGGGAGGGTTAGGGTTCGGGTTAGGGGCGGGTGTGTGGGGGGTGAGGGGCGGGGGGGTGAGGGCGGCTGGATCAAGGATAAGGGCGGGGGGGGGGGGGTGAGGGCGTGGGGGAGGGGGGTTGGGGGGAGGGGAGGGGAGGGTTATGGTAAGGGTTCGGGTTAGGGTTAGGGGTGGTTGGCGGGGGAGGAGAGCAGGGGGGTGAGGGGGGCTGGTGGGGAGGGGTTAGGGATAGGGTTCGGGTTAGGGGTGGTGTAGGGGTGGAGGGGTGCGGGGGGGGGGGGTGGGGGGGGGGGGGGGCTGGGTCAGGGGCACCGATAGTGTCGAAAAATCTGATAATTTAGTCATAATTATTTCTTTTTTCGATACCAAAAAATCTGATACTCCGATTCGAAACCACGTACCGATGGTGCCGATATTTGTAACACGTAGTTTTGTTGGTTGGATAATGCCGTCGTCTATTTTTCTTGATCCCGATACTCATAGGAATGATCCCGAGTCACGGCCGTACGTCAGAATAGGACCTTCTTGCTGCTCGTGGGGTTGGGGGGTCTGCTGCTCGAAGTGGGGCCCCTAGGGGCTCGCAGTATTTATGTATGTATGTAGTAGGTAGTATATTCGTTTTAGTTTTGAAGTTTATTCATATTTGCAGATATCTAGAAATGGCTATATCCATGTATCTGCTAGACCATTCGTGGATGTACAACCGCATTCGAGATGACAGGTACGGTGTACGAGATGAATACATCGCCGGAGTAGAACAATTCCTCCAATTCGCGAAGGTGTTTCCTCAATCCATGGACGGCATGGACATTAAGTGTCCGTGTGCAAAATATCGGAACATAAAGTTTCAACCAGAATTGGATGTGACGTATCACTTATACACAAATGATTTCCTTCCGAATTACTACCAATGGACCGCACATGGAGAGCTTGTACCTTTAGTATTCCAAGCGGAGCCTTATGTGGAGCCTTATGTTGAGCCTTATATGAATGTCCACAACCGAACTGGTGTCGACAACGAGTACGTGAAAATGGTCTTCGACGTTGCGGGGCCTAGTTTCGATACATACAATCGTGACACAGCTGAGGAGGCACCGAATGCCGATGCCGCGAAGTTCATGGAGTTGCTGGAGAATGCAAGGACTCCTTTGTACCCTGGCTGTGAGGACCATTCACCGTTAGAGGTGATCACTCGACTCTTGAGCATAATGTCTGACTTTAACATGTCGCAAAAATGCTATAATAGAGTGCTCGAGTTGATTACCGATATCTTGCCGGAGGGTGCCAAGTTACCGAAAGACTTCTACCGCTCTAAGAGGATGGTGAGATCCCTCTGGATGGGATACGATAAGATCGATTGCTGTCAGAACGGATGCATGCTTTACTACAAAGATCACAAGGATGCAGAAGTGTACGGATTTTGTGGTGCTGATCGCTACAAGCCAACTGCTGCAGGCAAGTCTAGAAGACCGACTGCTTCAATGCACTACTTGCCGTTGACGCCACGGTTGCAGAGGTTGTTCATGGTGAAAGAGACTGCCAAAAATATGAGTTGGCACAAGTGACAACAGACCGAAGGAGTGTTGGGTCACCCATCTGATGGAGAAGCGTGGAAGCACTTCGATCGAGCATATCCTAATTTTGCTTCTGATGTGCGTAATGTAAGGTTGGGGCTCTGCTCTGATGGTTTCACCCCCATTTGGTCTTTCAGGCTCCCAATATTCATGCTGGCCGGTAATCCTCACTCCGTACAACCTACCGCCTTGGATGTGCATGAAGACACCTTACATGTTCTTAACTATTATCATCCCCGGTCCGAATAATCCGAAGAAGAACATCGACGTGTACTTACAGCCGTTGACAGATGAGCTGAAGCAGCTATAGAAAACAGGGACGTACACGTATGATGCTTCGAAAAAACAAAATTTTCAGATGCGGGCAGCACTAATGTGGACAATCAACGACTTTCCGGCTTATGGAATGTTATCTGGATGGAGCACTCATGGTCGGCTCTCATGTCCGTATTGCATGGACCGCACTAAGGCTTTTCGTTTGAGACACGGAGGAAAACCATGCTTCTTTGATTGTCACCGGCAGTTCTTGCTGAAAGATCATCCGTACCGTAGGAACAGAACTGCTTTCCGTACCGGAGCTATGGAGAAGGGCGATCCATCGCCAATGTGGTCCGGAGAGGACACATGGGAGCAAGTAAAAGAAATCTCAAGTGCTATTGAAGATCCTACAACGATCAGCCGTTGCGAAGGATTTGGCGAAGATCATAACTGGACCAAAAGGAGTATATTCTGGGATCTGCCATATTGGAGCACAAATCTGATTGGACATAACCTTGACGTCATGCATATCGAGAAGAATGTGTTTGATAACATAATTAATACTGTAATGGACGTCAAGGGAAAGACAAAAGACAATCAGAAGGCTAGATTGGACTTAGCCAAAATATGCAGACGCCCTACATTGCACATGATAGACAACGGGAAGGAAAAACTTTTGCGGCCTAAGGCAATCTACTCGCTGGACAAGGAGGACAAAGTGAGACTTTGTAGATGGATCCAGGACTTGAAATTTTAGGACGGATACGTCTCCAATCTAAGAAGATGTGTCGACAAAAAGGAGTGTAAACTGACCGGAATAAAGAGCCACGATTGCCACGTATTCATGGAGAGGTTAATTTCTGTTGCATTTTGGGAATTATTACCGCCGGTAGTCTGGCATCCATTAACAGAGCTTAGCATATTCTTCAGAGATCTTTGTTCTTGCAAGTTGCTCGTCGATCGTTTAGAGAAGCAAGAGAAGGACATTGTGGTAATACTTTGCAAACTTGAGAGAGTTTTTCCTCCTACATTTTTCGACTCAATGGAGCATTTGTCGGTTCATCTTATCCATGAGTCTCTTGTTGCTGGACCTGTCGGTTATCGTTGGATGTACCCGTTCGAGCGATAGTTGAACCACCTCAAGAGAAAGGTAAAAAATAAGGCACGGGTGGAGGGTTCTATTTGTGAAGCATATGTCCTTGAGGAGATTTCAAACTTCTGTTCTATGTATTTTCAGCCTCATATTGCTACAAACAGAACAAGGGCTCCCAGAAATGACGATGGCTATGAAGTTAGTATTGAGGCAAAGCTGAAAGTATTTACTGCCTACGGAAAACCATCTGGTAAAATAAAAAAATGATATCTAAATGACGACGAGGTTAGCGCTGCAATATTATATGGAACCTTGTAAGCACTACCAAAATATAGTAAATTAGCGACGACATATTAGCGACGAAAAATTTCCGTCGGCGTTAGCGACGGATTTGCGGCAAATAACCGACGACGTACCGACGACCAGCCGATACAATTTTTATTTTATTTTAAGGGGGAAAAAAGGTCGCTCATCCGTCGCTAGGGCGTCGGAGATATAGCGACGGATAAATAGCCGTCGTCATGCAGTCGATTATTTGGCGAGAATTACTGAGAGAAATGACGGGACAATTCTTCGACGACGTAGCGACGGATGTTCCGTCGGCAAGTATAAAAAAGAATGACGACCAATAAAGGGCCCAGGCTTAAATTGAAACGACGGAGGGAACTTTTCATTCTCCCCAAATTTTATTCTCTCTCCTCTCTCTCTCTCTCCCGCGGCGGTCGGCGATCTCACTCTCCTCTCTCTCTCTCTCGACCTCTCCTCTCTCTCTCCTAAAGGTAATCTCTCTCTCTCTCTCTCTCTCTCTCGGTGGTCGTGGGTGTCGTGGGCTACCGAGGGCGTCGTGGGCTACGGGGGCGTCGGAGACTGCGGGGGTGGCGCGCGCGGGGCTGCGGCGGGCGGCGGGGGGCAGCGCGCTCCGGGCAGCGGGGGGCGACGGGGGTGGCACGGGGCTGGGGGGCAGCGGGGGTGGGAGGGGCGGCGGGGGGTGGGAAGGGTGCTGGCGCGCACGGGGCTGCGGGGGGGCGACGGGGGGCAGCGCGCTCCGGGGCAGCGGGGGGCGGCGGGGGTCAGCGCGCTCCGGGGCAACGGGGCGCAGCGCGCTCCGGGGCAGCGGGGGTGGCACGCGCGGGGCAGCGCGGGGTACAAATACAATGAGTAGTATCGGCGATATGACAAACCTAGTTTAAGAAATAGGATATCGGCGATGTCGGTAGTATCGACAGTTTCGGATCGGTAACCCAATACCTTATTATGCTTTTACAACCTTATTATGCTTTCAACCTAGGTTCACAATATCGGTAACCCAATACCTTACCCTAATAGGGTTCGGGTTAGGGACATATAGTCCCTGCAGCCATTCTTCAGATACTATGGTACGACATGGTGATCGGGACATATAGTCCCTGCAGCCATTCGACTAGCGAGACAGAAACTGTGGTACGACATGGTGATCAGGACATAGTCCCTGCAGCCATTCGACTGACGAGACAGAAACTATGTAGCCGTAGATAAAGTTGACTGTCCTTAGACCCTCATCGCTCGGCAATGATGATATGACAACCTATCACTATATCTTATATAGTAGTAGATGATGTCTTAGTATTACATTATGTGAGTTCATCTTAATTCTGTTACATTCTTCTGATACTAGATACGATAAGAACATATACTACACCATATGTACAGAACATAGATGATTCACACTAATGTATGCTAGAATGAATTTTGGGTTGTGTTCTAAGCCATTCGTTCTCACACTACACATAGGAATTAGTAGTGTGAGAGCGCCGGAGAGAGTGAGAGTGCCGGAGGGGGAGGAGAGAGAGTGAGAGAGTAAAATGGTACGACATGGTGAAGTAGTACTGTATTTTGGCTCCAGCTCCAGCTCCATTTGTATTAATCTACGGTACGACATGGTGATCAAGACATAGTCCCTGTAGCCATTCGACTGGCGAGGCAGAAACTATGTAGCCGTAGATAAAGTTGACTATCCTCCGACCCTCATCCCTCGGCAATGATGATACGACAACCTATCACTATATCTTATATAGTGGTAGATGATGTCTTAGTATTACATTATGTGAGTTCATCTTGATTCTGTTACATTCTTCAGATACTAGATACGATAAGAACATATACTACACCATATGTACAGAACATAGATGATTCACACTAATGTATGCTAGAATGAATCTTGGGTTATGTTCTGAGCCATCCGTTCTCACACTTGGCAAAAAATCGAATTTTCTGTACTTTATATGCTTTCGAAAATATACTCAAATTATATGATGATTCCTTTAGTTAGCTTGCTTATGTTACAATTATATTATTTATGAATATCGATCGTACCAGATGGCACCCATGACCCGAGGAGCGGTACGTCGTTTGAGGGAAATAGTGAATGCTGAGGTGGCTCCTCCTACTGTTAAGGAGGAAGTGGCACCGGTAGCTAGTGAGACCGGGAGTTCTATTCATCTAGCACCGGTAGCTAGTGAGACCGGGAGTTCTATTCATGCAGCACTTGTAAGGGACTACATCTCTCCTCACGCCAAAGATCCCGCTTATTCGAGGTGGTTGCGTGATCGTATCACTGAGCGTTTGCGTGAGCTGCGTGGTTCTCAGTAGCTATTAGTACTTATTTGTATTGGACTATTTGTATTGGGTTGTTTTTCTATTAGACTATTTGTATTGGACTACATATATGAATTAGTACTGTGTCAATCTCTGGATTGTATTGGACTACGACATGGTGATTAGGACATAGTCCCTGCAGCCATTCGACTGGCGAGGCAAAAACTATGTAGCCGTAGATGAAGTTGACTGTCCTCCGACCCTCATCCCTCGACAATGATGGTACGACAACCAACCAGAGAGGATACTCTGAGAGATCCATCTGAGTAGGACGTATACTCTGAGAGATAACCTTTACAAGAATGATATCAGTAGTGGAATTGAGTGTTGAAGGAGATATTATCAGAGTATACGTCCTACTCAGATGGGTCTCTCACCGTTACTATTTTTTTCTGACAGTATGGTGGATGTGCTCCGTCAACAAATTCTTGCTCCGAGCCAAAACTTTGCCCCAGAGCCTAAGTGGACATCCTTCGTGTAGAGCTCGAGTGAGAGGTTCCTGACAGCATAGTGGTCTCCTTTGTCAAAGTATCCGTGCTCGTCCCACATTGGTTCTGGGACGAGCACGGATACTTCGACAAAGGAGACCACCATGCTGTCAGGAACCTCTCACTCGAGCTCTACACGAAGGATGTCCACTTAAGCTCCGGGGCAAAGTTTTGGCTCAGAGCAAGAATCTGTTGACGGAGCACATCCAACATGCTGTCAGAAAAAATAGTAACGGTGAGAGGCCCATCTGAGTAGGACGTATACTCTGATAATATCTCCTCCAACACTCAATCCCACTACTAATATCATTCTTGTAAAGGTGATCCCTCAGAGTATACGTCCTACTCAGATGGATCTCTCAGAGTATCCTCTCCGGTTGGGTTGTGTTCTGAGTCATCCGTTCTCACACTTAAAATACATATGAATTAGAACTGTGTTTTGTATTTTCGGCGAACCCAGGGATTGGATTCTGTATTTTATATTTTGGTTTCTGTATTTTGGCTCCAGCTCCATTTGCATTAATCTACAGTACGACATGGTGATCAGGACATAGTCCCTGCAGCCACTCGACTGGCGAGGCAGAAACTATGTAGCCGTAGATAAAGTTGACTGTCCTCCGACCCTCATCCCTCGGCAATGATGATACGACAACCTATCACTATATCTTATATAGTAGTAGATGATGTTTTAGTATTACATTATGTGAGTTCATCTTGATTCTGTTATATCCTTCAGCTACTAGATACGATAAGAACATATACTACACCATATGTACAGAACATAGATGATTCACACTAATATATGCTAGAATGAATTTTGGTTGTGTTCTGAGCCATCCGTTCTCACACTTGGAGATAAATCGAATTTTTCCTATTTTATCTGACGCACAAATATCGCTCGAGTGAGCCAAAGGCATGCAGCCACTTTTCTCCCTCCACCGTCGTACCTAGTGGAGGAGTATATTCGTCGGTCGCAGCAGGGATTACCACCACCGGGCAATCGAACTCCTTCTCCTCCTCCTCCTTAAAGTATTGTAATTAAGAAAATTTGGAATATTTGTGTTAATTTTGGAATATTTGTGCTATGATCGGATTATAACGACGGATATTAGGTTACTCTTCAGGATAATTGATGTCTATTTTATATTAATTTGGTTTGGTCTATATGATTCTTGGATAATTGGTGTGCATTAAATTCGTATGTGCATATTTGGTCTATGTGATTCTTGGATAATTGGTGTGCATTATATATTTGGTCTATGTGATTGTTGGATAATTGGTGTGCATTATATATTGGTTTGGTTTATGCATATTTTTGTGAACAGGAAAAGTGCTGTAATTTTTTTTCAAAAAATCTCAGTTGGCGACGGACTAGTGACCGGTTAGCGACGGATATTTCCAGTTTTCGACAACTTTTCGACGAAATTTTTGTCGCTAACTGGAGATTTGAAACTGTTTTCAGGTAGCGACGGATGGTCGACGGAATATCCGTCGGCAACGTTCTGGTGGTATATAGTTCGACGGAATAACGACGGAAAATCCGTCGACAAGGTTCGGGAAAAGCTTGACATTTCCAGAAAATTGGCGACGGATAATCAGCCACAAATCAGTCACTGTATCGACAGTGTTGCGACAGAAAATTCGTCGCCAAGTTTCTGGAAATGTCAAGCATTTCCAGAACTTGGTCGATGGATAATCCGTTAGTATTCCGTCGCTAATCCGTCCTTTGTTAGCGACGGCGGTCGACGGACTAGCGACGGAACGATACCCTCTGATACACTGTTACGACGATTTACCGACGGACAATCCGTCGCTAGCGTCTACACAGTTAAGTATTTAATACTTGAAATGGACGAAAGCCCGTCGGAAAGTCGTCGCTAATGCATCGTATTGTGAAGACGAAAAGCCGTCGCTATTCCGTCGCTCTTCGACTACATAGCGACGGATCATTATTAGCAACGAGCTGATTGCTGTCGGATTATTTTGGCCAAGATCCGTCAGTGATCGGTCGCTAATAATGATTGCCGACGGATATGGCCGTCGCTAAATAGACATATTTTGGTAGTAAAGATCATCTTGTTATTTGGATTCGACGAAGAATAGCTGTTTGTGCATAAAATTTTCAAACTATAAAGACGTCGACCCAGGCAATGACTTCTTTGGCGTCTTATGGGAGATTGTGGAACTGACATACAATTATGCTATAGAACCTTATAAGATCGTCTTGTTCAGATGTGACTGGTTCGATCCGATCCAAGGTCGAGGTTGGAGAGTTGACAAACATGGTCTTGTTAACATAAATTATCGCTGTCGATATCAAGCTTATGAGCTGTTTGTTCTAGCAATCCAGGCTCAGCTAGTTTACTTTACCAGCTATCCAAAACGAAGAGCCGGAAGATCGGACTGCTGGGCAGTCTGTAAGACTAAAGCTAGAAATACCTTCGATGTCGACGAGATAGCTTATCAGGAAGACGAACTACCTCTTATTACAAATATTATCGATGTGGACTCAGTGGAAGTTCCTCATGACATGTTTCATCAATTGGAAGAGGTAAAAGTATCAGAAGAGGAAGAGGAATTGATAGAAGTGAAGAGGAAGAGGAAGAGGAAGAGGAAGAGAAAGAGAAAGAGAAAGAGGAAGAGGAAGAGGAATCGGAACAAGATGAATTTTCAGAAGAGGATTGAATATATATGTTTAATTTTCAGATGTAGTATGGTTTACTTTTGTTTGTTTTTCAGATGTAGTATAGTTTACTTTTGTTTTAGCGACGTTAATAAGCGACGTTTTCAGCTGTAGTATGGTTTACTTTTGTTTTTTCAGATGTAGTATGGTTTACTTAGCGACGTTTTCAGATGTAGTATGGTATACTTTTATTTTTTTCAGATGTAGTATGGTATACTTCTGTATTTTTTCAGATATGGCTCGCGTGGATCCTTTGGTTCCGGTGCTGGTGGGAGTTGTCACAACCCGATACCCAAATTGTTGGTCCGGGCCGAGCCATGTCCAGCCTACGCTTGTTAAAGCGTAGTAAGCTATTCTAAGAAATAGATAATAAAGGATCTAAGCAGCTAACAGTTCTAAAATCATATTTAAAAGTTCATCACAACACAGCATCTATAAGCGAAGGTAACATAAGCACAGACTTAATAATACACTTTATAAGTATCTAACTGGAGACAAAGTCCAGTATCCAAATATAAGTCCAAAACAAAGTCTAAGTCTCAAAACACATGACAAATATCTAAGCAAGGTTCCCCGCTGGGGCCTCTTCTGGAGCTAAGGTCAGGTCCTCAAAAGCAGTGCCATAATATGAATCACATAGCATTTCCTCCTCAGAAAGTAAACCTACAACGTTATCCTGTCAGGACGGGAGCAAGTACAACCTCTACAACTAAAGTACTGAACATATAATGAAAGAGATGTACAACAAGAAACATGGTGTGATAAGTCTATAAAACAGGAAATACTGAAAAACATGGCCTCATGGTACAACTGGGATTACAGTATCACAGTAACATAGGGAACATGGCATATCTGGAATCATGGTATAACTCATAATCTATCATGGCAAGGATACATATGTCATAGAGACAGATGTATATGTAATGTTTAAAACTGTAGCATGTACGTGATCGGTCAATAGATGTACAGTGTACTGTGGTACATGTAAATAAAATGTACATACGTACAAGTCAACAGGCATAGGTGTACATCCGTACAAAAATGTGGGATAATGGCCTACGATAAGGTATGCATATAAAATGCGACCTCGCTCGCTACTATAGGGGGGTCATGATCACGTACTCTACTAACAGTTTCTCCTTAACCCGTTATTTAAACATGTGAGAGATACGAGAACGATAAAAACATGTGGGAGATACTGTGAGCAGTATAAGCATGGCAGGTACTGAAAGTAATACAACATGTGAAGATTTAACTTGCTACCTCAATGATCAGTATTTTAACAGGGTTAATACATGTTCTAGCATTAAAAGACAGTAAATAAGTTTGTAGATGTACTTGCCTCGAGCAAAGCAAAAATACTAGTATGAAGATATAGATGCCTGGTGTCCTGTCAATAATGATATACAAACTCAGTTCTAAGCTATGTTCAATATTACACTAGTGGTGAGACACGACTCCTGACTGGATACTAGCCAAGTGGGGACCTAGCATAAAAGTCTAATGTGGAGTGCCACAATATCCAGACTAACTTCCTAGAGTCTATACACTAGTGTAGGGGGTGGTCCAATACTACAATAACTCAAAAGAACACAAAACATTGTAAGTCATAATTATTCAATAATTAAATCAAACTGTACACTAAGTTCCAACAATTTTAGAGATAGACAAAAAGCTAAATTATATATAAAATAAAGTACCAAAATGATCCTTGTTAATTATAGAAATTTATACTAATTTTTCTAGGAATTATAAACCTTCATAAATATTTATTAAAAATCAACAAACACATGTATCCTGAAAATGAGTTCTGTTTTCCCATTTTTATAAAATACCAAAAGTACTCATTAAATACTGGAAAAATTATAATAAATTAGCTAAATTAACATAGTATTTAAATACAATTTTTCCCAGGTTTTTACAGCAATTAAAATATATATAAAAATTCAAAACCAGAAAGTAACAATTTATGGAAAAATAATTAATTATAAATTAAGGATAATACATAATCAAAATCTACAGATGTTGTCGGATGATAAAATAAATATCACCAACGTGTCCAGAATGGTCAAATCAGCTAGGATAGCCTATCCATAAGTACAATTTGGATACAGGGGTAAAACGGTAATTTTGGGTCAAAATGATGTCCGCCGTTGGACACACTTTGCACCGAAAAACGTGTCGGGATAGAATTCTACAAAACCTAGCAAATTATATGTCCACGAATCCAGAATGATGATACGAACCCAACGGTATGTCCGAAATAGGATTTCGATGTGCCGATCTCAAAATGATACGTTGACGCGACATTTGGTATCCAGTTTGCACGGAAATGCGTATCGGAGCAAATGTCTTCAAAACTCAGCAAATTATATATCAACGAGTCCAGAATGACGATACGAACTCAACGGTATATCCGGAATTGGATTCCGATGAGCCGATCTCAAAGTGACCCGTTGACTCGAAAAGTGAGACCCGTTTTGCACCGAAATGCGTGCCAAGACCCACGTTCTCCAAATTAAGCAAATTTTATATGAAAACATGCCAGAACGAAGCCACGAGTCTACTGGTGGTGTCAGAAATTGAATCCGGAGTCCTGGGTTCAAAAATAGAATTTAACAAGTACAAATTAAGGAATTCGGACGGCCAACTTTGGCGTCTAATTCGACCGACCAAACGTGCTTATAATGAAACGAAACCTAAAGGAGGCAGGAAGAGGGTTATACCAGCTGTGCACCGGAACTGATAGCATGCAAAACGGAGCTGCGACGACGAAGTTACGAACCAGCGAAGTTGGTGTCACGAAACTGTCCAAAAACAGTTCAATTTAAAACGTCAACTTGGTGGCCAGTTTTGAGGTATCAAACGACGAAATTAACGGACAAAAATTGAAAGGAGTGAAGGTGGATATACCGAGATTGCGACGGAGCAAAAAGTTTGCCGATCCAACGGTCGGATCACCCAGAAAATACGCGCAAAGTTGCTGCGACGGAGCACGAATTCTGAGTTCCAAACTCGCGCGCGCCGACGGAATTTTGTTCAAAACGCACGAATAGGCTATTCGGCACGTCGGGGAAGATGGTGCGCGTCCGGGGAGGGTCGCCGGAGGCTCGTGCGGCCGGTGGGGGGTCGCCGGTGGCCTCGCACGACGGCGGCGGCGTACGTCGGCGGCGGCGCTGGCCGTCGCTACCGTCCATGCTGCTGCTGTTGCAGCTGTAAAAGCGGCCGCTGCTGCTGCGCTTGCTGCGCACGTGCGCACGCGGCGGCGAACGGCGCTGCTGACCGGCGGGGGTGGCCGCGGCGGCGTAGTCCCGGCAAGGGCGGCGGCGGCTAGGGTGGTTAGTGGTGGTGGTTGATGGTGATGACAATAATGGTGTGTGTTGGTGATGGAGTGGGTGATGGGGGTGGTGATGTGGATGATGAAGAAGATGAGGAGAAGGAGATGGAGGTGGTGGCTGTAGATGGTGGTGCTCGGCCTAGGGAGGAGGAGGAAGGAGTCGGCCATGGAGTGGGGGTGCTCGGCTGTGATGGTGGTGGCCGTGGGTGTGTGTGTTTGTGTGTTTACGTGAGAAGAGAGGGAGAGAGTTGAGAGTGTTTGTGTGTGTGTGTTTATATGTGTGAGTGTGTAAATAAAAGGAGAGTGTGAGAATAGAGAGGGGGAGTGATATTTGAGAGAGGGAGTGATGGAGGTCGGCTGAAGGGGGAGGGAAAGTGTTCTTGTGATGGGAGAGGGAGAGGGGGTGAGGTGATGGTGTGTAATAAGAGAGAGAGAGAGAGAGAGAGAGGGTAATTTATATATATATATATGTATATGTATATGTATATATATATATATATATATATATATATATATATATATATATATATATATATATATTTATTTATAAAGTAGAGAGAGGAAGTGATATTTTCAAAATAAGAAAAAAAAGAAAAATTAAGTGGGGTATTTGGACAGTCATGAGAGTGCAACATGGAGCTTGGGTTCGGGTTCGGTCGAGCCGGGTCGGGTCAAAACCGGACAGGGGGCAATAATCGAATTAAATTAGGTAATTATAATCATGGGTAAATAACACACGGGGACTCAAATAAATGGGACACAAGTTTCATGTGGGTAGTAGGCTTCGTGTGGGCCACGTCCATACTTTGGGTTGACTAGGTTGGATCGATGTCGGGTCCCAAAATTAAATCGGAAATTAAATCGGGTTTCACGGTAGAAAATAAATCGGCCTAAATTGACCCGGAAGTTGTGCGAATAAAATGAAGCACAAAATGGAGTGTCTGAGTGGGACACGAAGGTCATGGGTGAAGAGCGTCTCGAGTAGATCATTTATGAGAAGTTGGTTCTGAGAAAACGACTGGTCTCGTGCTCCTAAATTAAAAGTCACGATAACGTGCAAACGAAGATCAAAAATAAAAGTGGATTCAATGATTAATTGGTCTAAGTTGACCCGAAGTTGCACGATACAAAAAGAGCACAAGGAAACGAGTTCAAGTGGGACAGGATATATCAAAACGAAGATAGTCTTGTCTACTTCAAAACTCGTGAAGAGAGTTTACAGAGATTGGTATCCCTGACGCTCCAGAAGTCGAAGTCACGGAAAGGTACATTAATAATCTAAACAATTAAATAATAAAACATTTATCGAAAATAATTCATTCAAAAAAATAAAAATAAATCCTGAAATTCAGGGGGCTTACATGAGTCGACGAGCCCGACAGTCTCCATCTACCACTCCTCCTACCGACTCCTCATCCCCCTGCACTCCAGTATACACTAGCGGTCTAGTCGCCGGCACTGTCTCCATACCCGGCTCTAGCAGTTCGAGGCTAGGGTCTTCTTCTTTTACGCAGCCAGTACCGTCGAGTATTCCAGAGGTCGACCCCACTACTGAGGAGCAGGCCGAGGCCGAGGCCCACGTCGAGGTCGAGGGCGAGGCCGAGGTCGAGGGACAGGCTGCGGGCAGGGACAGGGGTAGGGGCAGGGGCTTGGGGACAGGGGCAGGCTGCAGCTCGTATTTGAGACAGATCCTCCGTATTGCCCGGATGGGGATATGAGGTTGGAGATTTGGGCCTGTACTCGGACCAGGCGGTAAGTAAAATTGTTACATTTAATTTGTTTAAATTTATTATAAACTTGTTTAATAAAATTTAATTTCTATTTTACAGGTATCATCCCTCCTCCGTACACCGGTCGCTGGGTACATTCCTGCGACAGAACTACGGGGGGCCCTAGATCAACTGGAGGGATGTCCCGGCCGACAAGAAGGCCTTCTGGTTTGAGAACTTTTCGGTACGTAAAAGTTTATTTCCTTTTAACATTTAGTATGTTATGTTATAACTTACGTACTTTTGTGATTTTTTCAGCGGACTTACTTCTTCCCTCCCCACCGCGCCGTTGCTGTCGAGGCTATTTTTTCCAGCGTCGCCAGCAAGCTCATTAGGGACGCGATCCTCGACCAAAAGGATTGCGACCGCCGGGGAGAGCCTATTCAGGGTTGGACCTCTGCCGCCGACTGGACGGTAATGAAGAGGAGATTCGAGGAGGAAGCCTACAAGGAGAAGTCTGCAAAGTCTAAAAGAGCACGACAGGCGGGGTCGCAGTGGTGTGGTGGATCACGGTCCATCATGGATTTCTTCACCCATATGGTACGTATCTCACCATATACCCATAATTAATACTTTATAGTAATATATTTCTTTCAACTTAACTGACAAATCATATAATAATTTTGTAACAGGTTGAATCGGGAGAAGATCCGAATATGGTAACCTTGTTCCTCGCGACGCACACGAAGGGGGAGCGGTTCGTAGACGACAAGGCCCGGGACACCTACGTAAGTTTTTCTTAATGCTAGTTCATTAATATTAATTTTTCGTTATGTAGAAAATTCATATAGATGTTATTTCTACGCCGAGATTTAGAAGTTTTACTTAATGCTAGTTCATTAATATTAATTTTAGCGACCACGTGAGAATTCATATAGATGTTATTTCTAGGCCGAGTTTTTGAGGCTTAGGGAGGCCGGGCCGACACGGTCAGAGGGAGCTGGTGCTAGCACTTCCCTGCAGCCCCCGGCCGCCGCAGCTCAGTCAAATGATGAGCTGTGGATGAGGGCCGTTGGTGGCATGCATAGGGGTACGTACTATGGTACGGGCTCCTATGGTGCCTTCATTACGTCACAGGCCTCTACGACCGCCACTAGTGTGCCCGGCCCCACACAGACTGACGAGTCGCTCCGCCACCAGCAGAGTGTCGATGCGCAAATCGCAGCTCTGCGTGACGAGATGCTGCAGATGATGGAAGGCGCATACAGATGATTCTGCGCTCATCTCACGCTTTGAGAGGCTTGAGGAGACTATTGAGGCACTGTGACAGATGACCCACGCTACGCAGGAGGCTACGCAGCGTTTGGTCGAGCAGATACAGCAGTTCCAAGAGATAGCTACGGAGCGACTATCTGCTGGTACGCCGGGAGCATCGTCTACATCCGACGGTGTAAGGGAGGACATGCTCGTCCACCTGTTGTCATCGAAGGAGTATCAGATGATCCTGGCGTTGCGACGACAATCATCTGGTGGCACTCCTCCTCCAGCTCCGGCTCCAGCACCTGGTCCAGCTCCAGCATCGGGTCCAGCTCCAGGAGATCAGTAGTTTCGTTTTTTGCATTTTTGGACTGTACTATGTTTTTTACTTTGTACGTATTTGGGGATATTTACTTTGTTCGTTGAGGATATTGACTTTGTACGTATTTGCGGATATTGACTTTGTTCGTTGAGAATATTATATATTAACTTTGTTCATTGTGGATAGTATTTTTTCTTTATATTTTTGTATATTCTGGAATATATTGTGCGTGCCGGTGTTGAGTGTTCCACCGAGGGGGTCGGCGAATCCAGGGATTGTATTCTGTATTTTGTATTTTGTTTTCTGTATTTTGGCTCAAACTCTAGCTCCATTTGCATTCTGGATTCTATTTTTTTTGTTTTTTTAACTTAGCGACGTCTTTAGCGACGTTAAGATTCGTCGCTAAATATTAGGGACGTTAATAAATGTCGCTAAAAGCGTCGCTAAAATGCTGACGTGGCAACACGTGGCACCAAATCTGATGTCAGCACGTCGTCGCCAAAATGTCGCAAAAGTGTCGCTAAACGGCGACCACACGATAATGTTGCCATTTGCGTCGTTAATTAGCGTCAACGTAAAAACGTCGCTAATTAGCGACGTTTATAACGTCGCCAAATAACGTTTTGCGACATTTTTTCGTTTAGCGACACTTTTTTTTCGTCGTTTCCAAAACGTCGCTAATTTAACTTAGCGACGTTTTTGTCGAGTTTAGCGACGTTTTGAAACTTCGCTAATCTGACAAATTTTTGTAGTGAGAGAGCCAATTGGATGGGCCGATACCATATGGGTTAAAGGCTGTGCTACTAAAATAAAATTATGCGCTTACAAAGTGATGCGGGACAGACTTCTCACTAGAGACCGATTGATGAGACGCGGCATACAGATTCCACATGGCGGATGTGTTCTATGTTGGAGAGATAATGAATCGAGAGATCATTTATTCTTTAAATGCTCGGTATCAGACATCATATGGAAACATTGCTATGATCAAATCAGAATTACCAGAGAAGACCGAGTCAGCCTACTCAGTGTAGTGGATAGGATTACTACTCCGAGAGGATAAGGAGACGATATATTTAAGAAAGCCAGATAAGACTTCTTGCAGCCATTTGGCACATATTGAGGGAAAGAAACTGTCGGATCTTTGAAGGAAATTACATATCTATCTGAGGGGTGATCAACAACATTGATCGAGATATAGTGAGTATGGTGGGAACTAATTGACAAGATAAGAGGTGGTGGCAATAACTGAAAGTATTTGTAAGATTTGGAAACAGATTTCTTTAATATAATACAATTACCCTTTGCTTCAATATATATATATATATATATATATATATATATATATATATATATATATATATATATATATATATATAGCAAATGACTTCTAGTCTAGTGGTTAAGAGAGATGCATGCGGCCCAAGTGGTCGGAGTTCGAGGCCAGTGGAGGTGAGTTCGCCACAATTACCCATTGCTTCAAATATATATATATATATATATATATATATATATATATATATATATATATATATATATTATATATATATATATTCCGAGCTCTCTAGCCTAATGGTATTAGAGTGGACATTCAGAGGGACCGACAAGGTTCGAGTCCCCCAATTATGTGTGTGCGAAGAATTAAAAAAAAATACTTTTCAGTTATATATATATATATATATTTTTTCAGTTATATATATATATATATATATATATATATATATATATATATATAGGTGTCCTTTCTCCAAGTTGGACCGTAGCTCAAAGCTACCCAGCCATCCAGGGGGGATTCAAACCCGAGACCTGTGCTCGGGCGGCCCCCCGCACTACCGCTAGGCTAGTGCCTTTGGGAATGATAATATATATACATATATATATATATATATATATATATATATATATATATATATATATATATATATATATATATATATATATATATATAATATATATATATTTGGAGAAAGCAACTTTATAGAATTATCAGGCGTAAAATGCCGAAACCTATACAAAAAGCGCGACTCGTGCAAACTGAAAGGAAAAAATCTAGGTCGGACCGCGCCAGAGGTTAGGTTAAAGCAACCTCTCCCAAAACCTACTCGAGGAGTGAGAGCAGCGAGAGCTGACTTTGCTGATTTGTCTGCAAACCTCTCGAAAAAGCTGAGGGGCTCTGAGTTGGCGCCCTTCATATCTGTGCTTGTTCCTATTCTTCTATAAAACCCAAATGCAGGCGACTGCGACGATCTGGTGCTCGTGAGAAATGCTCCAGTAGGCGAGAAGATAGTTGAAGCCCCCAGCGTGTTGGTGCGTGTGACATCTTCTGAAAAGGTTGGACCAAACCTGATGGACGAGATCGCCTGAGTGCAATATGTGGTCAGCTGATTCCGCATTCTGAGAGAAACAACAGTGACATTTGGACGCTAGGTTGAAAACAAGTGAAGTGAGGGAGTCATCGGTGGGAAGTTTTCTTCTCTTCCAAATGAGGATCGACCATTTGTTGGAGATGCAAGACTGCCAGTAAGGGGCGGTGAAAGGGGAAGGCTCGCCTACTTGTGGTGGCCCATGCAGGTCTGTGTTGCAACTAGTACGATCTCGTAATGGTGCTCGACTTAGAGTACTAATTACGAGCCTACAATTAGGATGTAGGATCTAGGGTATGATAGGAGTTACTCGATCACATGTGAGGAAATTTCTGATCTTTTGATTACCATGACAAATTCTTTTGCATTGAATTTAATTGTCCGTCTTTGATATTCCTATCATGTGCCATATTGATTCCTTGTTTTAATCTATCCTCAGGATGACGATCACTCGCTCTCAGGCAGTGGGTTCTAGCGCTGTACCAGAGAGGCCCGATCCGGCAGGAGGTCTTCCACCTCCGGCTGCGGGAGTAGCAGTGGCAGTCCCAGGAGGTCTTCCACCTCCGACAGCGGGAGCTACAGCTGAAGGAACTGCCACCTCAGTCCATGTCCTTCCGGCGGGAGCAGCAGTAGAGACGGTTCCAGGAGGTCTTCCACCTCCAGTAGCGGGACCGCCCCTGGTCATCCCTGACATTCTTCCACCGCCGCCTCAGTTACCGGCAGATACTCAGGGGATGATGGCCCTTCTGCAGCAGATGCTGCAGACGCAGAGAGCACAGACAGAGACACAGCACCGTCAGGCAGAGGTGCTGTGACAGACCATGGAGAACTCACATCAGCTAGCTATGGCAGCAGTGGAGAGAGGTGTACCGGCTACAGCTCAGGGAGCACCAGTACAGCAGCAGGGTCAGGGGAGGCCCGGTACACATCTCAACTTCAGAAAGATGAACCCGTGGGAGTTCAAGGGTACCGAGGGTATCCTATACGCGGACGACTAGCTAGAGGATGTCCAGTGGAGTCTGGAGTTGGCAGAGGTCCCGAGAGGTCTGTGGGTGACTTCTGCAGCGAGCCAGTTCTTTGACATAGCGCTGACTTGGTACCCCACGGATCCGCATGCGTCAGTGAGAGGCATATCTTGGGAGGACAGGACTTCAGGAAACTCTTTAAGGAGAAGTTCTACCCAGATGTAGCCTTGACAGCTTTGGAGGGACAGTTTGCCAGTCTGGTGCAGGGGAATTCGTCGGTAGACGAGTATGCAGCGGAGTTCTTCCGCCTGAGCAGGTTTGTACCCAGTTTGGTCCAGGATGAGGGGTGCAAGGCCCGGAAGTTCAGGAGGGGCCTTATTCATGCAGTGCGCACTCGCACATCTGGGCGACGAGACGCGACCTTTGAGCAGATCTTGATAGAGGCTCAGATTGTAGAGGAGGATTTCGGCCTGAAGCCGAAGAGGAGCAGTGACGCTATTGGAGCTAGTTCGAGTGTAGGGCCAGTGAAGCGCCCATATTTCCAGCAGAGGCAGTTCCAGCAGCAGCAGCCTCAGTTGCAGATCCAGCAGGCACCGGCGCGTGTCCAGCAGCATCAGGGTCAGGGTCAGGGTCAGAGGCCGGCTATACAGTGTAACTTCTGCGGGAAGCCAGGTCACACTAGAGAGGTCTGCAGGAAGAGATTGGGTGTCTGCTTATACTGTGGGGCGCCCGATCACCAGCTGAAGGACTGCCGTATTCGAGGAGTCCAGGACAGAGCACAGTCGGCCAGAGGACCAACAGTACAGCAGAGAGGTCCTCCACTTCAGATGCAGCAGCAGCATTTTTAGCAGCACCAGAGGGGAGCCCCTACGGGCAGAGTGTTTACCCTGACAGTAGAGGAGGAGGCAGAGCCAGTAGGCGATGTAGTGGCAGGTCACGTTCTTCTCGATTCATTCCCTGCATTTACCTTATTTGATTTCGGTGCCTCTCATAGCTTTGTGTCTGTCTCCTTTGCTCTGAGACACAATATTATTGCTGAACCCTTAGGTAGGACTTGCAAGATATTGACCGGGGGAGGCATCATCCTGGTCAACAATATCTGCAAAGGGCGGAGAGTTACTGTAGGAGGCCGAGTTTTGGGTGCGTGCTTGCTCGTAATGCCCCTTCCGAGGTACGATGTGGTACTCGGAATGGATTGGTTGAGCATGCACCATGCTACTATAGATTGTAGAGGAGGTAGGATTTTGTTTAGGCCGCCGGGAGAGCCAGAAGTTGTGTTTGCTAGAGGAGCAACTGAGCCGGGAGATGGGTTCTGCGGAGCTTTACTGGCGGGGCAGGCATTGCCGCATCCATTGATAGCTGACTTCATGGATGTTTTCCCCGAGGAGTTGCCTGGGATGCCGCCGGATAGAGACGTTGAGTTCTCTATAGACCTAGTACCAGGTGCTGAGCCTATCTCGCAGCACGTCTATAGAGTCAACAACAGCGAGTTGGCAGAGCTGAAGAAGCAGGTCGACGAACTGCAGGACAAGTGATTCATTAGATCCAGTTCATCGCCTTGGGGAGCACCAGTCCTGTTTATGCCGAAGAAGGATGGTACGATACGTATGTGTATCGATTACAGGGCGCTCAACAACCTTACTATCAAGAATAAGTACCCATTGCCGCGGATCGATGACTTGTTCGATCAGCTGAGCGGCGCCAAGGTATTTTCGAAGATAGGACTTGTTCGATCAGCTGAGCGGCACCAAGGTGTTTTCGAAGATAGATCTGAGATCCGGCTATCATCAGCTGAAGGTGAAGAAGGAAGACGTTCCGAAGACAGCTTTTCGGACTCGGTGCGGCCAGTACGAGTTCACAGTGATGCCATTTGGGTTGACCAACGCCCCAGCTGTGTTCATGAACTTGATGAACAAGGTATTCCATCAGTACCTTGACAAGTTTGTGGTGGTCTTTATAGACGACATCCTGGTCTACTCAAAGACGCCGGAGGAGCACAAGGAGCATCTGAGGATTGTGCTAGAGACTTTGAGAAAGGAGCAGTTGTATGGAAAGTTATCGAAGTGTGAGTTCTTCGTGGACCAGGTCGAGTTCTTGGGTCATGTTGTGACCGAGCACGGGATCTCAGTAGACCAGAGGAAGATTGCTGCGGTAGAGTCTTGGTCTATGCCCAGTACAGTTGCCGAGATTCGGAGCTTTCTGAGATTGGCAGGCTACTATCGAAAGTTCGTCCAGGATTTCTTGTAGATCGCGGAGCCGATGACTAGACTCACCAGGAAGGACGTGGAGTTCGTCTGGACTGAGGAGTGTCAGGCCGCCTTCGATGAGCTGAAGAAGAGGTTGACATCAGCTCCTATCTTGACATTGACGTCTGGGACCGGTGGTTTCTCGATTTACAGCGACGCTTCTGGCCGGGGTCTGGTTTGTGTACTTCAGCAGTACGGAAAGGTGATTGCCTATGCATCTAGGCAGTTACGTCCTCATGAGAAGAACTACCCGACTCACGATCTGGAGTTAGCCGCTGTCATCTTTGCCCTGAAGTTGTGGAAACACTATCTGTACGGAGAGCGGGTTGAGATCTTTACTGACCACAAGAGCTTGAAGTACGTGTTCACTCAGAAGGAACTGAACATGACGCAGAGATGTTGGCTCGAGCTGATGAAGGATTTTGATATCGTCTTGCAGTACCATCCAGGGAAGGCCAACGTAGTTGCAGATGCCTTGAGCAGGTATCCAGTGGCTATGTATCTGACATCAGACCGTCATCTTTTGGCCAACCTGGACAGTTTGGGAATCGAGGTGATTATTCCAGGCATGAAGGTACAGATGTGGGGTTTACAAATTCAGTCTGAGTTGATGGACAGAGTCAGATCAGCACAGTATGATGATGTTGCCCTGAGGTGCATCAGGGAGCAGGTGCAGGCAGGGCTGCTTGATGATTTCTCTATTGCCGAAGATGGGTCGCTGCGGCACGGTGCTAGACTGTGCGTTCCGAGTGGGGAGCTTCGGAAGGAGGTTCTTCAGGAGGCTCATCGCTCTCAATACTCTATACATCCTGGTGCCAACAAGATGTACATGGATCTGAGAGAGCACGTTTGGTGGTACGGCCTGAAGCGCGAGGTAGCTCAGTTTGTATCTCGCTGCTTGGTTTGTCAGCAGGTGAAGGCCGAGAGACAGAGGCCTGGTGGGTTGCTACAGCCACTACCCATTCCTGAGTGGAAGTGGGAGTACATCACCATGGACTTTGTGTCCAGACTTCCACGATCTCCAGGAGGGAAAGACGCGATTTGGGTCATAGTTGATAGATTGACCAAATCGGCCCACTTTTTGCCTTTCAAGGTAGGATTGTCTACGGAGAGGTTGGTAGAGCTGTATGTTCGTCAGATCGTGCGATTGCATGGGGTTCCTATGAGCATAGTTTCAGATCGAGATAGCCGTTTCACTTTCCACTTCTGGAGGAGTTTGCAGGCTAGCTTGGGCACCTCGCTCAAGTTCAGTACTGCTTACCACCCCCAGACAGACGGGCAATCGGAGAGGACTATCCAGACTTTGGAGGATATGCTTCGCACGTGTGTGCTAGATCTCGGGGGTTCTTGGGAGGATCATCTTCACCTGGTAGAGTTTGCTTAAAACAACAGCTACCAGGCCAGTATAGAGATGTCGCCATTCGAGGCTCTATACGGACGGAGATGCCGTAGTCCCTTATCATGGGACGATGTTGGCGAGAGGGTGCTGCTTGGACCAGAAATGGTGGTGGATGCAGCTGAGAAGGTCCGGCTGATTAGAGACAGAATTCGGGTGGCTCGGGATAGGCAGCGGCATTGGGCCGATAGCCACCGGAGACCGTTAGAGTTCGAGGTTAGTTTCAGTTCCTGTTTGTGATTGTTTATGATTTGTCTGTCCAGTGCTCTGAGTTTGTTTTATGTCTAGGCTGGTGCTTTGGTGTTCTTGAAGATTCTCTGACACGGGGCACGATTCGCTTTGACGGAGGCGGGAAGCTTAGTCCGCGCTACATCGGACCTTTCACTATCCTTGAGAGGGTCGGTGCAGTGGCTTACCGGCTAGACTTACCGCCTACGTTAGAGGGGGTACACAACGTGTTCCATGTGTCGCAGCTGAGATGGTACGTGACGGACCCCAGCCATGTATTGGATCATTCAGCGATCGAGGTAGGGCCTACTCTTCACTATCCAGAGCAGCCAGTGGAGATTCTGGATCGTAGGGAGAAGGTGCTCCGAAACCAGGTTATACCCTTGGTTCGCGTTGCATGGAGGCATCACTCTCCATGTGAGTCTACCTAGGAGAGAGAGGACGACATGCGGGAGCGTTTTCCTTATCTCTTCGAGCCCTGAGGTATAATTTCTGTTTCTGCATTGTGATTCATTGTATGTTTGTTTTAATTTTGAGGACAAATTTTTTTTAAGGTGGATAGATTTGTCACCCCTAGTTTTCATGAACAGGGGTATTTTGGTAATTTTCTACTTTAAAATTATTTTGGAATTATTTATTTATTTATTGTATTATTTTGGGGTTGTTTGAGTCGGGTTCAAATTTCAACTCATTCCGACTTGTTTCGACTTGTTTCGGAGACCCGGGGTAGTGTTGACCTTAGCGGGCCCACACACTAGTTAGCCATGGCCCACATGTTAGTTATTTAGTTAGTGACTAGACTAATTATTTTTGGTTAGTATTAATTTGGATTAGTGTTATTGGATTGACCAAACTACCCCCGACTTAAACCCCTTTCCTATGTATTAGCAAATAGACTTGAGAGGGGCTTTCTTGGGCTTTCCCATATAAGACAAAACAGCCATAGTGGTCGGCCACCCATGTAGGGATGAGGTCCCATCACTCCATCATTTCCCTCTTTCATTTCTCTCTCTTGTTCTTCCCCAAATTGATTTGAGAGCAAACCCTAATCAAATCATCCCAAAATCCTTCCATTTCTTCACCAAACCTTCATCCTTCCTTCTCCATTCTATCCAAGGAATGAGCTCCTCAAGTTTGAGAGGATTCGGAGCTTGTTCGTGTCCGTTTGAGATTTCTACGTGTCGGTGGCATTTCGGGATCGAATCGAATCACCGGGAGGTATAAATCCTTTCCCTCTCTCATTTCTCTCATGCATTAGATTCATTTTGACCTATAGGAATGACCCCCTTGGTTTGGTGCCCATTGGTGTCCATTTCGTGTCCATTTGGGCATTTGTAGAGGTGTCTAATGTGTAGGATCGTGTCCTAATAGGAAAACCCCCTATTTGGACACATGTAATTTGTTTGTGCATTTATTTTGGTGTGTTCTAATATTATTCCAGATTTTTACATGTGTTTAGGAATGATTTCTCCTATGTATCATAATGTATCCTATTGTTAATATATATATATATATATATATATATATATATATATATATAT
Organism: Iris pallida; assembly: GCA_029216955.1. Taxonomy (NCBI): domain Eukaryota; kingdom Viridiplantae; phylum Streptophyta; class Magnoliopsida; order Asparagales; family Iridaceae; genus Iris; species Iris pallida. The sequence continues at coordinate 9,996,234 of JANAVB010008400.1, forward strand.
ATATATATATTTATATATATATATATATATATATATATATATATATATATATATATATATATATATATATATATATATATCATCATAAATATATATATATATATATATATATATATATATATATATATATATATATATATATATATATATATATATATATATATATTTTAAAAATATATATATATATATATATATATTATATATATATATAAAATATATATATATATTTTAAAATATATATATATATATATATATATATATATTTTATATATATATATATATATATATATATATATATATATATATATATATATATATCATCATAAAAAAAATATATATATATATATGTATATATATATTTTTATGATATATATATATATATATATATATATATATATTATATATATATATATATATATATATATATATATATATATATATATATATATATATATATATATATATGTATATATTTTTTATGATATATATATATATATATATATATATATATATATATATATATATATATATATATATATATATATATATAATGTGGTTATATATATGGGGATATATAGATATGGTTGTGAAAGTGTGTATGTTCTGGTGTGGGAAGGGGGCTACAGTGGTTCGGCCATGTGGTGTATTGTGTGTGTGGTTGTTAGTGTAGGAAAGGTGTTTGAAGAGTGGTCAGTGAAAGAAATTGGTAGAGTGTGATAAGTGAAAGAAGTTGAGAGTTATAGAGGAGATTGTGAGATTGGCTTGTGGGTGTTAGGAGAGGGGGGATACCCCTACTTGCTGTCCCTATACAGCAGTCCCTACAGTCCAGAAATTTCCCCACATTGCAGTCCCCTTGGACACTCAAAACAGCCCTCCAGTTCACCCCTTTGGTTGTCCACATGACAGTCCCAAACCCCCTTCATACAGCCCAGTTTTCCCCTTGCTTGCTGTCCTGAAGAGACCCTATGGCTATCCCTATAACCCCACAAACCAGTCCATGTTTCACCCTCCAACAACCCTTCAAATCAGTCCAGAATTTACCCCCTTGCCCACTTCATTCATCCCATAAAAAATACCCTATATGCTGTCACCAATTAGCTCCAAATTCAGCCCCCACTTGCCTCATATGACAGCCCCAATCAACAATAAAATCATTCCATATATTTAGCCTTGTGTGTGTGGGTGTATCTTTGAGTTTGTGTGAGTGTTTGAGAGCTAAGTGAGTGTAGCTAAGTAACCTATAGTTTGGCCTATGCCTAAACTAATAGGAAACCTATAGGAAAGCCTTAGAGTGTGGTATCATGTGAGATGGTTGTGTGTAGATGAGTGTGATAGGTTATGAGGGTAAATTCATGATACGGTTTAGGAATAGGGTAAACCATACCCACGTATTCTAACATAGCCTAGATACCTAGGATACCCATTTTTCTTGGTAGGTAAACCTTAGATAGGTTGATATCTAGCTACCCTAAGGAGCCTAGGCTAGTATCTTGGGTATTAGCGGGGTTTCCTTGGGATTGGGCAAGGTATCGGGATTTACCTTGGTAGGGTAAATACTAGTTTTGCCTAGGAATAGGGTATTTGTGTTAGAAGTCTAAGATAGAGTTAGAACTTGATTCCTTTGATTGGTAACGACCAAATATGGTGCTTATAGACTAGTTTTGACGTCGGTTGACCTTTTTGACCAAAAGTCAACAAAAGTCAACCGAGAGTCAAACGTAGCCTTTAAGCGACCCGATTTGACCGAAACCAAACCAGAGTTGACCAGTTGACTGAAAGTCAACAGTTGGTCAACACTAGACTATTTCGACCTAGGGTTGACCTAGAGTTGACCAGAGTTGACTTTTTGACCAAAAGTCAACTGTAAGTCAACCCTTGACCCCGTTTGACCTAGTTTGACTTGAATTGACTTCCAGTGACCTAGTGTGACCTAGTATGAACCAGTATGACCTAGTATGACTCAGTTTGACCAAGATTGACCTAGTTTTGACTTAGACTTGTGTCACGCCCCATAACCAGAATACTGGAGAGCGGGGGAATGACTCAGCCAGCTACGTATTACGGGTAGATGAATACCGTATAATACGATCAATGCTGTCTAAAAGACGAGGGGGTGCATACTGCATGAAAGTCTTACTATGGTCACTTCACATCTATTGTCTCAATAATTCGAACAAGAAACAGTAATAGAGAACATATAAGATAAAGCAGTAAGGCGTCCCAAATGCTCTATCAGAATGTTCTTGATATCTGGCTTTACAAAACATAGCCAGATTTGATGAAGCAAAAGTATACACAATTGTTATCAGCTGCAGCCTGACTTTAGTTACAATTATGTAAAAAGTAAATACAAGACAATTCGACTAACATGTCGGTGCCAAACGGCAAAGTATAAAGTAGATAACAAAACGAGCGGGGAAGTAAGAAACCCACTCGAGTCCTCCTGCGATCATTCCTCTAGTGTTGACCATCTTGGAGGTAGAAGTAAGCTGAGTCCTCGGGAACCGGCTCTAAATCTGGCCATGCAAAACCAGAGAGGTTAGACCTCTAATAGCAAGTACCACAAGGAAGCACGACATGAGAACTAAAACCAGTAATGAGAAATATAATAATAGATCTCTGTTTTCTACTAGGATTCACATCACATCACGACACTTCGAACCAACCTCCCAACCAAACAAGGATAGAAGTTGGCCCATCATGTCCTGACATTCTGATCATCCCAGTTAGGTAACAGAGTAGGTACAGTGTGTAGGAACGATATAGTAAAGCGTAATACTCTAGAGGGGGGGTGAATAGAGTTGGCAGCGGAATAATGCTAATTAAAAAATGTTAGCAACACAATCACAGTATATAATCACAGTTGAAATAATGTAAAGGCAGAGTTCAGAAAGCAAACGCAAAGACAGCGATGTATACTGGTATCCCTCTGTTGAGGACTAATCCAGTCGGTAGAACTCTTGCTACCAGTTGAATCTACTATAGGAAAAACCGCAAGTTTTCTTACGAAGTCCTTGCAACTTCTACAACGCGAGCTTTGATACGAAGAACTCGTCCAACTTCAAATATGAAGAGGTATTCTTCAATCAAGCCTTCTGATTACAATCTCTCAGAAACTTCTAGACCGTACCGTACTGGCAAATCGACTAGAGGATTGTAACTGGCTTGGGATCTGAAAATGAAAGCTCTAGAAAACTCTTTGGAAGGCAGAAATCTTTTTAGATAGAGAGAAGATTGAAAGTGAATGAGTGAATTGAAATGATCGAAATCCATCTCTATTTATAGGAATTCCAAAGGGAGAACTCTGTCAGAATTCGGGCAGAATTCGGGCAGAACTCGATGAGCAAATCTCGGTCAAATCCGCAACTGCAGGAGGACCAAGTTCCAGAGAATTCAAAAATCAAACGGCCACCAACCGAACTCTGGCCGAGTTCTGTCAGGGTTAGGTTAGGGTTTTAAAATAGATTTTTGGTGATTTTTGAAAACCTTTTTGAAAACCTTTTTGTAAACATTTTGATAGGTCATTTTAAAACATTTTGAACTATTTTGGTGATAGCCTATTTGCCAGTACGACTCGGTGTACAACGTATTCCTAGACTCAAATAAAGTGAAAAATTACATTGCATAGGAAGTACAGACTCAAGTAGGCAAACAGATCTTCAGTCTTGAACGGAATGAATATCCAATCTTGCTTATGTCCAAGAAGCTGAGATGTCCCAACAAGCTTCGTATATCCAGACAGAGTTTTGATCAATTATTAAAATCAGGTTGACCATATGACCAATGGGCCAACAATCTCCTCCATTTTGATAATTGACAAACTATGAATGATATAACATTAAGCTTGTTCAAAAATATCAAAAAGATCAAAAAGTAGAAATTGTTCATAACCTGTATTTAACTCAAAAAAAATGTTAGATCATTTTTAATTTTCTCCCCCTTTGTCACTTAGCAAAATAATTGCACAAGAGAAGGCTCCCCCGCAGTAAATGCAGAAGACTCCCCCGCAATCAATACATAAGTAACAAATAGCGAGAAAACAAATAAAAGAAATATAGTATAAGAATTAGAGATATAGCATCACAGGCATGTAATGTTTCTACAAATTATCATCATAGGCATGTATTGCTTCAAAAACATAAAAAAAATCTCAGGCATGCTATTTCACAGACAGTTTAAAATGGAGAAGCAGTATAAAGAGATAGTGCTTAAACAAAATGCTGAAATAAACTGAGATGTCATAAATGAAACATCATAAACATGTCCATGAAGATAAAAAGTACTGATAGCAAACTACAAAGTACTGATAAAAAGAAAATAATAAAAACTTGGAATGTCGGAGCATTTCCAAGTATACAATAGAATATCACTAATAATCAAATCAGATCTCATCATCACTATCCTCATCAATATCATCAGCAGCGTGGCCAGCATGACCGGAAGTACCAGCACCAGAAGTACCAGCGCCAGTAGGATGAGTAGGGGCGCCAACATAGAACTCACCAACGTAATCTCGAGGTGCACGATACCAGTCATAGACGTTACCTGGCTGGAAGTAGGCATGAACAGCCTCATCCTCACAACGGTAACCCGAAAAAGCTGGATCTCGAGGGATGGAACCGGCTGAATAACCAGTCTGAGCGAATCGAAGATCAGCCAAGGAGTTTGCCATCGCCTGATAACGGGTGACATCGCGGAACTCACGCTCGCGAGCCATGTCCGTCATCGAGACGTGCAAAGATGATAAATGCTGATGTATGCCCTTAAAAGTCATGGCATACGGCTGATGTGGTAAAGATGGTGCAGTAGGAGGAGCAGGAGGTAGAGCTGAAGCAGTTCAGCTGCGACGAGAAAGCTGGAGTAACTTGGGCTCAGAGTCCTGAGTATAAGTCGATAGATCGATCTCGAATCGCTGAAAGATACGAGGGAGAATCATCGCGTAAGAGAGATTTCGTTCTCTAGCACGACAACGTCCCATCATCTGAATAATAGTCTTAGGGGCGGAAAAAGGAATCCCTTTGATAAGATGGTACATGGCGGACAGCTCAAGCGAAGTCACATCATCCTAGGAAGTGGATTTTGGAAGAAGAGTAGAGTAGATGATGCGATGCAATTCGTAGTTAAACAAGTTCAGGTTGTTAGCCTTGAACTTTCCAGAACGTACTCTGTCAGGTGCACAGAGTTCCGTTTTGAAACTCGTGAGTGTAGTGCCTTCGGGGAAATCGAATTCCGTGATATCAACTAGCGGTTCACCTTCATTGGGAATACCACGAATCTCCGCTAGGAGGACATCATTGAACTCAATGTCTATGCCTCCAACACGTGTGCTCACGTCAAAAGTGTTAACTACGAGATTGCAATAGAACAATCTAATGGCATTAGTAGCAATTGGGAAGCACAGTTTACCAAGTAAGTGTAACCCTAATGCCTCAAATAAGTGACGATGATCAGGAAATACCATCCATTTAACCGGAGCGCCGCTACATATGGATCGGGTGGAAAAGTCACCGTACCATAATAAAGCTTGATCGAGGGTTTGAAAGAAGAACCCATCGAAAGTGCCGTCGCTCTTTTGGACCGGCAAAAACAAAGAATCCGTGTGAGGATTCGAAGAGGACCCTTCCTCACTATGAGTGGTCTTCTTCCTCTTAGACGGATTAAATCTAGGTGCCATTGAAATAAAAAGCACTAATTTGAAAGGTGGAGAGAGAGGGAGTTATACCTCACGAAAATTGGATATGTTGTAGAGAAGAACGATCTCCGCACGATTCCAAATTTTGGAAGGATTTCACCAAGTAGATTGGAAGCAATAGATTGGTGAAGAACTAGGGTTTGGAGGTCGGGGTCGGCTGCTGCTGCTGTTGTAATTAGTTTGGAAGCAATGAAAGAGAAGAAGCTCTCGGGTTCTGGATATATACACAGATACCTACAACCGAACTCGGGCCGAATTCGGTCCGAGCTCTGGCCGAATTCGCCTAGGGTTCTTCAAAGTTGATTTAAGCCACTTCTTTTTCATTGACTCGTTTCAAATATTTAATTCAAAGATTAGTTATTTTAGCCTTCAAATAACATAATTAATAATATTTTATGAATTAAATGTCGTTACACAGTGACTGTCTCAGATTAGCTGTAGGAGTACTGTTCCAGCTGGCGGAGGTTCACCGGGGAACTCTTAAATACCGCTTCGCTTCAACCGTAGTTGTGGTGACAGACAGACTCTTTATTAGCTTGTTTCTAACACAGTTTTGCATAATGATATATAATCATAAGAATAAAATTAATTTATATTACTGACGTCCAAAATTCCTAATTCTCGACGTAAATAATTGAAGCGATCTTCCGCTAGAGATTTAGTGAAGATGTCAGCTAATTGTTTTTCAGTATCTATGTACACAAGGTTTATATCTCCATTTTGATGATGATCTCTAAGAAAATGATGCCGAATCTCGATATGTTTAGTACGAGAGTGACATACAGGATTCTTAGTCAAATTAATGGTGCTCGTGTTATCACAGAAAATGGGAATATGTGTGAAAAATAAATCAAAGTCTTCTAGGGTTTGTTTCATCCACAAAATCTGAGCGCAACAACGTCCTGCGGCGATATACTCAGCCTCTGTTGTTGATAAGGCTACAGAATTTTGCTTTTTACTAAACCAAGAGACTAGAGCCTTGCCTAAGAAATGACATGTACCGCTAGTACTTTTTCTATCAACCTTGCATCCAGCAAAATCTGCATCCGAATAACCAATAAGGTCAAAGGATTTAGTTTTGGGATACCACAAGGCGACAGAAGAAGTGCCCTTAAGGTATCGGAAGATACGCTTAACTGCGGTCAGATGTGATTCCTTTGGGTTAGCTTGAAAACGTGCACACAGGCAAACACTAAACATTATATCAGGATGACTAGCAGTTAAGTAAAGTAAACTACCAATCATACCTCGATACTTACGTGTGTCGACTGGCTTGCCTTGTTCGTCAGAATCAAGCTTTGTTGAAGTTGCCATCGGAGTGCCAATAGGTTTGACATTGTCCAGATCGAACTTCTTTAGCAAATCTTTTGTGTACTTGGCTTGATTAATGAACGTCCCATTGTCGGTTTGTTTGATTTGCAATCCGATAAAGAACTTCAGCTCTCCCATCATGCTCATCTCAAACTCATTCTGCATACACTTAGAAAATTCTTGACAAAGAGATTCATCAGTGGATCCAAATATGATATCATCAACATAGATTTGAATTAAAAGCAGCTTGCCATTAAAAGATTTAATAAATAGTGTAGTGTCAACCTTTCCTTTTGAAAAACCGTTGTCAAGTAGAAAAGAGCTTAGACGGTCATACCAAGCACGAGGGGCTTGTTTCAAACCATATAAGGCTTTCTTCAACTTGAAAACATGGTCAGGATTTTTGAAATCCGTGAAACCCGGAGGTTGTGCTACAAAAACTTCTTCTTTTATAAAGCCATTTAGAAAAGCACATTTTACATCCATTTGAAAAAGTTTGAAATCATGAAAACATGCAAATGCACATAACATTCGAATGGATTCTAATCTCGCAACTGGGGTATAAGTCTCATCGTAGTCGATACCCTCTTCTTGATTGTATCCTTGAGCTACGAGTCGAGCCTTGTTATGAGTTACTAAACCATCCTCATTTAGTTTGTTTCGGAATACCCAACGGGTGCCAATGACCGGATGATCAATAGGCTTGGGAACAAGTTCCCAAACTTGATTCCGTTCGAATTGGTTCAATTCCTCTTGCATGGCATCTATCCAGAAACTATCACTACATGCTTCATCAATAGATTTAGGTTCTAGCTGTGAAATAAATGCAACACTAGAAACAATATCTCTACTGGATGATCGAGTACTTACTCCTTTGGTAATGTCATCAATTACCAAATCTTGTGGATGATCAGCTGTGAATTTTAACCTCTTCGGTAGACTCTGTAGGTAGCTGGTTCCTGGATCTCCTCTAGGGGGTTCAGCTAGTGCAGAGCTTGGTTCAGGTTCAGCTGATGTTGAACTTGATGTAGGCAGATCTTCATCACTATCATCGTGAGTCAATTGGTTTATTTCATCAAAAGTGACGTTGATTGATTCTTCGATGATCATGGTACGTTTGTTGAAGACTCTGTACCCTTTGCTCTTGGCCGCATAACCTAGAAATATACCTTCATCGGCCTTTTCGTCAAACTTTCCCAAGTTGTCTTTAGTATTAAGAATAAAGCACTTACAGCCAAAAATCTTAAAGTATGAAACTGAAGGAATTCTATCAAACCATAACTCAAATGGAGTCTTCTTCGATTTGGGTCGAATTAGAACTCTATTGAGCACAAAGCAAGCTGTATTGACAGCTTCAGCCCAGAAGTATTTGGGTAGGCTAAATTGATTTAACATCACTCTGGCCATTTCGGTTAGAGTTCTGTTCTTACGTTCCACAACTCCATTTTGTTGTGGAGTTCTAGGGCAGGAGAACTCATGAATAAAACCATGTGTGTCACAAAATTGCTCAAAATCAGCATTCTCGAATTCGCCACCATGATCGCTTCTAATGCGAGTGATCATGTAACCTTTTTCATTCTGTACTTTCTTGTAAAAGGCGACAAATTCTGATAATGCGTCATTTTTGCGTGTCAAGAAATATACCCACGTGTATCTAGAGAAATCATCTAAAATTACAAATGCATATAATTTACCTCCGAGGCTAGCAACTCTGCTAGGACCGAATAAATCCATGTGTAGCAATTGTAGAGGTCTAGTAGTACATACTGCATTTACAGACTTGAATGTGGATCTGGTAGCCTTGTTCTTTTCACATTGGCTGCATACCGAATCCTTCTTGAATGTTATGTCTGGTAAACCGCGTACTAACTTCTTTGTGGATAATCTTGAAATTGTATCCATGTTTGCATGACCGAGTCTCATGTGCCATAGATAACTCTCACCACTTTTGGCCATTAAGCATCTACCTGAAATGTTAGCTTCTTCCAGCAGATAGAAAACATATATATTGTCTTCCCTGATTCCTTCAAAGATAGTACTACCAGTTGAGCTATCAACTATAGTACATTTGTCTTTGCCAAAGTTGATACCATAACCATGATCAGCTAGATGACTTATGCTGAGCAGATTATGTTTCAACTCGGTAACCAGACAGACATCTTTAATCACAGGATAGGGAGACTTACCAACATCACCGATACCAATAATATACCCTTTCAAATCATTACCGAAGGAAACATAACCTTCCTTCTTTTCTTCGACAGTGTTGCAAATAGGGTAGCGTCACCGGTCATATGCCGTGAGCAACCGCTGTCGAGGATCCATTTGCTTCTAGCATGTGAAGGGTGTTCCACCTACAAAACAGTTTGCAGATGAAACCTTTGGTACCCATTTCTTGTAGGGTCCTGAATTGTTAGCTTTAGGTATCCAAGCATAAACATTTAAATCTATAAGCTTTCTCATTCTACATGTAGATGATATATGACCAATGAGGCCACAATAATGATATTGTGCATGTCGAGTGTTGAAAGCTGAGTGGTGTGCATGGTTGGTAGGTTTGGGTTTTCTAGTATAGAAGAATGCATACCTATGATCATGTTTGGGCTTAACCTTTTGGGGTAAAGGTTTTATATGGTTTGGTCTGACAGTGTTTGGCTTGGGAATGTTCCGAATTCTCGGTAAGTGACACGTGTTAGGATAGGAAGCAGCAGGCTCAGGCTGTTTTCCTAACCTAATTTCCAACCTTTTGGAAGTGTCATATAACTTAGTATAATCAGAAGTGAGTGATTCCATTCTGATTTGTGCAGATTGAAGACTTTTCTTTTCTCTAGAAAGATCTTCTCTCAATTGGTCTATAATCTTGTCTTTCTCTTCGGATGACTGTTTAGTCTCGTGTAATAAGAGCTTTATAGAGGAAAGCTCACCAGACTCACTAACATTAGCTCTAACCTCAGCTAGTAGGTCGGTAAGTCTTCCTATTTCTCCTTTGTACTCTTTGAGTACCTTCTTAGCGGTCTGATATTTACTACGCAGTTTCCTGTAGTCAAGCATCAGGTCACTGAAGGCATCTCCTAATTGCTCAAAGGTGAAGTCATCATATGTTTCTACAGGTTCAGTAGGTACCTGATCAATTGCCATGAAGCAGATGTTTGCAGCGTCCTCTGAATGTTCATCTTCTGAGTCGCTAGCTTCACTCTCATGCCATATGCTAGTGTTGGCATATTTCCGAGACGTTGATCTTTTCAGGTTGCCTTTTTCATACCTGTTGTTCTTCTTGCTCGATGATGAGTTGATGGGACAGTCCTTCTTCATATGTCCCTTCTTCTTACAGCCATAGCAGACAGCATCTTCTTGATACCAGTTGTTGCTGTTGTTCTCTTTGACTCTTTTCTCATGTCTCATGAATCTTTTGAACTTCCTTGCTAGGAGAGCTTGATCTTCAGCGTCAGATCCACTGCTGTCTGAGTCATCTTCAACAGCTTTTCTGTGCTGAGACTTGAGGGTGATAGTCTTCTCCTTTGGAGCAGGCTCTTCAAAATCTTGTAGCTCCAGTTCATGAGTGAGTAGTTTACCCATGAGTACTTCAAGTGACATTGTGGTGAGGTCGTTTCCTTCAATGATAGCTGTAGCCTTTGGAATCCAGTTCTTGGTGAGAGCTCGCAGGAGTTTGCGAATCTTTTCGTGGTTACTGTAATCTTTGCCTAAGGAGGACAAAGGGTTTACAATATCCAAGAACCTCTCGAACATTTGTGTGACTGTTTCATTTGGCTTCATTTTGAACGCCTCGTACTCTTGAGTAAGTCTGCTGACTTTTGACTCCTTGACTTGAGTCGTGCCTTCATGTGTAACTTCGAGAAGCTTCCACACACCATTTGCCGTTGTGCAAACCCTGTTAAATTCTGTTCTGTCTAAGGCACAAAAAAGAGCATTAATGGCACGTGCGTCAAGACTGGCCTTTTTCTTTTCTTCCTCTGTATAACTGCTTTGGGGTTTTTCAACCAAAACTCCCTCGACATTTATACGAGGTGGCTTCTGATAGCCATCAAGAACAATAGCCCATAAGTCAAAATCAAGAGATTTCAAGAAGAAACTCATCCGTGTTTTCCAATAAGTGTAGTTAGTACCATCAAACAGTGGGGGTCTGTTTGTGGCCTGACCTTCACTTGTGAATTTCATAGTAGCCATGTGATGTGCTGTGATCTAATAAATAATGAATGAATAATAGCACTGTTACCTCGCTTTACCTATAACACCCGCTCTGATACCAATTGTAGGAACGATATAGTAAAGCGTAATACTCTAGAGGGGGTGTGAATAGAGTTGGCAGCGGAATAATGCTAATTAAAAAATGTTAGCAACACAATCATAGTATATAATCACAGTTGAAATAATGTAAAGGCAGAGTTCAGAAAGCAAACGCAAAGACAGCGATGTATACTGGTATCCCTCTGTTGAGGACTAATCCAGTCGGTAGAACTCTTGCTACCAGTTGAATCTACTATAGAAAAAACCGCAAGTTTTCTTACGAAGTCCTTGCAACTTCTACAACGCGAGCTTTGATACGAAGAACTCGTCCAACTTCAAATGTGAAGAGGTATTCTTCAATCAAGCCTTCTGATTACAATCTCTCAGAAACTTCTAGACCGTACCGCACTGGCAAATCGACTAGAGGATTGTAACTGGCTTGGGATCTGAAAATGAAAGATCTAGAAAACTCTTTGGAAGGTAGAAAGCTTTTTAGATAGAGAGAAGATTGAAAGTGAATAAGTGAATTGAAATGATCGAAATCCATCTCTATTTATAGGAATTCCAAAGGGAGAACTCTGTCAGAATTCGGGCAGAATTCGGGCAGAACTCGATGAGCAAATCTCGGTCAAATCCGCAACTGCAGGAGGACCAAGTTCCAGAGTATTCAAAAATCAAACGGCCACCAACCGAACTCTGGCCGAACTCTGGTCGAACTCTGGCCGAGTTCTGTCAGGGTTAGGTTAGGGTTTTAAAATAGATTTTTGGTGATTTTTGAAAACCTTTTTGAAAACCTTTTTGTAAACATTTTGATAGGTCATTTTAAAAACATTTTGAACTATTTTGGGGATAGCCTATTTGCCAGTACGACTCGGTGTACAACGTATTCCTAGACTCAAATAAAGTAAAAAATAACATTGCATAGGAAGTACAGACTCAAGTAGGCAAACAGATCTTCAGTCTTAAACGGAGTGAATATCCAATCTTGCTTATGTCCAAGAAGCTGAGATGTCCCAACAAGCTTCGTATATCCAGATAGAGTTTTGATCAATTATTAAAATCAGGTTGACCATATGACCAATGGGCCAACACAGTGCACAAACAAATCATCTTGAACGGCCAATCAAATCCTACGGCTTGCTATTTTGAGTCCCAAGTTATCCTGGAATTTATGCAATAGGGATTCCTTAGTTCTTACTATGTGCGAGCAAGGCTAGTCTATCCAGTTAATCATGTGTGCCATGCATGAATTAGACGAGTCCTAGCAGGACGCCCGTCAATATACCATATACAATAATAATATAAGCAGATACTGTTCCCTGCCCGTGTGGCAGGTTTACAGTATCTGTGGGAACCAGCCGGCCCGTCGGGTACTACTTGTCCCAAGGGGGCTGCCATGTAAGAACTCGGGAATCCATTCTCTTCATGCAATCATTATTTTATTTAACTTAATAGTCCCTACGTTGAGTGAAATCCCATGCCGTGGATCATGGTCATTCAAATGAGTACTTTTGTACGGGGTACGATATGCACAACTCTACAATGATACCAGTGCGGTCAGGTTGTAGGTCTTACATAGCGTAATGCAACAATCAAAACTAACTACGGAGTAATCATGCCTTGACCATAAAGTACACATGCTTCTTTGGTAAGATAAATAAATAATAAATGAATTGAAGCCTACATGTGCCTGTATGCCAATATTCGGGATTAGCCAGTCGATTTCAATAGTTCATAATTCATATGAACGTGTCTCATTCATTCAATTCAATAAGACGACTAGCCAGTCTCTTAGTTCCAACTAGGAACGCATGATCAATTATTAGTCAAAGTCACAATCATTATCAATGGTGACAAGGCATGAAAGTCAACTAGTATTCAGTGGGGTCGAGTCTACAACTCTCAGGGTTTAATTCCAGTCAATCGGGGTATTTATAACTCAATTCACGACATATGGTACATCCCACGTGACAATCTATATTTAACAGAAATATCAACATATCATGATTAAATCAAGTTTATGCAAAAAGGCGTAAGGATATAAAATGGACGTTAAATATCTAATAAGATATCAATATACAGGGCTATAGAAGATCCAGGGTAAGCAGGCTACTCTCATGTCAGCCTACGCTCATGTCAACGTACGCTCAGATCAAGCTACGCTCAAGCCAGCGTACGCTCAGGTCATGCTACGCTCAGGTCAAGCTAGCGTATGCTCAGGTCATGCTACGCTCAGGTCAAGCTAGCGTATGGACTCCATACGACTCCTCACTATCCAAGCCAGCGTACGCAAGTCATACGCTTCCAAAAGGCAGCGTATGAACTCCATACGACTCCTTACTATCCAAGTGAGCGTACGCAAGTCATACGCTTCCAAAAGGTAGCATATGAACTCCATACGACTCCTGAGCATCCAAGTCAGCGTATGCAAGTCATACGCTTCCAAAAGACAGCGTATGGACTCCATACGACTCCTTGTCACCCAAGTGAGCGTATGCAAGACATACGCTCCCAAAAGGTAGCGTATGGATCGGACTGCGCTGCGCTAAAGAGCGCTTTCATCTCAGTGGCGCAAGCTAAAAAGCTAGCGCACACTGCTCACTGTCTTCTCCAAACAGCAAGAACTCCTTGGTTGCATCCCAAAGTTTCAAAAGTCCATAACTAGGTCAAAATAAGTCCAAATCCAACTTTCCAAAGGTCAAAATTGGATAGAATAAACTTCTCTACAACATGGAACTATCAAAACTTGAAAACAAAGAAGTTTGATAGATCAAACCACCAAACTCCAAAAATAACTCATTTCTAGATCTACAAAAATTAAGACTTCGAACTGGAAAATGCCAAGTTCTAAACTCTCTTAGGATCTCGCGAGGAAGATAAATGAACTACAAAAACATGGGTTCTCATGTGGAGCAAGTTGTACTTGCCTACGGTTTGGTAGGTGGAGAGACTAATGAAGAAGAAGAAGAGGAGTAATGGTGAGAATGAGTAATGAGGAGAGAGAATGGAGAGGGTGGCTTTAAATATGGAAGGGGTGGTAGGTGGGAGCTAATGGGCCGTGTTGTAGAGGGATCCAACAAAGCCAACCCGAGAACCCAACCTAGGCCGAACCACAATAGGCTAACTAAAGCAGAGAATAAAATAACAGCAGAAATAAAATGCAGAAATAAAATTGCAGGAAATTAATTAACATGAATTAAAAGAAATTTAAATACAGGATAATACATGATAAATATTAAATAAATACATTCGAGGAGTACATGTATAAAATACGCATTCTGGGAACGGGAAGTGACATCTCTACCCTCCTTAGAAAAATTCCGTCCTCGGAATTTCAAATCCAAGCAGGATAGAAACATCGGGGCTAAACTAATCTAAGTACAAGCAATTCAATGAAGCAATTATTTTACAATGTCCTTAACAAGTAACATATCTATACTTAACAATCTACGATATTAAGCAATTCTACCCATAATGTGATAAGCATGAGGAATCAAGACAATCAAGGTACACAGAAAAAGATATACCTTGTGAGTCAAACAGATGTGGATACCGTGATCGGATATCATCCTCACGTTCCCACGTTGACTCTCCCAAAGAGTGATGACCCCAAGCAACCCAGACAAGGTTAATTGTTCGGTTCTTGAGTATCTTCTCTCTTCGGTCCAAGATGGACATAGGCTGTTCCTCGTAAGACAGGTTGGTACCAACAACCAGTTCTGAATGATCGAGGATATGGCTGGGATCCGATACATACCTTCGCAACTGAGATACATGAAACACGTCATGCACCTCTCGTAACGAAGGTGGAAGGGATAAACGATAAGCAACATCGCCCACTCTATCAAGGATAACGAATGGGCCTACGTACCGTGGACTCAACTTCCCGCGAACGCCAAATCTAATGACCCCACGGGTAGGTAAGATCCGCAAGAACACGTGGTCCCCAACAGAAAACTCTAGCGGCCTACGATGCTGGTCCGCCCAATGACGATGCCGATCCTGCGCAACACGAAGTCGCTCTCTAATTCCCTTAATCACTTCAACCGTCTGGATAAACATTTCTGGGCCTAGCATCTTCCTTTCCCCGATATCATCCCATGCTAGTGGCGATCTACACTTCTTACCATATAGTGCCTCAAATGGTGCCATCTGGATACTGGCTTGATAACTGTTGTTGTATGAGAACTCAACTAAGTGCAGGTGGCTTTCCCAAGATCCTTCAAAATCCAGAGTACAAGCTCGCAACATATCTTCCAAGGTCTGAATTGTCCTTTCTGATTGCCCGTCCGTCTGTGGATGGTAAGCCGTGCTAAATTTTAACTTGGTACCCAGACTATGATGCAAGCTCCTCCAGAAATATGATGTAAAGCGGGTATCTCGGTCTGACACAATACTGACAGGGACTCCATGCTGCCTGACTATCTGTTGCATGTACAACTCTGCCAACTTTTCTGTAGATTGTCCTACTCTGAAAGGAAGAAAGTGTGCTACCTTTGTAAGCCGGTCCACTATTACCCAAATAGCATCTTTACCACTTGGTGATCTCGGTAAACCGGTCACAAAGTCCATTGTGATGTGTTCCCACTTCCATTCCAGGATAGAAAGTGGTTACAATAATCCAGCTGGCCTCTGCTGTTCTGCCTTTACCTGCTGACATATCAAGCAACGGGAAACAAACCTAGCTATCTCCCTCTTCATCCCGTTCCACCAGAAGTGCTGTTTGATATCTTGGTACATCTTGGTCCCTCCAGGATGTATAGAATACTGGGAACTGTGAGCTTCTGTCATAACTTCCTGTCTGATATCTCCACTAGGTACACATAGACGTGATCCAAACCTAAGCGTACCATCTTCGTGAATTTGCATCTCTTTCCTGAGCCCTGACTCACATTCTGCCCTAAGCTTCTGAATCCTTGGGTCTTGTGCCTGGGCCGCCTTGATCCTGCCTACCAAGTCGGATTGAACTTGTAGACTCGCCATAATTCCTATATCATTAGGAAGTATAACTTCGATGCCCATCTCCTGAAGGTCTTCTAAGATGTGCTTCTGCGTTGTCAACATAAATACGTCGCCTCTTCTGCTAAGAGCGTCTGCTACCACATTAGCCTTGCCTGGATGATACTGAAGTTCTACGTCATAATCCTTGATCAGCTCCAACCATCTTCTCTGCCTCATGTTCAGTTCCTTCTGGGTAAAGATGTACTTCAGACTTTTATGGTCTGTGTACATGTCCACTCGGTCACCATATAAGTAATGCCTCCATAGCTTCAAAGCAAATACTACTGCCGCCAACTCCAAATTATGGGTTGGATAATTCTTCTCGTGGTCCCGAAGCTGCCTAGATGCATATGCTATCACCTTCCCGTGCTGCATGAGGACGCACCCAAGTCCTTTACCCGATGCATCATAATATATAGTAAAACCTTCGGGTCCAACTGGCAATGTAAGAATGGGTGCTGATATCAACTTCTGCTTCAAATTTTCAAACGATGACTGGCATTCTGCCGACCAGACAAATGGCACATCCTTCCGTGTCAAGCGGGTCATGGGTGCTGAAAGTCTTACAAAATCTGACACAAACCTTCGGTAATATCCTGCCAATCCCAAGAAACTCCGTACATCAGCTACGGTCTTGGGTACTGGCCAACTCTCTACTGCTTCTACCTTCTTGGGATCCACTGCTACTCCAGCTCCTGATACGATATGACCCAAGAATGAAATATGATCCATCCAGAACTCACACTTGCTGAGCTTGGCATACAACTGGTTCTCTCTCAGAACCTGCAACACTTTCCTGAGGTGGTCTTCATGCTCCTCTTCACTAGCAGAGTATACAAGAATGTCGTCGAGAAACACCACGACAAACTGATCTAAGTACGGCATAAAGATACGGTTCATCAAATCCATGAATATAGCTGGAGTATTGGTCAAACCAAACGGCATTACCAAGAATTCATAATGTCCATACTTCGACCTGAATGCTGTCTTGGGAATGTCTTCCTTTCGAACCCTCACTTGATGGTACCCTGAACGAAGATCTATCTTAGAGAAGACTCTGGCCCTGCTCAACTGATCAAATAAGTCGTCGATCCTGGGTAGTGGGTACTTGTTCTTTACTGTTGCCGCGTTAAGCTTCCTATAATCGATGCATAATCTGGATGATCCATCCTTCTTCCCCACAAGTACCACTGGTGCTGCCCATGGTGATATGCTAGCTTGGATAAACTTCTTCTCTTTCAATTTCTCTATGTGCTGATACACCTTGGCCTGCTCCGAATCCGCCATTCTGTAAACGCGATCTGATATCGGTTTAGTCCCAGATGCCAATTCTATGCTGAACTCAATATCTCTAACCGGTGGTAGACCTGAAAGTTCTTCGGAAAATACGTCTAGAAATTCTTCAACTACCTTCGGAACTTGAACTTCTTCCATTGCCGTTATTACTCCCTGCTCTTGCTGAGTTGCCTCTGATCTGACTAAGGTGAATTTCTTCATGCCTGGAATATCAAAAGATACACTCCCACTACGACAATCTATTGTCGCATGATTGTCTTTCAGCCAGTCCATGCCTAAGATAACGTCGAAATTTTCAACAGGAAATTCTATCAACCGGGCGGGTAAGGAATGCCCGCAAACTACAACGCTACATGCTAGAATAACTCTACTAACTCCTACGAGCCCATTACCAGTGAGTATATTCAACCTCCCTGGCAATGCCTCGAACTCCATTCCTAGCCGTGTCGCAAATTGTGCAGATATAAATGAGTGTGATGCTCCCGAATCAAACAATGCTACTGCGGGATATGAGGCGACGAGAATGTTACCTGCCACAACATCTCCCGATGCTAATGCCTCCTCCAAGGACAGTGTGAATGCCTGCCCTCGACCTCCTTGCTGGTTCCCATGCTGTGGCCTAGCCTGGTGCTGCTGCTGGCCCCTGCCTTGATGATGCTGGGGTGGTCTATGCTGGTGTTGCTGCATCGGCGGTCCCTGCTGCCGAAACATCTGAGCCTGTGGCATTAACGGACGCTGGGCCAATGGTCTCACTACCACTGCTGGTCCTCGATACTGCCCTGTCCCTGGTGCTGGCAGAGCAGGAAACTGCTGCACTGGTCCTTCTGACCTCGAATTCATGGGACATGTGGTAACCCGATGATCTGGATTTCCACATATCAAACACAGTCCGTTCAATGTCCGACACACATCTCTAGTGTGCCCCATCTTCCCACAATAAGTGCAGCCCACCGGGGGTTACTGGTTCTTCCTCTGATGCTGTTGCTGCTGCTGCCTGGGTGGTGCTGGTTCTCGTATCGCCACATCACGGATACGAATGCCAGCGGATGGTGCTGTTGTTCTGGGCGCTGCTCCCCCTCCTCCTTCAATCTGACTGTGGGATCTCTTCTGACCTCCAGTCCTTACTGTGATCCTCTGAATGGTGATCTCATGCCTTCGGGTTGCCGTCAATACTTCATCAAAAGTTTGGTAGTTGTGTCCCTCTATCAATTGCAAGAGCTCAAGATGAAACCCTTGCTGGAACCTCATCGCCCTCTGGCGCTCTATTGCTACCATCTCTGGGGCGAACCTACTCAATCTGCAGAACTCCGCTGCGTAAGCATCTACAGTCTTGCCGGCCTGCTTGAGGTTGATAAACTTCTGTTGTAGCTCAAACTGCGCCACAACTCCATAGTACTTCGTCTTGAACCTTGCAGTAAAATCGTCCCAAGCAACAGGATGTCTGATGCCTACTTCCTCTGATTCCCACCAATCACGTACGAGATCCTGAAGTAACAACTTTACTAGATCCATACGTTCTTCTGCCGGCACCTTAGCGGCTGTCAAAATAGCCTCAATATCCTTAAGCCATGCATCTGCTGAGATGGCATCCTCCGTGCCCTCGAAACGGCGGGGGTTGTACTTGCAAAACCGGACTGACGCTCCTGAATCTGTCCTTGCCCCTCTTTCCAATGCCGTCTGTAATCCTTGGTTGAGTAGTACATTCTGCTCTTACAACTGAGCATGCATGCGCTGCTGAGCTAACATCTGGTGTTGCTGAGTAGCCATCATCCCTCTCATGATCTCCAGAAGGGCTGGTGTGCCCAATTCTACAGGGGTAGGTGGAACTGTTGGTGGTGGTGGAACATCTGGATACTGTGATCCAGCTGCTGCTTCCACTATCACTTCTTCCTAGATAGTCTCTTGAGTTAGTACCGGCCCTTGTTGCTGACCAACATGGTCAGGTTGTCCATGTTGCCGTCCATGTTGTTGCTGTCCAGCTCTGACAGGTGCGGACGAAGTGCCCCTAAGAAAAGGGACAAGAGAACAATCAAAACGACCGGACATGAAGGATCAATGAAGTCAAAGGATACTGGAATGTCAAGCTGGTATTGAGAACAACGAATTACGAGATCAAGAGGGAACATGTGTGATTGAGACATCCTATAAATCAAAACACCCCACAAGTCTGAAATCAGACCTGCATGGGCCACCACTAAAACCTTGTCACGCCCCAGAACCAGAATACTGGAGAGCGGGGGAATGACTCAGCCAGCTACGTATTACGGGTAGATGAATACCGTATAATACGATCAATGCTGTCTAAAAGACGAGGGGGTGCATACTGCATGAAAGTCTTACTATGGTCACTTCACATCTATTGTCTCAATCATTCGAACAAGAAACAGTAATAGAGAACATATAAGATAAAGCAGTAAGGCGTCCCAAATGCTCTGTCAGAATGTTCTTGATATCTGGCTTTACAAAACATAGCCTGATTTGATGAAGCAAAAGTATACACAATTGTTATCAGCTGCAGCCTGACTTTAGTTACAATTATGTAAAAAGTAAATACAAGACAATCTGACTAACATGTCGGTGCCAAATGACAAAGTATAAAGTAGATAACAAAACGAGCGGGGAAGTAAGAAACCCACTCGAGTCCTCCTGCGATCATTCCTCTAGTGTTGACCATCTTGGAGGTAGAAGTAAGCTGAGTCCTCGGGAACCGGCTCTAAATCTGGCCATACAAAACCAGAGAGGTTAGACCTCTAATAGTAAGTACCACAAGGAAGCACGACATGAGAACTAAAACCAATAATGAGAAATATAATAATAGATCTCTGTTTTCCACTAGGATTCACATCACATCACGACACTTCGAACCAACCTCCCAACCAAACAAGGACAGAAGTTAGCCTGTCATGTCCTGACATTCTGATCATCCCAGTTAGGTAACAGAGTAGGTACAGTGCACAAACAAATCATCTTGAACGGCCAATCAAATCCTACGGCTTGCTATTTTGAGTCCCAAGTTATCCTGGAATTTATGCAATAGGGATTCCTCAGTTCTTACTATGTGCGAGCAAGGCTAGTCAATCCAGTTAATCATGTGTGCCATGCATGAATTAGACGAGTCCTAGCAGGACGCCCGTCAATATACCATATATAATAATATAAGCAGATACTGTTCCCTGCCCGTGTGGCAGGTTTACAGTATCTGTAGGAACCAGCCGACCCGTCGGGTACTACTTGTCCCAAGGGGGCTGCCATGTAAGAACTCGGGAATCCATTCTCTCCATGCAATCATTATTTTATTTAACTTAATAGTCCCTATGTTGAGTGAAATCCCATGCCGTGGATCATAGTCATTCAAATGAGTACTTTTGTACGGGGTACGATATGCACAACTCTACAATAATACCAGTACGGTCAGGTTGTAGGTCTTACATAGCATAATGCAACAATCAAAACTAACCATGGAGTAATCATGCCTTGACCATAAAGTACACATGCTTCTTTGGTAAGATAAATAAATAATAAATGAATTGAAGCCTGCATGTGCCTGTATGCCAATATTCGGGATTAGCCAGTCGATTTCAATAGTTCATAATTCATATGAACGTGTCTCATTCATTCAATTCAATAAGACGACTAGCCAGTCTCTTAGTTCCAACTAGGAACGCATGATCAATTATTAGTCAAAGTCACAATCATTATCAATGGTGACAAGGCATGAAAGTCAACTAGTATTCAGTGGGGTCGAGTCTACAACTCTCAGGGTTTAATTCTAGTCAATCGGGGTATTTATAACTCAATTCACGACACATGGTACATGCCACGTGACAATCTATATTTAACAGAAATATCAACATATCATGATTAAATCAAGTTTATGCAAAAAGGCGTAAGGATATAAAATGGACGTTAAATATCTAATAAGATATCAATATACAGGGCTATAGAAGATCCAGGGTAAGCAGGCTACTCTCATGTCAGCCTACGCTCATGTCCGCGTACGCTCAGATCAAGCTACGCTCAAGCCAGCGTATGCTCAGGTCATACTACGCTCAGGTCAAGCTAGCGTATGCTCAGGTCATGCTACGCTCAGGTCAAGCTAGCGTATGGACTCCATATGACTCCTCTTCAAGGTAGCGTATGGACTCCATACGACTCCTCACTATCCAAGCCAGCGTACGCAAGTCATACGCTTCCAAAAGGCAGCGTATGAACTCCATACGACTCCTTACTATCCAAGTGAGCGTACGCAAGTTATACGCTTCCAAAAGGCAGCGTATGAACTCCATACGACTCCTGAGCATCCAAGTCAGCGTATGCAAGTCATACGCTTCCAAAAGGCAGCGTATGGACTCCATACGACTCCTTGTCACCCAAGTGAGCGTATGCAAGACATACGCTCCCAAAAGGCAGCGTATGGATCGGACTGCGCTGCGCTAAAGAGCGCGCGCATCTCAGTGGCACAAGCTAAAAAGCTAGCGCACACTGCTCACTGTCTTCTCCAAACAGCAAGAACTCTATGGTTGCACCCTAAAGTTTCAAAAGTCCATAACTAGGTCAAAACAAGTCCAAATCCAACTTTCCAAAGGTCAAAATTGGGTAAAATAAACTTCTCTACAACATGGAACTATCAAAACTTGAAAACAAAGAAGTTTGATAGATCAAACCACCAAACTTCGAAAATAACTCATTTCTAGATCTACAAAAATTAAGACTTTGAAATAGAAAATGCCAAGTTCTAAACTCTCTTAGGATCTCGCGAGGAAGATAAATGAACTACAAAAACATGGGTTCTCATGGAGAGCAAGTTGTACTTGCCTATGGTTTGGTAGGTGGAGAGAGTAATGAAGAAGAAGAAGAGGAGTAATGGTGAGAATGAGTAATGAGGAGAGAGAATGGAGAGGGTGGCTTTAAATATGGAAGGGGTGGTAGGTGGGAGCTAATAGGCCGGGTTTCAGGATGATCCAACAAAGCCAACCCGAGAACCCAACCTAGGCCGAACCACAATAGGCTAACTAAAGCAGAGAATAAAATAACAGCAGAAATAAAATACAGAAATAAAATTGCAGGAAATTAATTAACATGAATTAAAGGAAATTTAAATACAGGATAATATATGATAAATATTAAATAAATACATTCGAGGAGTACATGTATAAAATACGCATTCTGGGAACGGGAAGTGACAACTTGCATTCATGACTTATATTAGTTTCCTTTTCAGTATAAAATCATGTTTGACTCATAGTATCTTATTTTAGGTCTGTGATCACTCTGAGCGTCTGTTCACCCTATCAGCTCAGGACCACAGGCGAGTACATTCACTGATAGTTTTCATTGTCTTGATATCTACTATATCCGATTCAGTCGTAATATTTTACATGATTTCTGACACGACGTTTCACAGACTAGTATACGTCGGATCCTGTTATGAGATATTATTCCTAGACTCCCTTGGTATATGAGTATGTGATATTTCTGTGTTCCTGTACTTATATAGACACTGATTTGGGAGTGGGCTGGCCCCCTGCTCTCGAACCCCGTGTCATGATGTGCCATGTCCGGATCCGTGATACTATTCGGGGATGGGGGAATTATTAGGGGTTATGTGATCAAAGCCTTCTTGTAACTATATTTTGCTAGCGCCACCCTCACCTCATGTAGGGTGTAGCAGACACCCCATTACCAGTTATCCAGGTTGGACGGCATGACTCTCCGTTGAGTACACCGCGGATTGTCGGGCCAAGTGGATAACCATCTCTTGCTTTCCCTAGCCGATCACATATTGCTCTAATAGTTCAAATCACTTTTATATTTATTAGTGTATCTTACTTTCCAGTTCAGCTTTACTTTCTGTACTTTTCACCATGCTATGATTCATTTCTCACATGCTCTATCTATCTTTATACTGTGCCATTTTGAGACTAAGTTCTGTTTGAAAGAAGGGTTATAACTCCGGTCCTTGTTTGGTTCAAGGGTTGTAACTCGGCTTTCAAATGGTTCCCAAGTCGCCTATATCTTTTTTCTTGTATTTTATTATTGTTGTCTCTTATAGTATTTCTCAATTCATATGGAACTGCTGTTGGTGTTTGTACTTGCTCATTTTCCTGACAGGATACGTTGACAAATTTTACAGATGTTTCAGAAGCTGATTGCCCGACTTACTATGGGGTTGAGTCTGATGGACTAGATTTAGACCGTGGCTTGTTGGTAGAGCCACTAGACTTTGCTCACCCTGAGTAGCATAGTTTAGTTAGGTTTGTCTGGCCTGCAAGCCAGCTAGTACATTTCAGTTTGTAGTATCTTTATACTTATATTTTCTAAGACTCTGGATATTTGTGTTTAGCTCTGACTTGTGGATTTTGGAACTCATTTCCTGTTTTATCTATCATATCTCTTTTCTATTGCTATCTACCTTAGTTTGATATATGTGATTAAGACAGTATTGCTATGTCACCTCCATTCGGAGTGTATATACTGTACAGGTACATTTATCTGTTTTAGTCGTAGTATTTGCAGACCCTATATACAGCGTTCTACCGCCGATACTGCGACGTAGGCTAGACACAACCACGTGCTCGTGCCCCTCTTTAGGGTGCGGGTCCTGACACTACTCCTCTGGCCGCACTTCTTGCCAAAGCAAGAGTGAAATCGCCGCTAGGCGTCGGGGACCACCTCAAGGTGCCGTCGACGGGGACCATCAAAGGTTTTGCGATGTTGGGGCCGAGGAGAATACGATGCCAATTCGCCGATGCTCTGCTGTTGGCGGTCACGGTTGTGGGGTTTGAGTGTTGGAAGTATCTGGCTTTCATAAAACGAGTCCAGATCGTATTCTCCGTGCGAACCTTCCACCACAACTTCATAGAGCTGGCCGCCACAATGTGCACTAATCTGCTGAAACCCAGCCCGCCATCGCTGGTAGGTTTGGCCATAGTGTCCCAGCTGGCCCAGTGGTGTTTGTCTTTGCCGTCACTATGGCCCCAAAAGAAATTAGAGAGAAGAGACTCTATGGATGCTAAAACCTTCTTCAAGGGGGAGCAAACAACCAGAGTGTAGATAGGGATAGAAGAAAGCACATGCTTGATCAGAATCATCTTCCTTCCCGGGGAGAGAGTAGCGTTGTGCCATCCTTCGATTTTAGTTCTGACCTTCCTGACCAGACCTTCGAAAATACCTGCATTTGATTTGCCGTAAACCAGCGGGCATCCGAGGTAAGTGAATGGAGGATAAGCGGTGGCAAAAGATGTTAGATTGGTGAGAGTCGCAGAGTGGTTTCTATCGGCTTTATGATGGGTGTAGATGACGCTTTTGTTGGGGTTCACATGTTGCCCCGAGCATCTGGTATATTTCATAATCATATTATGAACTGCTTCAACCGACCCGATGTCCCCAGCCGAGAAGATAAGGATGTCATCCGCATAGGCCAGGTGCGTGATCAAGGAACAACTAGTGGTGGTGTGGAAGTGATGGAATCTGGGGGTGTTGGCTAGGCTGTTCAGGTTTCTGCTAAGGGCCTCGGCCGCAATGATGAAGATGGTGGCTGAAAGAGGATCTCCCTGCCTAACCCCTCGGCTCGATCTGAAGAAACCTGCCACTTGCCCGTTGATGATGGTTGAGAACCAGGAATTGTTGATGGATCTGAAGATGATGTCAATCCACGATTCAGAGAAACCGAAGGCCTTGAGCACCCAAATTAGAAATCGCCAGTCCAGGCGATCGTATGCTTTCTCCATGTCCAGTTGATGGCCACATTACCTCCCCTGGACGGAAATTTCATGCACGAGATCATCTCTTATGCTAGGAGGATGTTGTTTGTGATGTTGCGCCCTTGGACGAAGCCACTTTGCTCTTCTGAGATAATTTTGGGAAGGAGGGTAGACATGCAAGTCGCTATGATCTTGGAGATTATTTTTGTTAGCGAAGGTGCAGAGGCTGATGGGGCGAAAATCTTTGAAAGTCTCTGGGTTGTCTTTCTTGGGGATGAGAATGAGGTTGGCACACGAGATGGATTTGGGGTATCTCGCTCCCTGAAAGAAGGCAATGGCCGCTTCTAGGAAATATGCGGCGATGATGGCCCAACAGGTGTGGAAGAAACCCCGGAGAAACCATCAGGGCCGGGGGCACTGTGCTCATTCAGGGCCCACACCGCCGCTTTGACTTCTTCTGCGGTTGGGTTGGCCTGAAGCTGTTTATTCTCTCTCTCTCTCGCTGATCATTTGAGAAATCTTGGACAGGAGATCTTCGTCTTTGAGGATAGGGTCTTTGGTGAATAATCTGGTGTAGTAGTCAGTGGTAGCTTCCTGGATGCTTCTTTGATCTTTCATGATACGGCCGTCGTCATCTGTGATTTGATGCAGATTCAGTTTTTGTCTCCGACCTTTAACGCAGGAGTGGAAGAAAGCCGAATTTCTGTCTCCCTCAGCGTCCTACGCCAGCTTGGCTTTCTGCTTCCAAAATTTAGTCTCTACCTTAAGTCTGGATTTGAGGATCGCCCTGGTTAGGTTAAGCGTGGCACGATACTCCTGCGATCTGTTCGAAGCGAACAGAACCTCTGCTCTGACCACATCGTCCTCCGCCTTCTTAATTTTTTGGAAAATGTTTCCGAAAGCATTCTTGCTCCAGTACGCCAGCGCTTTTGGTGGTTTTGAGTTTAGCGGTATACAAAATAGGGGGTCTGGATCAGTGACAGTCTCCCATGCAGTTAAACGATATTCCGGAATTGATGGTAGGAGCTCCAGAAGTTATGGAATTGGAACGCTTTTTTGATAGGATTAGGTTTGCTGCTAATATCAATGAGAAGATGAGAGTAATTTGATTCTGTGGTATTGAGGTGGGATAGTTGGAGATGAGGCCTGTGTCTGACCACGCACACGCGCGCGCGCGCACACACACACCACACACACACACACACACAGATATATATATATATATATATATATATATATATATATATATAATATATATATATATATATATAATATATATAATTATATATATATAATCTAATTTGATTTTGAGCCAAATTAAAAATGTCTAAAACCCTCTCTCTCTCTCTCTCTCTCTCTCTCTCTCTCTCTCTCTCC